>MJMS01000010.1:0-132993 GCA_002018275.1 Huntiella bhutanensis
GCCCCCCCTCCCCACCTCCGTCCCCTCGCGCCCCCGTCGCCCCACCGCACCCCCCATGACAGGCCGGATCCCTCAGAAATCGCACACTCCCAAACTCCTAGCCGAAGTGACCGCCCCTAAAAAAGCAAAAGAAGGCCCCCTCCCCCGCTGGATGATCCCCGTCGCACGATACCTCTGTCTGAAAGCCTCGCACCGAAGTCTCGCGCCCAACATCTTCGGAGGTCTCGACCACATCGTCTGTCCGCATGGGAAACGTACAGATGACCCGTGGCTCCTGAATAACCTTGGTTCAGTTGTCCCTGCTGTCTTCGTCCTTGTAGTTGAACGTGGGACACGCCTGCTAGCTGCCAAGGGAAACGCCAATGTGATCCCCCCCATGAGGAAGATGACCCCATCGCCCAAGACTCGTCGTTTAGCCGTGGAGTTAGCCTTGAAAGCCCGCACTGAGTTGGCCGAAAGTTTGCCCGAGCGGAATGACTGGGAGGGATATAGTGCCCCGACTGCCAAAGGTTTGGGGACTGCACTGGAGAAGATACTCACGCATGAGGATTGGCTTGATGGGGATTGGGTCAAGAGTATTCAGGAAACTGTCGTTAGAGTCCTTGAGGCCCAAGAACGTATCCGGAATGGTAGGGAAAAGGCCGCAGCTACTACGGGATTGGTCCGTAGATCAGACACAATGATGCAGGAAAAGTGGGACTTCCTCAGTGAACCAAGAAGAAGAGACCAACGCTCCTGGGAAGATACCATGCTGATGAAAATCTCTCAACTATCAATGTCTGGAGGTGGAATGGAGATCGACATATAGAACATACACAACGCCCTTGTAGACATCCATCACGACTATTACGACTCAGAAACTCTTATTAATATATACAATTCAAATTAATAACAATCGCTAAGCTAACAAAACGGGTATCAAAGTACAAGTCATAAAATAAAGATAATCCAATCATCAGTCTGTCCAGTCGCACTATTAACGCCGCACTAGTTCGAATCTGTTTTTCAGTGCCGACACATCAACTTCATTCAGGTGTGGACTCGTTCTCTTCACCGGTTTTGGTGACACGTTCTCTTCTTCTTCGTCGATTGTCAACAGACTCTGTCGTAAGTCTCTCTCCTCAGGATTTGCCGAAGTCACATCACTATAATCCGCACTAGAACCTACACTCATTTCGTCATACTCTGACGATCGGTCTGTGGAAATCGATGACATCTCCAACGGAGATGGCTTTCGCTTCGGAATTGTTGCGTTACCACGAAAATTGTCATGTTTACCCAAAGGAACAGACTGAGATCGACCTGGAATCATATCTGCTTGTAGTGGCTGTAAAACCGGACGAGCCCGTGAAGGTTGTGGAGTAAGTGGTGCTTGTGATACCTTTGGAACCTGCGCGGCTTGTAAAGGTCGCAAGGGCTTCAAAGGTCGTGGAGGCTTTTCTGTTGTCATGTCACCCCCCATATGCATACTAGGTCTTCCTGCTGCCATCGGAATTTGCGTTTGGGCCGGAGAAGGACTGTTGAGTCTTCCAGACGCCCCTGAATCTGATGCCCGCTGCATAGCCACTGGCAGTGGAGTTCCCTTACTATGCGTAGGAAGTGAGGTCTTCCACTCCTTTAGCTGCGCTACTGGAGTGTCAACCTCATGGATCGGCGTTGCCAGAGTTGACCTGCGAGACCTAGCACTTTGTTCGCGAACCTTTTGACGTTCTAGTGCTTCCTGAATAGTCATTTCTGGAACCGTACTTTGTTCAGGAAGGTACATACGAGCACGATAGATTGCCGATTTACTGTGCTGAAGCCAGGCCTCTTTTGTAGCTTGCTTGCCCTTCTTCTGACTGGTTTTGGCAAACATGACAACTTCATTGCACAAATTGCGAAGCACATTCTTGATCACACCATGGGCCACTGGTCCAGCATCACACATAAACCGCCCACTGACAAAGGCAAATGTGTCATCCTCACAGTATTGTCTATAACAACAAGTCAGTACTAGAACCGCATCAAACTTTTACCATCAACCTACTTTAGGGGGAAACAGGAGATCTCTTGATACTCAACTGCCGATTCGTGTTGTCGACTTTGAAGAGTATCTTTGGCGGTGACTTCCCACGGGTAACGAAGGTCATACTCGATTAGACCAACTTTCCCTAGCATTCTCCCAATACGCTCGAGACGCTTGGGAATGGTGACTGCACTCGTGTGGAATAGAACAGGAATGACAGTAGGCATGTGGAGATCACGTGCATTTGCCTGGCCCTTTCGTAGCATCTGCCACCACGAGTACGAAGAACCGGCTGTACGAACATCAGCCATGGCTGCGCTGACAACAACGACCCCATGTCCAATGGCCCCGAGAACACGATGCGACGTGTTTTTCAACGACTTGCGTGTGAGAGCATGATATACAGAGATTGCACTGAGAATGTGCTTACTCTTCATCATCTCATACAAACCAGGTCCAGTAATACCCGGGATAACAGCACATGTATAATCAACCATGTCAAAGCCCGGCTTATTCTAGGCCACCGGAGCTTGCCATTTGATATCACGGACCATGCTACGATATTCTTTAATTAGGTTATAGGGAGCACGCTGTGTGGCAAAACTTCTTAGTCAAACTTTTCTAATCCTCTCATTTTCAAGATAACTTACAGCAAGAAGTGCGAGCTTCCAAGGTTTGAGATAATCCTCGTTACACATGGGGCGCTTGCCATCCGGAGTAGCAAACTCCACCGTGAGACCACTGTCACGAAGCTTCATCCACAGGGTAACCACATCTAAAACACGTTAGTATTGGTCATAAATACACATACGCACATCTTTCAAGTTACTCACCGACGGCATTGCTTCCAGTCCGGCCAAGAATAATCAACGCCCGGCAGTCGGTCAGAACATCCACCCCGCTGACAAACATGGCGCCCATGGCATCATTGGTGGCTGTCGTATCATGGGACGCAGCTGTATCCTGTGTATTGGTGGTGCAGAACGAACCATCACGCTCAGCCTTACCCTTTCCTTTGTCCAGGGAAGGAATCACGGGAACCTTGTACAACGACGAAGGCCCGGCATCGGGGCCGTGCATACGGCTTTGTTGCGGAGTGACAGGTTGCGCAACCTGTGCGGCCTGCATCTGCATCATCAAATGAGGATTCATCACGTACTGCTGCGGCATAGACTGACCATCCATCATCTGCGGCATTATCATGTGAGGGGGCATCATTTGTGCAGCCGTTTGCGGGTGAAGCATGTTTTCAGTATCAGCAGCAGGTGTAGAGGGTTTGGACGGCGTCCCAGGAGTCCGCTTCACGTTGAAACGAGTAGGATCACCCTCATCAGGAGTGATATGGTGAACAGCAGGAGCACTGTCCATCACACGGCGGTGGTACCAATACAAAGGCGTACGAATACCATTTCTAGACAAACCTCGACCACTATCCTTGGCAATATGCTCCAAGGACTCTTTGTCAAAAAACTCGCCCATCCCGGACACATTCATGACCGGAATTGAAGGCGGCGGTGTAGGTTCATCGCGGGCTTGTTTGGAGAAAGGATGTAGGTTCGGCAGGGTCAGGGACGGAACCGGAGGACAAGAGGAAGTCATTTCGGTGTTGACAAACGAGGATAAACTGACGGGTATGTTGTGGATATGTGGTGCAAGGTTGCGAACCGAAAACAGAAAAGACAAACAAGTGTCTATATAAATAATGTGTGTTGCTAACGCAAGAGAAAAAAACTGAGCAGTATTTTACTGAGCAGTATATTGATGATAGATTGGCGGGCAACGGCCTCGTCAAGAAGGGCACAACTGGAGATGAAGATGCTTGCCGATGGCTTCGTGATGCGAGGGAGAAGATCACAACACAAGATCGATACATGAACAAAACAAAGTAGCCTTGCTGGTTTCACTAGAATAAGGCAAGACCAACACATTTTTGGTCGAGAGTAGATAGTGCGAATTTGGAGAGAAGTCACCAGATTGGATCTAGAGATAGACACTGTGTAGGAGCATAAGGGACATTTCTATATTCGTGATTACTTCTATACTATAGCATCAACCAAAACATGCAATTACCGACCGCGGCTCTTTTCCTTCCATCCACCCTTCTCAAACAACCAAATTGCCTCAACAGCATACGCATGCGCACCACGATGCCCCGAAGACTTTGTAGCAGAATCAGTCAACGAGTCAATAACCCGCCCCTCCTTGATAGCATGCCAAATACCCATAGCAATATCATCCTCAATTGTGGTACCCCAATCTCCATGACCCAGACGATAAAGAATCCGGCCTAGCGTTTGGTAGGCAATACACCGCTGAGCTGGAACCGCACTACGCGCATAGATAGCCAACTCCTCGATCGTGTAACCGGCTGCTTCCGGTGCCAAGCCATGGTGATGTAACCCCTTTGACACTGGGATTTGCCGACTCAGAGTAGGCGGCAACAGCTTTCCTCTAAAGTCGAATCTGAGAGCAGCCGTTGAAATCGTGTTTTGGCCGGGATGATATGGTGATTCCCGATCAGCAATTGAGCCCTCGGTAGGCAACGGCGCCATCCACGCCAGTTTGGATGGATCTGACGGTGTCTCGGGGAAGTACTTCTGTCTCATAGTCTCCAAGAAATCGGGATCATTAGGGTCCAGATCAGGGACATGTGGGACCGGGAAATGGGGCTTGATTGGCACATCAGACATGGCCAAGAGATCATCAGGTGGGTTAACAGGTGCCTGGTCTTCATCGAATGGAGTCGACGGGTCAAGGTTCTTGGCGAGTGGTTTCTTGGTCATTTGGTCATGGTCGTGCGAGCAGTTGCCATGTGTGTGGGTCTTAACGACCGGCTCGACTTTAGGCTTCTCAACATCCTCAACCTCAATTGACGGTGCCGGTGGCATCTTCTTCTTATCAGTCGCAGTTGACTCCACCCCTGGGGCACCAGTCTGCGTTATTGAACCAGCGCCAATAGCAAAGGGATCAGGCCCATTTGACTCATCAAGGTTCGCTCTCATCATCAACTTATGCAAGACATCCCCATTCAACCCCTCAAAAAGCTCCCGTCTAGCCTCCGCAATCTCCTCCGGCGACATATTCGCAATGCGCTGTTCGTTCTCCTTGTTGATACGTTCGCGTTCTGTCTGTTCAAAGGTTTTTTCCCGCTTAGGCGGTTCTGGTCCAAATCGGACTTTCTTTCCCTCGCTGTTTTCCGCTTTTTCAGAGGTCGGGACCGTCTCTTCCGGTAATACACCACCGTTGGCCTTGGCTAGTTGTTGGTTTTGCTTGAATTTGGAAACACGGAAACGGCGTTTGGGGGCGGGGAATCCGTTATTGGGGATGTCGAAGGCCTCTGGGGTTGAAGGCATGGGCGCCGGCTTGGCGGCTTTGCGCTCGATGACATCGTTTACATGGAGAGTTGCCATGATGGAATAGTGTCCCTGTAAGATGTGTCTAGATAACGAGACAAAGATGAGATGAATTTGAGCAAAAATTAGAAGTTCTGTGATATCAAAATGTAAGTTGCATGTGATTATATCATTGAGGATTTAGCAGTTCTAGAAATTTGGCCCCACTTTTGTAAGCGGTGACGTCTGTCTATGATTATGTAATGCACATAGTGCGTAGCACACATGGAAACGAGATGATGAATTGGTGGAAAAGGTGCATTTTCGTGAACTTTTTACTTCATTGTGAATTATAGTAGGTATAGCCTAATACTGTTGTTTCAAACTAAACAAGGAAATACTGTGATCTTTCCTCACGCACTTAAAACTCAAGTGCGAAAACCAAACAAGCAGACATGGATCAGTTCTGTTACCCACTAAAAAGATGCATCACCCTCTTAAAACATGTCGTCATCAACGTCGATGCTCTCAAGATACCTATCCATGGCATGACTGTAGAAGTAAGCATGGGTCTCGTTTTCCTCAGTTGGCGCCGCGCTATCCATTTCCTCAAGTATGACACTGTCCAACCCCGCATCGGAAAAAGCATCCACTTCTGGCTGGTGATCCATGCCAAATCCGCCATCGTACTCCCAGATGTCAGGAATGAATGTCTCTTCAAACGATTGTGGACGAGCACAGTTAACGTAAGTCTCAGGGTCATTCAACATCTCCTCGTCGTCAAAGTTGACATCAAAGTTGAGGTCAACATCACGCTTTCTGCGACTACTTGAACCCCTGACCTCATCACCATCGATTTCTGACGGCGCGTATAATGATCCGTGGTAGTCGAGTGATGGAATAGGAATCCCTTGGGTAGAAGTAGGAAGTGAATCGCACTCGGTGTCATCAACTTCAATATCAGATAGCGAGGCTAGACCGAGATGTGAGTGCCCTTGGCGACCGCTAGCCAACTCTTCAAGATCACCATTTAGGTCATCCCAAGCCTCATTTTCCAAGTCCTTAGGGCCCTCAGATGGAACCTTAGAGCTTAAAGCCTTGGCAATTTCCCTCGGGGTGGGAATGCGAGTTTGCGATTGCAAGACTGCCCAGACTTTCTTTGGCAGTGCGGTGCCCAGTGTGCTATTTTCACCGTCCAAAAGGCCCCGCATGCTGTTTTTCAAGCTCTGGGAGCCCGCAGTCGCAAAGTACGAAGTTACGTCCAACAGAACGTGCATGCTCTCGGCGCTGCTGACTACTTTCTACATCACACAACAGGTTAACATGCAAGTCTAGATAAACAATCGGGGGCTAATACGGCTGGCACCCGATAGGCAATATGCGGCAGACAAGACATGGGCCATGCAGGCACAGCAGGAAAGTGCAAAAACGGTACGGGGGTAATACACACCTTAATGTAGAGCAAGTTGAAGGCGCCAGGTAGAAGGTTCACCAATGGAATATTCTTAGTTGCGTGGTGTAAAACACTTAGTCCAGAAGCGAACGGCAGTCGGTTTATAAACAAAACTCGGATGCCCGCAATAACGAGTGGGATAAGATCCCATGTACCAATGATAAGGCGCGAGTTTGTGGTTGGCTGTACAGAGCGGGGATAACAACGGGAGTTTTTGGTCTGTTGGATCGATTTATGTAGGTTGGATGCACCACTTGGGGGTGCCTTGTATTTGGGTGGGATGAGTGTTTGTGAGAAACAACTGAAGGGTAACAAGCTTGTGTCGTTAAAATTTGAACTTTGCTGGTTGGTATTACTGGAAGTTGAACTGCTGTTGCCAGTATTCAAAGTATCCTGTGAAAAAGAATGAGGATGATGTTGTAAGTGGAGATCGGTATCCTGGCCAGTTGACGTTGAATGTGGAGAACAAAGTGGATTCTCGGGTGATTGAAGAGTCGGCTTAGACGAATCCGTGGAAAGATTAAAGCAAATATGTAAAGATGCAACAGATGCACTATGAACAAGTTGAGGACAAACTTGGGAAGCAGAGATATCCGAGGAATATATAGAAAACCGAAATACGGCGGGCGTTCCTGCAGACTGATAAGAAGAGAGAGCGGATGGGCAGGCCTTTAACTGGATTCCGAGATCGCACCATAGCTATGACGATTGATGTTAGTAAGGATAGCCAGGTTCTTTGGTGGCTGACTTGGCAGGCTAATGGGTCTTCTGGGGTAGAACACCCTTCCCTTTGTTGTAGAGGTCATTGAGACATGCCCCTGGCCCATGGATTCATTGACCCAATGACACACACACCCCTTCCTCGCTCGCCGTTCTGAGTCACTCAGTTGACCTTTAATTTTGCATTCTAGGGAGGCAGACACCCGTTTGGACTATTAATGGACTCGTCAAAACAAGTCTATACTAATGCAAAACCTGATGCAAGACTTGGTGGTTATGACGCATAGATGGGCCATAATTATGGTTCTGTAGATCATCAGAATGGCCTATACATTTACGAGTTTCCACGTTTACTGTGTAGAATCATCGCTTAATGCTAGAGAAGGATGAGGTAGACAGGGACTCAGATAACTTGCGGGAATAAAGAGGGCGGTTATGCAGGCAGGCCGACTGATACTGTAACATCAAGCAGTCACGGGCGATCTATGGACAACGCAACTTACCGGAATCATCTCGACTGCTGCGGTGATCTCAGAGGACCCTTGCTGCCAGCCAGTATATGGCTTATCATCCACCAGGATAGTGATATCTAGGAAGCAAGGGCCCGTGCGTGATACCCAGAGTCGTCCTGAGGAGACGAGATCCTGCAGCTGGAGAAAGTTGTGAATTGCCACTTCATCGTTGGTGGAGGTCAGAGTGATTGACGGATGTACTTGTAATGGTTTAGCTCGTAGACGCGGGGGCCTGTTGATGCAATAATTTGGCAGTTCGACCGTGGAGAAATGCATGACCGCGTGACTCGCCGAACTTGGGGCCAAGCAAGACGTCAAACAGAGCCAAATTGTGTGTATGGTCCGTCTCCAACTCCAAATTAGGTTGTGTATTTTTGGCAGATTTCTCGCCGCCGTAGTTGACTTCTGATACACAAGAGTCTCGAAAGGAGTGTGGTGTGTACGTTTTGGCTACACTTCTATAAATTTGTCGTGGACAAAGGATATTCGGTAGTGCCGGAGTGGGTGTGGATGAAAAATGCACACCTTTGTTGCCACAATCTTTGACAGGACCTGACGGGTGACAAGGCGACAAAGGCTAACCACAAAGATGGTGTCTCATGGAACACTGATGGAAAAAACAAGCTCTATCCATGAAATTCGAGACCGAGAACGGACTCGACTGCGATAAAGATTGCACGGCGATGTCGATGATGGTGTGGTTGCTGCAGGCCGCTTCGATGATTGTTGTTTGTATGATGGATAACGAGCTGCAAACCTCGCCGTCCAAAACTACTGCAGGTGGTGCAAATGAGCATGCAGTATGTACTAACGCACATTCAAATCCCACGACAGATTTGGTAATATCCGTCTTCAGCATTTTCCAGTCAAATTTCTTTCCAGTCCGCGAAACAAGATTCTGTAAGCACACGGCGTCTAGATTTGGTAGTTGTGGCGGGGATTTCAAACGAGGCTCACTCTGTGTTAAGTGGCCACTTGCTGTGAGAAGGTGTACAGCATGTGCATGCATGGGTAGTCGTATCTCAAAACGACGCCCTTGTGTTCTCTCACCGTTTGTTGTATTTCAAGCTATGGGCACACATTTGTACATGAACTACTACGATTTGAGAAGACAAAGGGGCGATGGCGTACATACATACATAGAAACAACTCAATATTAGATAACGTCTTAGCGTTGTTGTTCAATAGCGGAATGAATCTATACGCAGGCAGATATGTGCGCATATATGTACACATATGACTGCAAATGTCGTCATATAACTCTCAATTGCGCAGAATCTGCCTAACCGGAGCGCCAGTTTCCAACATGTAAGAGAGCAATGACCCGCAGTCTTTTTCCTATTCTGGACTGATTCTTCCTAAAAGAACAAAGTTGTGGAGAACGACTAAGTGCTTTCATGCATTGTGAAATACTGCTTCTTTGTCAGCAGTTTGCACTTGGTCCAAGACGAATTAACCCTCGATGTTGACTGAAAACGGCTTGTCTGCTGGTTCTGGATTAGGGTTGCCCCACCTTTGAGTCATTCCAATGCAGTGAATTCAAAGTGGTGCAGTGAGACAATGACGTCCATTATTTTGGATTTTTGAAGGTAATTGCAAATCCTCAATCTATCATTTTAGTCTCTGATACATATTTACAGAGCATCTCAAAATATCACATCGGATTCGCATACTATCGCGACAAAGAGCTTCTATCAAGCTACAGCATCCAATTCGCATTCACAGACTTTCTCAATCTACCGAAAGCAGCGTCTTCAACTTCAATATCCTATATTCTCCCCGTTCGCACTATCTAGAGTCGAGAAAATGTCGAGCAAAGGAAAGAATTCCGGGAAGGGCAAGAAGGGTAAGGGCGAGACTAAGGGCGAAGATATTCTCCAGGCTGTTGTAAGTTCTATGCGATTTACCCCGCCATTTTGACGTATGCTGACATCATTGCTCACTCTAGATCCTGGCAGACTCTTTCCAGAGCCGTTTCAAGCCATTGACGCTCGACCGCCCTCGGGTAAGTGGTGATCAAGTAAAACCTAACCTGCCTTTACTGACAGATGTTGGTAGTGTCTTCTTCCACTCGCCAATGTCCCCCTGATCGAGTACACTTTGGAGTTTTTGGCGATGAACTTTGTCCAAGAAGTCTACATTTACTGCGGTAACCACGTTGATCAAGTAGAGGACTATATTGCCAAGTCTCGCTGGGCGAACCAGTCCATCACATCACCATTCACGAATATTACCTTTGTGCCATTCCCCGATGCGCGGTCAACGGGCGACATTCTTCGCGATCTCGACAAGCGCGGTTTCATCGATACCGACTTCATCCTCGTCCACGGTGATGTAGTCTCCAACTTCTCCCTCGACTCGGTCTTGGCCGCCCACAAGGCTCGCCGTGTCGAAAACTCGGATAACATCATGACCATCGTGCTTCGCGAGGCCGGCCCTACGAAGCACCGCACCCAATCACCAGCTATCACACCAATCTTCACAGTGGATTCCAAGACTGGGAGATGTTTGACATACGACGAGATGACCTGTAATGATCAGGAGCATGTAATTCTCATGGACAATGAGCTTCTTGACGACCTTTCCACCGACTACGAGGTTCGCGCTGATCTCATCGACCCTGAAATCGATATCTGCACCCCAGACGTCCTTGCCTTGTGGAGTGAATCTTTCGATTATGAGCTTCCACGCAAGCACTTCCTTCAAGGTGTACTGAAGGACTACGAATTGAACGGAAAGGCCATCTACACCACAATTCTCAACGACGGATATGCTGCCCGGGCTCGGAATCTACCCATGTACAACGCCATCAGCGCCGACATCATGGGCAGATGGACCTTCCCATTCGTCCCCGACTGCAACATTTTCCCAGGACAAAAGTACGAGGTCGATTTCCGCAGTGCCAACGTTGTCCAATGTGGCCGCCAAGGTGCCCAAATCAACGCCACCTCCAAAGTCACCAGATCCGTCATTGCCGATAACACCACTGTCGGACCTGACGCCACTGTCACCAGTTCCATCATTGGCCGCAATTGCGTTATCGGTAAGGGTGCAGTCGTTGAGAACAGTCACATTTGGGATGGCAGTATCATTGAGGATGGTGCTGTTGTTATCCGGTCGATAGTTGCTGGACGGGGCGCCAAGGTTGGCACTGCATGCACAGTCAACGAGGGCTCTGTAGTATCCTTCGGGGCTATCATCGGACCTAACTCTGTCGTGCCACAAGATACCCGTATTGCCCTCGAGAAGTACTGCGACTCAGCCATCTCTTCCAACGAGATCGTCGGCACCAAGTCTAACGCTGCGGTATACGAGGATCCCGAGGAAGAAGACCTCGACTCTAGCGACCCAGCTCTCCTCCTCAAAACCCTCGTGTACCGTCCCCGCGCCCTATCCATCGAATCCATCTCAACCATCCACTCTCACGACGACTCCATCGAAAGCGAGTTCTCCCGCCCCGGCGGCGAACTACACCGGTCCGACTCCTTCACCAGTGACTTCTCCGACAACGGAGACAGCGGTTTCCACGGCGACGCCGTCCAAGGTCTTCTCGACACCCTCCATGGCGAAAGTGACTTTGACGCTGCCAAGCTTGAATTCATGGGTCTCCGCTTATCGCAGAATGCTTCTGACATCTCTGTCCGCAAAGCCATTGCCACCGCCTACGTCCTTCGGGTCACCGAGTTCATGGACGAGGAATCCCTCGATAGCAAAAAGGCCGTTCAAAAGGTCCTTTCATCCCGACCCGGTGCCCTGCGCTTCATCGCTGATGTTGGTATTGCCGGTTCCACTATGGCCGACCAGCGTGGTTTCATCTCCGCTTTGCAAAAGGCAACTGCCAATTTGAAGACGTTGGATGATGATAAGGCGGGTGATATTCTTTCGTCTTTCATTAACCAACTCTATGACTTGGACGTTCTTGAGGAGGACTCTATCTTGACTTGGTGGAATGACGAGGAAAGTGGTACTGAGGAGATTAATGGCGTTCGTGAAAAGTGTAAAGAGTTTGTGGACTGGCTTCAAGAGGCCGAAGAGGAAGAATCCGACGACGAGAATTCTGACGAAGAGGAGTCTGAAGAGGAGAGTGACGAAGAGTAAAAGCGGTACCGTAGGTCATGGCAAAACGCTACAAAAGTTGGAGTTTTGGTTACACATAGAGCATCATTGTTTATTTCAAAAGCACAGTTAATGACACGTTCCATATCGATTTTTGAAAGTGTATATTGCATGTCTAAAAGGGTCAATCTGCAAACAACAGATGAAGATCAATGGTACATGTATCAATTTGTAGATACACATCCATTGTATAACATAACTCTATACAGACCAGACAGTAATCAAAAGTCTCATCATAGCTACAATCTACGATGCAGCGATACAAAAAAAAGAGAACAAAACTTTAAAACCAAAAAGGCAACCCAAAGAAACCGATAGTGTTAAACAATCTAAAAACGCCGTAATAACCCGAAATTTAGAAAACATGAATCTAAAACAAAGAAGTCATTTCAAGCCATGAATGAGGAGGTGGGTCCGTAGATCCGTGGCCGTTTGTCCGGTCTATCATCAAGTAACTCCGACTGCACACAGACATTATTCGCAAGCTGTCTTTGGCGTAACTGTTGTTGCCGTATTTTTTGCTTATTGTAAATGGCAGTGTACTCTTGACGGATAGACTGGTTCATTTGTTGAAAGTTTGGGTCGGCGTTTGGATCTGGGTGACCTTGAGCTGACGCCCATGGCATGTTGGGTGGTGGTGTGTCAAGGTCGACGTTCATGTTAGAATGCTGACGAGAAAGAGGGTTGGACCGAGAACCCGATTGATTAGCCATGGTCGTTTGTGGCGTGGAACCCGGGTGGGAGCCAGATGTCGTGAATCCATTCTGGGGGACAAGTTCACCTTGTCGGGCCATACTAGGTGTAGGCGGAGCATGGCTGTTGTTCTGGCTGGTGATACTACTGACGGTAATGCCGTTGGAAACAGGAACTGCAGCTGCAGGCCCACGAGGAGGAGCAGCCGGTGGCGTGTCCGTTGTATTTTCGGACTCGGCCGACGGCAAATGCTTCTTGAGAATCTTAAGCATACCATTGTAGGTAAATGGCTTGGCCAAGACATCGGTCATCCCGTGAGTGTAGTAATGCCGCAAGTCATTCTCCGTGAAGTTAGATGTGACTGCAACAATGGGGATATTGGGGTTATGCTCCCTGATGCAGGCTGTCGCAGACACGCCGTCCATTCTAGGCATAATGATGTCCATGAATACCAAGTCATACTTGTTCTTCCCTTGGTTCAACCCTGTAACAGCCTGAAGCCCATCTTCCGCAATTTCAACATTGCAGCCAAGTTTTTCCAGAATCCTGGCACCAATACGTGTAGAGATCTTGTCATCATCTACAAGATAAATATTCGGACCACGTCTTGCTTCATCATCTTCGGGTTGTTGTGGTGATGAAGCCTCTTGGGTACTCTGAACTGATTGTTGGGGAGTCTGGGTAGACGGCGTCACAGTTGGCTTCACTTCGACCTGAGTGTTGGGGCTGGTGTCCATGTTTCCGTTCAGTTGCTGATCCATATTTTGAGTGAGGTGAATGCCAACAGACATATTTTGTTGCATTTGTCCAATGTTCATGTTGGAATTGTGGTTGCCGTTAGGTTGAACGATTTGGTGAAGGTTCTGGTTTCCCGAATGGTTCATGTGATGTCCCACGTTGAGATTCACATTCACGTTGGCGTTCGCTGGTTGGGTAGGGTTCTGGCTGGGATTGTGAGTTAGGCTTTGGCTGACACTTTGGCTCATGTTAGAAGCCATGGTAGGTGTGACACTCTGAACAACCTGCCCGACGGCTTGGCCCATGTTGTTGTTCATACCCATATTAGCGTTGTTGGCAATATGTTGTGATGGTTCATAGTTGCCGTTTCCATGAACAATCGGTTGCGTCATGGCCATTTGGTTTGTGGAAAACTGATATCCCAGCGTCTTCATCTGCTCGGATGCAAAGGGGTCCATTTCGGCGCCTTCACCGGCGGGAAATAACCCATATCTAGCCACCTCTATTGACTGCTGAACCATGGGTACCACCGGGTGGTTGTTGGTCGCATACATGTTGGGCATTTGCTCGTTATTACCAGGAGAGAATAAAGGCTCACGCTTTTCAAACTCGGGGATACTGAGCCCCAGTTCCTGACGAATGCGGCGCAAATCCGTTTCTTCCTGGATGGAATTTATTCCTGGCAAAGACTTGCAGCGAGCCTCAATGAAACCAAATAACTCTAACGAGACCGTCCGCTGGAACATGGCATTCTTTTGTAATTCGGCGACTTGATGTTGCATCGCGCGGTTTGAATCCATCAGGGCACCCATTTGTGCGTTCAACGAGTTGACTTGTTGTTGTGCAGAGGACAGAGCGTCCGCAATCATTCCCATTTGGTTCTGGGCAGCAACAATAGTATCGTCCGAAGCAGTCGCTTTTCTGACTGCTGGAGCCTTGCGTCTGATATCATCGAGATTCTCCTTCCCATCTTGTGTAAACCGCGGGTGGTGAAATTCCCAAGTCTAGGTAATTTGGGTTAGCATTATGTTTGCTTATTGAAAGGTTTGTAGTAACAATACATTTTGGCCATAGGCGTTCTGACCTGACTCTTCTCCTCGGCGAACTTTATGAAAGTCATATTTGTTCAGTTGTCGTACAAAACTGCTGAAGTTGCTGTGTTTGAAGTGTTTCGGTAAAACTTCTTTGGTGAAGCGATCACTCTGTGTCTGATGTTAGCATGTCAAAAGTAACAACTGTCATGGAAATGCTGACAAACCTCTATGACAACAAATGTATCTCCTGTAACTCCCCAACGAACAATGGCGAAGTTTTCGGGATCCTTCAACATACTACAGACAATTGTTAGTTTTACCGGTTGCTTAAAATGTGAGTAGTGAAACCGGCATGTATCCGTGAGCACGGCCCACAACGAATTAATCATACTTGTATAGTTTCCGGACCTTAACACAGGTGTTAGCAAAAACAAATACCGTCATATACGCATATGAAAGCGCGAATGTCGCAAACTTACAAAGTCACTGGAATTGTTACCACCGCTGCCATTGCTGGCAGCATTATTTTCGGGCATAACGTTGGATTTGAAGAATAACGCGATCGAGAGATTTAAGTGATAATGGCTTGCCGGCAAGTTAGGCAAAATGCGACAGGCAAAGCGGAAATTCAAGGTGGGGGGTTAAACTCAAAAGGCGTTTTTCGAGAATAAGATTTAAGAATCGACCACATGTACTGCTATACAGATAATATAGAATCCAGAAGTAGTGCGATTGGGCGCATTCAAAAACGGATTTGTCGTGTATAAATAGTGAGAGACTAATACTTCAGGCGAGAAAGCAAAAAGTGTCAAACTATTGGAGTCGAGGCTGAAGGTTTGCGGTTACCGGCAAGCTTTCGTATGTCTCACGTGCGCAAAACTGTATTTGTCGCAGTGTTCTTGAGTCAATCGAATGAACAATGAAGTTGTCGAGGGCGCTCAAAATGTATCTAATGTTGAGATGTAGGGTCGCGATGTCGATGCAGTCTGTACAGTCGGTATAGGAGACAATCTAAAATGGAGTTTTCGTGGCTGCCATGCAAGCTTAGCGGCAGAAATGACGGAAAGAAAGAAGACAACTGGACTGGCGCAAACGTGACGACGAAGCAATAAAAAAGAATGCAAGGCAATGTGGATGTGATAAAGATCTACACACGCATTAAACCGCCGAGGTCGAAGGAGAGGGGCGACACTAGCAGATGGCGCAATGATGCTCTTTCCTTGTCGTAGATGGCAGAAGCAATAGCGATATTTTGTTTTAATGACGGGAGCTCGGGCTATAAACTGTCCAACTCAATTTGTAGACGCACAGAAAATGCGACGATGAAAGAAAAAAAGAGAGGTGAAATAATGACTTCGCGATGCGCCCAAGATTCTGGTGATGAAATAATTTGAAGAAGGGAAAATATTGATGACAAGTGTAGGACAAGGGAAGAAATAGACTATGTATGTGAATGATCCCAGATTCAAGCCAGCCTATAACTTGTGTCTTCGAAATCATTGATTGACCAACCTTAGTGGAGTATCTGCTTAATTCCAACTTGAATCCACAAGGAAGGGGGCGTGTCTAGTAGAGTTCATACGTTAACCTGGCGTGGCGAATGCGGTAATCGATAGCTGGTCAAGCTGATATATAAAAATGAAGGAGTTGCCTTTAGATCTTTCAATGGAGCTAGCTTTCTGAACAAAAGTATCAATTGATAACGTTTGATTCAAGTTATCATTTCAAGTTGTTTGCGGACCTTTGAAGTCTTTCTACAATAGCAAGTATGACCTTCAAAGACCTCTCCGTTTCCGCCGCAACTAATAGTAACTAAACTACAACCAAGAAAGACGCTTTCCAATGAAGTCTGATAGACAAATTAGAAGAATGTCAAAAGTCTGTGTACAGCTGCACGCCCCTCTAGAATCCACGAACTCACTCCCCACAAAGTTTGGCACTGGCAGCAACGACTCCTTACGAGGGAGAAAAAAGGGAGATAACAACCACTCAACATGTTGGTGCACAGCTTATACCGTCACAGCGGCAAAATCTTCCGTCTGTCCAAGTTTATCCAATGCTGCTGTCGCGCCAAATAACAAGCCTGCTTCTACCCAAAGACAAGCCAAGTTGTCAAAGGTCATGACGCTGTCCGTCGATCAGCTCCTGCGGCGCCCGGGATCCACCCCGTGTTATAGCGCTCAATAGAATTTGTTTCCTGCGGCCTGGCAAGCACCTGTTTCATGTCGACGCTTTAGGAGGTGAATTGCACACTGGGAAGGGGCTTCAATGAACTTTAGGTCGACATTTGTCTAGGACCCTTCGTTAGTAACCCTGGGCTACCACTCAAAATACCAAGATTGTGCTTTTGGGGGCCCAAGAAACGGAATGCCGAAAGTGTTGGATATGTTTGAGGCACTCTAGCGACAGAAGCCTTATAGATCGGTGGCGAACTACACATGGGAGTAAATATAAAGTTCATAGCTTATTAGAAATCGTGAAATGGACAAAGGCTATAATCGATGTTAAGTTCTTTGATTAGTTGTACAACTAAATCAGTTCGTCTCTCCCCTCATTCTCCAAGGCAAAATATTCGGTGGCCGGAATCATGCCGGAATCTGGCAATTGATATGTGTGCCGCTTGGCCGATGAACATTCCCCCTTAGCCGCGCAGACAACGCATATGAATTTCGGATTACTACCAACCATCTCCGTTGCTCCACAGGTTTGTGGGGACTACTTTTTCTCCCCTTTGTTACTGGTGTAATCATTCACTCTCTGTATCTCCCTTTTCTAATGGTCACCCCGTGCGGCCAGCTCCGTAACGAGGATACCGTTCCCGCCGGTCACTGTATGTAACCTACATAGCCTCTCTAGGCCGTGCATAACCTCCCTGCTGTAGCCCCACTCGGGAAAGTGATCGACGGATATAAAAGCTAGACTATGACATTCAAAGGGTCATCTTTCGTTCAACAAAGAGAATGTTTACGTACAGACATACGACTTTAAACATTGTCCGTTGACCTCTAGTTACATCCCATATCACCTACATCGGAATACCCACGTCTATGTAGGTATTTTCACATATACAAGTGTACCTACATGTCTCTCTTGTTATTAAGTCAAATATGAAGTTCGTCGCTTATTGGTTCCATCTCAGATGACTGTCGAACCGTTGTTACATTGATCTTGGTGGTGCTTGTCGTCCAGGTCACTGACATCCTCTTCCAATACCACAAGTACAAAGTACCATCATGAAACACAGAACTCCACCACCAATAAAAGTACCCAGTACTTCAATGCGATCCATCACATATGTACCACATGCAGCAACTTGCAGTAACGGGGTTACAAAATGGCAGCAACTCCACTTTTGAGTGGCGAGATATGGAGAAGGCAAGGCACAGAGTCACGTCATAGGATGAAGGAAAACTGGGCAGAAACCATGAGGCTTCGATATCTAGCTCCTGGGTCTACTTCTTCAGTGGTGACAGGGTGGCGGCCTACCGCATAAATTTGCCACCGCACGCATCCTCTACGGTGCCTGCTGCTTTGATAGGGGGCGTGAATGAATGAGTACGAGCAAAATCTTGGAAGGAGGAGATGCGGGGTCATGTTAGCTTCGCGGTTAACATGTAGGCTCGCCTAAGTAACACGACATATAACGGTCGCATCGGGAAATCGGATGCGTAGAAGTGGTTTAAAGACTTGTGCATGATGTGATGACTACTTGAGGATTGCGTATTTTACTTTTGGGCCCAGATATGTCTGCGTCAATAACTAGGGTTCGTTTTTAAACTTGCAAGTTCTACCGCGGATATCTTTGTATCGGCCAATTGATCCCAGACTCATGACTCGAAAAAAGTTACATATAGGTCTGTGAAGCCTCGTCCTTCCTTTCGGAATGTTTACTACTCCATGATGTCCCAAAAGTGTCTATACATTTTGTTCTCCGTCGTCACACATGAATGTCCTCCGACAACACCAGCCGGACTATTGAATGACGTCAAATGCATGTCGACTCGCCCACGTTCCACAAGTTATCAACTCGACATGTATGTGTTCAAATTTTAGTCCAATTATTTGCGGCTCTTACCATAGCTGTATAAAAAGGTCTAGACTCTACTATTCCCTGTGTTGATACATATAAAACTTACATAGAAACCATGTCCATCCCGCCACCGCCCGGATTCTTTCCGCCGCCGTGCCCCCCACATATCTCCATATCGGGACAAACTTCCACATAAATCCCACTCGGCTCGATCCGGTTACCACGGCCATCGCCCTTGATCATATCTTCTGATCTCGTGTCGCCGTTTCCCCATGCAGACCTGTCAAAATCGACCTCTTGGCCTATTAAGCTCAAGCGCTGAAGAGACCATGCGCTTTTAGACTGTTCTGGGCCATGGTGGATTGCGTCCTTCTCATCACCATCGCAAGCACCGCAAAAATCGCCCGGTCTAGAACCATAAATGTCGGTTTGACCCTGTTATCTCGTTATTCTTGACTGTTTTTCTCCTTCTTTTCTCCAGCCAAGGAAGCGGGACCTGTCAAACACGGGTGTGACTTAGACATGGCGGAAATTCATCCGGGCCTAGTATTACGACTGCTGTCTTGGGTGATGGGGGACATTCCAGCACAGCATCCGGTTTGAGTTCGGCAAAGAATGTCGTATTTAAGGGACAATGCGCACGTAGTCGCCGAACCACATCTGTCTGACAAAACGTACATGAACAGCTCGCCCCGCCAGTTTGTACAGACGGGTACGTTACAAACTCTGCCATCACCATCTGTTCCTGAGCTCCGTACCCCTCTGTCACGATCCTTGCTAGTATCGGCCGGCCCAGACCGTCAGGAAAACGCCGAAGCGGGATCGATTTGTTTATCAGTTGCCGAATCTAGAGGGGGGTGCACTATACCTATTAAACAACGGAATCTTCGATGTCCCGAAAAGAGTACATCTCGATTCCGGACTTGTGGTAATCATTAATGGCGTGGTTCGACTGATATGTGTGGACCACAATGTTTGTAGTAGTCTCTGCAGATCATACATGGCTAGCGGGAGTTTGAAGCTCCATATAAATGTTGCATTGGAACCACATAATTCTCACCGAAAAACTACATATCCTGTTTAGGTAAATCTTCTAGACTGAACTGGTGCATCTCAATATTTTACATGTGTGTAGTCAGTCTTAATCTAGCAGCGTAACTACCATGAGAGTATTACACCCAAGGGCTGCTAAGTAACACACACTTTCTATAATGTCGTCATTGAACGGAAACTTAATTACTCTGTAATATTAATTGTCTGACTATGACGTATACTAGCAATTTCAAACGACAATATTTCTACTTTATGCGTCCTCAAAGTTGTGTTACTATGATGATACTCAGTTGTTGGTTTGGTTGTGGTATGTTGTGTCATGTCAGATGTGCGGTATTTGAAAAGCATGTCTCATGTATACTCGGTCCGTAGAAAATATGACGTATAGTAGTCACATGCCAAAATCTGTAGGTAATACGTAACTTAAAAGTAGACCACTCAGACAAAAAAACGAGCATGTACACCCATCATCACTTTTTGTACGCTATTCATAGGGTTGCTATAAGGGTTATACAATATCAGAGCCAGCCACAACGAGTTTAATTGATCGTGGCGTGTCGCGTTTAGCCGTGTTACCTGACCGCGTTTGTTTGGTTAACAGGGGAGCT
Organism: Huntiella bhutanensis; assembly: GCA_002018275.1. Classification (NCBI taxonomy): domain Eukaryota; kingdom Fungi; phylum Ascomycota; class Sordariomycetes; order Microascales; family Ceratocystidaceae; genus Huntiella; species Huntiella bhutanensis. The sequence goes on from MJMS01000010.1 coordinate 20,295, forward strand.
GAACAATATCCCAAAGCTTGGAGACTGAGTGTCGCTCCGGTCAACCCCGCGCTTATTGTTAAGACTATCAACCCCGCCCTACGGCCCAAATTTCATACTTTATTTTAATTTACAAACATAGTAGAAATGGCTGCAGTTAAGGAAGAGCCTATGGACGATGTCGTTCTCAACGAACCACTCGAGGAGGAAGATTTGATGGGTAGTGATCTTGATATGGATGATGTGGTTGCCATTGAGTCCGGAGAAGCGACACAGAACAACAAAAGTGAGCCTGCTTCACAAGTTAAACCGCCCATTGAGGACCAAGATGCATTGGATAAAGCTGGGTTAGGGGGCATCAAGAAGGAAGACCTTTTCCCTGAAGATGAGGAAGACGAATATCTCAGCCAACCAGCTGCAGCCCCGGCCCCGCCATTGACGAGCAACTTGTAAGTAGCCATGTGACCCGGATTTATAGCAAGAACTAATGAGTATGTATGATAGTGCCTCGGCCGAAGCAACTGATCCGTTCGTTATGCGCCTATTCTATGAACGTCTCTTCCCCTTCAAGACTCTCTACACCTGGCTCAACCATAGTCCGATTCCCAGCAACGACATGAAACACAGAGAAATTGCGATGACGCTTGTTGGATCTTCCGGAGACGAGTTTTACCGCCGTTACCTGTCGTATAATTCTTGGGAGCACCTCAAGAAGGAAACGGTACTCCAGATCCCTACCCGTTTCGAAATCGGCCCCGTGTATACCACCAACCCCCGTGATCGCAAGTCACTGCCAAATATCTCAGTCTTCAAGCCAATAGCCAAGGAACTATGCTTTGATATTGATTTGACAGATTACGATGACATCCGTACGTGCTGTGACAAGGCCAATATTTGCCAAAAATGTTGGTCATTTATGACCATGTCAGTCAAGGTTTTGGACACAGCGTTGCGCGAGGACTTTGGCTTTAGACATATCATGTGGGTATACTCGGGTCGTCGTGGTATCCATTGCTGGGTTTGCGATAAAGAGGCGCGCAACATGAATGACCACCAGAGAAAGGCTATTGCTGGGTACCTTGACCTTGTCCGGGGTGGTTCGCAATCCGGAAAGAAGATTAACGTCCGGAGGCCTTTACACCCCCATATTTCGCGGAGTTTGGACATTCTCAAATCCCATTTCCAGCATGACGTACTAGAAGCACAAGATCCACTACAGGATGACGAGAAGCAACAGTACATGCTGGGTCTTTTCCCAGATAAGACGTTCCAGGAGAATTTGGGAGCTAAGTGGGAGAGTATGGGAGCTGGCTCTATGGAGAAGTGGACTGCTATCGACGCAGTAGCAAAGCGGGGTTCTGGAAAGTCTTTCGATGCCAAGGCTCTGAGAGAAGCCAAACAGGATATTGTTCTCGAGTACACTTACCCCAGACTGGATATTGAAGTTTCAAAGAAACTCAATCATTTGCTAAAGAGTCCATTCGTTGTGCACCCTGGAACAGGCCGAGTCTGTGTGCCAGTTGATGTCACTCGTTTGGAGGAGTTCCGGCCATTGGAAGTCCCAACTGTTCAGAGTTTGTTGCAGCAATTAGACGACTGGAAGGGCGAAGAGGGCAAGGGAATTGCAGACTGGGAGAAGACGGACCTGAAGCCATATATTGAATGGTTCCGCACTTTTGTGTCGGGCCTCACTCGTGAAGAGACGAGAACAGTGAAACGGGAAAGAGACGATGATGCGATGGACTTTTAGAATATAGAGACTACATGATGATGTTGTATTACGATTTTTAGATTTTAACAAAGTGCTAATATTACATGAACTTTAATTTAAGCCTTACGTCAGATTGCCATGTTCAAACTATGGCTCAGCAGGTGCCTCATCTTTGGTGGAACTCGAAGACTCCTCTTCAGCCTGAGCTTCTTCAGCATCAGCGTCAGCTGCATCTTGAATGGCCTTCTTCTCATCCTCTTCGTCACCAGATTGCTCTTCATCTTCCTCATCAGCCTTCTCTTCGACCACGCCACCCTCCATTTCAGTATCCTCACGTAATCTGCCGCCCTTTCTCTTGGGAATGACACTGAGGAAGGCCTGGCCCCAATCACCTAGTTCTAGCCATTTGAGCATAATTTCAACTACTTGGTTGGTGGTCAAAACTTGTCTGCTTTGCATCACCATGTACTCTCCAATAGGCAACTTGGCAGTGCGGACCTTGCGTTCCCGTGCTATGTTGTAGCAGAGGCCCTTCTCGCGGTTCTTGTCTACGATTCCACCGATGATGTATGAAGTGCCCGGCTCTAGACGCTCGATGACGTAAGGTGAGTCTGAAGACAAGTACACAATATCATCTGCATAGCCCGTTTCATCTTGGTCTTCTGGCACTGGTTCGTCTGATTCCACATGACGAGCTGGGGTGCCATCTGGGGGAGTCTGCAACGTCTCGATTACCTTGCCACCATTTGGCCCAGCCATAACCTCCTTCATTTGCTTTGCAGCCCCAACAAAGTCATCCTCAATAAAGGAAACATCCTTCCAATATTGGAATTGCTCAGCAAACACAGTTTCATACCGCTCCTTCATATATCCCTTCCACGAACTTAAAACCAGGTGTGACCGGAACGCCGCCTTTTTATTCTCACTGTACGACCGGGTAATCTGACTCGACAGGGAAATCAACTCCTTCTCCGTCATATATTTCTCGAAATCGCAATCGATGACCAAGGAAACGGGTACCTTGATAGGGTTCTTGCGCAGCGGACGAAGCGTGGCGGGGTCAGCACCGGCGGCGATAGCCTCGGCATGGGCGGTTTTGCGCCGGGTTTTGCGCAACTTTGTCTTTTCGCGGCGGATACGCTTGCGTTCGGGGGCGGAAGCTTCCCAGGCTTGCTGGCGCTTGAGCTTCTTGAGTTGGTTTTTGGAAAGAGGGGCGCCGTCGGGGCCGGTGGGGGTTTCGGTGGATGTGGAGGTGGGGGCGGGGGTAGCGTCGGAAGCAAAGGGGACTGGGGCCGCAGCCGCGGGGGAGTCAGCCTGAGGTTCTGACATTGTAAATATGTGATAATGGACAGTGATCAGATGAAACAATCCTTATTTTCTGCATATGATGTCACCAACTACCTGCCATGTCTTTGCGCTGTCGCCATGAAATTTTGAAGGCGGTGAGGTTAATAGTGCGGCAGAATGTACCAGGCGGTCTGTGGAAGTAATCTTTCCTTTTTGGGACTTATCGCGCTATAACGCGCACCTTTCCGGGCAACGACGCGGCAGGGTTGATGTGAGAACGAAGGAAAAAGCAAGTAAATATAGGAGTTCCCATAAGTAATTGATTAGTTCCCAACGAGGCTATTACAATAGATAATACTCGTAAAAGTCTTACAAAAATTGGTTCATTACATTCCAAAGATCTAGTATTCATACGGAACTCGTACTCTATAACATATTACTTCTCTTACATATAAATCACTGCCCACCATGTCGTCGAGGCCAGAGCTCAAGGTGAGACATCCAACGCTGTTTGGTACCCCACCATTAGATCATCATATTAACACTGTCACAGGTCGACGATGAACACGGCTTCATCAAGTTCTTCAAATCTCTTCCCTCTGATGATGAATCTATCCGTATCTTTGATCGTAGTGACTACTACACAGCCCATGGAGAAGCCGCCGTCTTCATTGCCAAAACCGTCTACAAATCCACCAGTGTCCTACGGCAGCTTGGCCGCGCTGATGACAGTGGCCTGCCATCAGTGACATTGTCACAGACCGTCTTTAGACAGTTCCTGAGAGAGGCTTTGTTTAAGTTGGGAAAGAGAATTGAGATTTGGGCGTCACCATCAGGTAGAATGAACTGGAAGATGGTGAAGCAAGCATCACCAGGAAATCTCCAGGATGTAGAGGATGAGATTCAGGGACAGTTCGAGTCAGCACCTATTTTGATGGCAATCAAGCTCTCTGTAAAGTCAGACGAGAGAACAGTGGGTGTCTGTTTTGCGGATGCTACCACCCGGGAGTTGGGTGTTAGTGAGTTCATTGACAATGATCTCTTTTCAAACTTGGAATCTTTGATCATCCAGCTCGGTGTCAAGGAGTGCTTGGTTCAGATGGAGAAAGCCGAATCAAAGGACCCCGAACTTAAGAAAATCCGCCAAATCATTGGTAATTGTGGTGCCACCATTTCAGAGAGGCCAGGTGCAGACTTTGGTGTAAAGGATATCGAACAAGATCTTTCTCGGCTGCTTAAAGATGAACGGTCGATATCCACTCTGCCACAAACAGACCTAAAGCTTGCTCTCGGATCTGCGGCCGCTCTTATCAAATATCTGGGTGTTATGCAAGATGTTGACAACTTCGGCCAGTTCAACCTTTACCAACATGATTTGGCCCACTTCATGAAGTTGGACGCTGCGGCCCTCAAGGCACTGAACCTTATGCCTGGCGCGCGTGATGGTGCGAAGACTATGAGCGTCTTTGGTCTTCTCAACCACTGCAAAACTACAGCTGGTAGTAGATTACTGTCTCAATGGCTCAAGCAACCTCTCATGAGCAAAGACAAGATTGAAGAACGTCAACAACTCGTCGAGGCATTCTTCAATGACACTGAGCTGCGCCAGACTATGCAGGAAGAGCATTTGAGATCTGTCCCTGATATTTCTCGGTTGTCCAAGCGGTTCCAGAAGGGCAGAGCAAATCTTGAGGATGTCGTTCGTGCTTACCAAATTGTAATTCGTCTTCCTGGTTTTATTGGGACCTTGGAAGGTGTTATGGATGAAGATCACAAGGATCCTCTTGACGTTGCATACACGAACTCCCTTCGCGAACTCTCCAACGGCCTTTCTAAGCTTCAGGATCTTGTTGAAACCACCATTGACCTGGATGCTCTCGACAACCACGAGTTCATTATCAAGGCTGAGTTTGACGACAGACTCAAGGCCATTCGGCAAAACTTGGACAAGACTCGCCGCGAGATGAACACCGAGTTCCGGAAGGCCTCGGATGATCTTGGCCAGGAGCGCGAGAAGAAGATCTTCATGGAGAATCACAAGGTTCACGGATGGTGTATGCGTTTGACACGTACTGAAGCCGGTTGTATCCGTAACAACAGCAAGTACCAAGAGTGTTCCACCCAGAAGAACGGTGTCTACTTCACTACCAAGAATCTGCAGCAATTGCGGAGAGAACACGACCAGTTGACCAAGACATACAACGACCAACAGAATGGCCTGGCTACGGAGGTTGTCAAGGTTGCTGCCTCTTACTGCCCGGTTTTGGAACGTCTTGGTTCCGTTCTTGCTCACATGGATGTTATTATTTCCTTGGCACACACCGCCGTTCACGCACCAACAGCGTATGTTCGCCCTCGTGTTCATGCTCCGGGAACTGGATCTACCAAGCTTCTTGAATCTAGACACCCATGCTTGGAGATGCAAGATGATGTCCAGTTCATCACCAATGACATCGAACTTACCCGCGACAAGTCTGCATTCCTGATCATCACCGGTCCAAACATGGGTGGTAAATCGACTTACATCAGACAAGTCGGTGTAATCACTCTAATGGCCCAAGTTGGCTCATTTGTCCCCTGTAGTGAAGCTGAGCTTAGCATCTGCGATTCAATTCTCGCTCGTGTCGGAGCTTCCGACTCCCAGCTAAAGGGTGTCTCAACCTTCATGGCCGAGATGTTAGAGACCGCCAACATTCTCAAGTCTGCCACTCGCGAGTCCCTCATCATCATTGACGAACTTGGTCGTGGTACATCTACATATGACGGATTTGGTCTCGCCTGGGCCATCTCCGAGCACATTGTCCGTGAGATTGGCTGCTTCGCCCTCTTTGCAACCCATTTCCACGAACTCACCGCTCTCGCAGACCAATACCCACAAGTTCGCAACCTGCACGTCACCGCACATATCTCTGATGATGACGGCTCGTCTGGTAATGCCAAGCGGGAGGTCACGTTGTTGTATAAGGTTGAAGAGGGTATCTGCGATCAGAGTTTCGGTATCCATGTTGCAGAGTTGGTTAGATTCCCTGAGAAGGTTGTTCGTATGGCCAAGAGAAAGGCTGATGAGCTTGAAGACTTCTCTGGGAAGATGTCTGATACCAAGATGGAATATTCTGAGGAGGATGTACAGAAAGGAAGTGCGCTGTTGAAGGGAGTCATGAAGAGATGGAAAGCTGAGACTGAAGGCAAGGGACTAGGCAAAGAGGAGATGGTTAGCCTTTTGAAAGAGATGGTCTTGGCCGAGACGGAGTTGGTGAACAACCCGTTCTTTGAGTCTATCAAGACTCTGTAGAGAAGATTTAGACGGAGAGTAACAATTTAGACACCACATTGGTAATTCACATTTAATAGTTTAAGGAACGCAAGGTTTAGTGATAGTTATGTATACAATGACTGTTCTCATTACTTCTGTTGATCTTAAATGTCTGTCTGCTAATCAAACAACTGAAACTGCGGTACTGTGGAAACCAAATATTGTTCTGTACAACAGTATAATACTGTCTTATGTGCATTGAAGAAGACGAGAGCCATCTCAGTAGCCATTATAGATGGAACCGAGGTTGGAATCGCTTCACCTGTCTGGGTCCAGGAATAAAGGTTCATAGGATATAGAGGAATCTGAGATTGCAATTATGGTTAGCAAATGCTTTCTCGAAGGATGAGCAGTTGTGAAAAAATGGAGTTGTTTTGTGTATAATCAGTAAAAAACGTAGATAGAGAAAAAGTGATAGAGCGTTTAATCAAAGAAATTCATAAACAGCCTCTGCTCATATCATCAGATACACTTGGGATAGGGTGGGTAGTAGGATAAAAGTCATGACTTACCATGTGTAGGACATTTAATCCACGTCGGCGCGCACAGGATCAACAATGATACCGTACTTCTCCTTGAGACGTTGACGTCTGCGCTCTTCATAACCGGGCGGCCTGATACCACGGCCTTCACCAATCTCTGCGATCGTCTCTTCAATTGGCTTACGACGGCCAGCCCGCATACGTTCCTTACGTTCGAACTCCTCTTGTTCATTCCACTGCTTGAAACCGCCGATGCGACCACCAGTAAAAGTGAAAACACCACCGACGAAAGCAGCGAAGAGACTGTTACCGACTACACGACCAAGTTTTCCGGCTGGGATGAAATGTTAGTAAAGGTTGTAAAGGTATTTTGTATGTGTTATGTCAACTTACTCGGCATGGCTACAATGGCGCCAGCCGCACCACAACCACTAGCAGAAGCAATCCAATCTTCCTTTTCCCTTATGTTCGCGACGATTCCCCGGACGAAGGCCCAAGCCCCCAGACTACAACCCATTTGCGGAATGGTGTGACCATGACGAGTCAAGGTCGTCATTATAGCTGCGGGGTTTTTGTCAAAGGCATTCCGAATAGCTGCGACCGTTAGGCCGATCACACCGCCAATAAGGGATGACTTGATAGTAGTGTCCAAGACATCAAACTGCTTGAAAGGAAGCTTTTCCTCATCGGTGGGAATCGAGGGAGGCAAAGAGCGCGCCATGGCGAAGGATAGATTGGTTGCTGAATAGTGGCAGTGAGCGAATGGCGACCGTTTGGAGCGGAGGGGCTTGTTTGGTCACAGACCAGCTGCGTAGAGACGCTTGCCCTCCTCTCGATGATAAGAGGAAAGGAAAAGAAAAAGGGAAATAAGACCAAACTTAGTGGGAAATCGCTAGCTTTATGTCGCGGAATCCGTCGCGCAAGAGTAAATTTTCCAAAGACGGGGCTGGTCTTGGGCCCGTTTGCCGTGAATTTCTGTTGCGCTAAGAGCTTGAACTTGACCTCCGACCGGATAACAGATATTGTCACGTGAGATAAGGATGAATTGGCCTATTAAATAGCTGGGATTTGGTATAAAGTGGGGTCGCTCCACCTGCGTCCAGCCACTGGCGGGGTCGCAATCGACAGGGGTCAACCATGACGCCACACCTGACTGCCACATGCAGCTTATGGTTTGCAACTTCCAAGAGCAAAAGCAGGTTTTATGGCTGCCTTAGAACCAGTATAACAGAGGCAAAGGTGTTTTTATCGTCAATCTCTTGGATCTTGGAGCCTTTCACAAAAAGTGGAGGATGGCATCTTACTGTTTCAAAAGATAACTTTGTTGTAGTACATATAAATGTCTCACGTAGTGCAAGGCTCCGTAGACTCCTTTGAAAGTCTTCCCAGACGAATCGCGTGTCTCATGGTACAGGACGCACTAGGCCGTTTGTGGTGTGCTTTCAGGTCTAACTGAAATTCCAGAGTCAGCCGTCTGCCTGCAATTATATGTGCCGGATACACATGCATTTTGATGCAATGCACAAGAACACGGGACTTACGTTCCCTTGATAATGAAGTGGTTGATAATCCACCGGATACACTTCCCTCTGTAGCTTCTATCGTTTAGCTGGCTCCCTCACCGTTATAAAGCAGTTTGTTCACACAAACTGGAGTACAAGCTGGAAATTGCTTGGTCATCAGTCGAATATACCCCGCGCAATACGCGACGACAACTACTACTCCACGGTGTTTCCTGTTGCCTATAGCCAGAAGCAAATCTGCCCATACATATACACACATGCAGTTGAAACATACATGTGTGTTCATCACATGCAAATCTTTCATTAAATACTCCATCTACTTGCTCATGATCATCAATCTCTCTTGACCACGAACCCTCGTCTTATTCGGGTTTGCACGTTTTAAGAGCTCCCTTGACATCATAGCGGGGACATCGCTTCAGGACCTCATCCTCAATATCCCGCAAGTGTAGCCTCGTCCGACATCACAGAGATAACCTACCCGGATATTGGACATCGGGGTTCTGTCGCTACAATTTTCGGCTACCTTCATTGCCAACTTTTTTGTTACTCGGCCCCTGCCAGTCTTTCTAGGGGCCCAATTGATAAAAAAAGTCTCAAGCTACATTGCGCAAAAGTCCATTACCACCATCATAGACGCATTTGGTTACCAACAGCTCCGCATCTAATTGGGCAGGCTCTACATCATGTATTCAACGACAGAGCCTATGCTGTTGGACACTAGTCCTCCTTTTGGCCGCATTGCCTCCACCCCAAACGGAGATTTACCCGTGCCGTATGGTTAGTAGTCACTACGTCATTGTCCCCGCAACTACCATGCCCGGACCTGTGCTGTTCACATCGTTAACAAACCTCGTCATGATATAGTACGTTCCGCTCCCCTCTTTCTCCACGATCTACTCGACCACAATCTCGGTGAAGAATGGCCCGAATACCTCAGCATCAATACCGACCACACTCCTTGGGCCAAGAACTACACAAACCCGGACTTGTCTGATCAGCTTGTCGAATTAAGTGGTCGCCAGCGCTACAACACCAAACATGTACTTCTCCAATCCGGAGCCCAATATGGGCTTTTGGAACCTAATGTTACTTTCCACTCGTCATGCTGTTTGCATTGTTGTCACCACTTCTTTGTCAAAGTCACGAGCGCCAAGGGCGAACAGTCCCCGTCGAAATGTCCGAAAAAGACCATGAGTGAAGGTCTGCATCAGTTTCAATTTGTAGAGGCGTACTCGCCTACAGAAGTCGAGTCAAAGTTCTCCGACAGATACCAAATAATCACTGGTGCTCGCTACAGTTGCGATACTGATTGCGGGGTCAGTGTTGAAGTTGAAGTCTCAAAGCCCCGAATTGACTGGCATTGGATTGAGAAACTGACAGATACAAATCGTGTGCGGGCAAACCTTCAACGAGCAAAAGAGACGGAACCCGAGAGATTCTCCGACGCCCAGGATTCTTGGGCTGACGTTGGCTTAGCACAACTATTCACCTACGTCAAGGATCTAGTGACCAAAAAGGATCTCAAGAAGCTTACGAAACGCAACAAACGCTTTTCTGTCGTCATGGGGACTGAGATATATGAGCTGTTCCGTTGGCTAGGCTACACAGATGCAACCGAGGAGCTTGATGGAGTAACGGAGGATGTATTTGCCCCCTCGCTCCCTGAACCTGCCACTTCCATCACAAAACCAGGAACATACCGCGCATTTCTCGAAGACGTCCAAAATGAGTTAGAGTGTCTCATGCGCCAACGTAAAAGGGAAATCGTTGGACTCGCTGGTCGCCTTGCCATCAGAAGCCTTGAAGCGATGACTAACTGCGACGGCTATACATTCATTGACACAAAGATCCCTCTCACGAGGCCATACCGGTTCATTGGGACGATGCCAAACTTTTCTACTCAGCTATTGGAAGACACGTTCAATCGGCAGTGCATTTCTGATTTACTCAATCGAGATTGCTATATCGATGCCCTCCATGAGATCACCCGCAACCAAGCCAATAAGTTCGGTGGACATGGGGCCGAGTTCGACCGTAAAATAAAGGCTATGATCAAGGGCGACATGGACTATCTCCTGACAACGTGGGATTTGGAAGATTTGGCCACTGATGACGAAATCATCAAGGCCTTCCAAGATGCGGTACGTGAAAAGCCCGAACAAGCCGATATGTCGTTTGAGCTACTCCAGACCTTCATCAACCAAGCACGGAAGAGTGCTCGCCTACACAGACTTTTTGAGTATGAAATGCCTTTACAACTAGCATGGAGTCTGCTTGGTTCCTATCCTTCAGAGAGTGATGATATTGTGATTGGAAAAGCCCAGACACGGGCTGAAGTTGTGAAGAAAGAAACCATGGCCCGGGCCCTTCGTGCGGTTGCCCGTGATCGGCAAAGTGTACAGCTGTTGGTTGAATCAAAGCGGATAAAGCTTGGTATGCCACCCCCAAGCCGTCCAGTGGGCCTAGAAAACATTGGAAATACCTGTTACCTCAACAGTATTCTCCAGTATCTTTATACGTTGGTTCCAATCCAAAATCTCGTCAACAACTACCCACAGTTGGCACTTCCAGAAGTTGATTTGGATCAGCGACTTGTCGGTGCCAGTAAGAGCAAAGTAAAACTTCTTGACTTGCTGGTATCACAACAATGTAAGTTTCTATCAACACGCTGAACGACATGCCTCTAGATACTAATTTTTTTATCTACAGTTGTGAAGGAGCTAGATACTCTATTTCAAGAGTTACAAACGGTGCCAATTGGCCCAACTCAGCCCACGCAAGCACTCGCCAACACCATTATTCTATCTGATTCTCAGTTGCTCAAGGCGCCTGGTGGAACAGTCACCGCACCTATTGATCTGACGGGCGACAATAATTTCGATGACGCCTTATTCCCCGATACCGTCAACCTCTTAACTCCGCCCCTAGATCCTGTCGACCCCGGTGCGGGTGGAACAGTTAACATGGCTGACGTCCAGCCTTTAACCGAAGTTAACGCTGCCAATGTATCCTTACCTGTAGATTTCGTCAGCGATGCCAGCACGGGTACCTTGGTTATGGACGAAGAGTTTACTGGGGAAAAAGTTGCCACTTCCCGAGCAGAGGAACTCAAGATGACACCTGCCACAGCTCCTGTCACCAAAGAACTCGGTGATGCTCCTGCTCTGCCCCCACAGGTTGACCGTGAAGAACTTGCAAAGTCCTTGCAAATTCATCATGAGTTTTCAATGCAACAACAAGATGTGGAGGAGATTTTCGGGAGAATTCTCGACCGTATCCAAGCTGGTATTGCTTCAACTGGGGCAGTCTATGATGATATCCAAAATGACTTCATCATGCAAAACTTTTTCTTCCGCATGGTCACGTACACTTACAAAAAGGACGAGGCCGGACGGGAACAGCCAGCCAAGAGAGACTCGCCAGAGTTTTATCGTTATATCACAGCATTCCCGGCCCAAGATGGACCAAGTACATTGTATGATGCCCTTGATCGGACCTTTGACCGAGAAGAGATTGAAGGACCACCAGATATGGCACGGTACACCGCTATTTGCGATAACCCCCCGCCAATTTTGAATGTCCTGATTCAAAGGACGCAAGATAATGGTCAGAAGAACAACAACTCTGTCATTCTAGAACATAATCTCTATCTAGATAGATACATGGATGCTCCGGAGGGATCTGACCTCATGAGGAAACGGAAAGAGAGCTGGGCGGTACGCAAGCGTCTTCGTGTTCTACGCCAGGGTACTTATGGCCAAATGGTTTCATCTACGGTTCCTCCTCCTCCCATTCGTAATGCCACTACTCTCTCTCGAACCGCAACAGACGCAGAAGATGAAGATTTTACTGTGTTGGCAAAGGCTGTGTTGGAGAAGAGTGGGTCTGCTGGGTTGTTTGAGTCTTTTGTGGAAACTGAAACTGAAATCAACAGTCGTCAGGAAAGTTCTGTTCTCAGTCAACCTGTTCCGACAATGGATGCTGCTGATGAGGAACGCATCCGCAACATGTATCAACAAGAGGAAATTGCGCTAGTAGGGCGTGATGCCGCTCTCTTCCACGATATGAAACAGCACCGTTACCGCCTTCACGCCATATTCTGTCACAGTGGCCAGCAAAGTGGTGGTCATTATTGGGTTTGGATCCGCGATTTCAAGTTGCAAGTATGGAGAAAGTACAACGATACCAATGTTTTGGAAAAGAGCGAAATCTTGCCGGATTTAAACAAGGGGAGCGAGCCGTATTATTTATGTTACATTTTGGACGACCAACAAGAGGAACTTGTGTCAATACCGGAGCGGGCTCCAAGAGAAGATACCATAGGCGGCAATGGCAGGACGTTCGAAGAGTTGGATCAGGAGTTTTAATTTGGGTTCAATGTATAATGTTAGTAGTTTTAAATATCAGAGGTCGTTAGTGGTGTTTGTGTGACGTGCTAAATTGTTGTTATCAGATGGTCACAGGTAGGGTTTACCAGGGTTATGACGACTTGCAAAAGTCAGGCACCAGTGCTTAGTCCCACTGAATCCACTACTAGTTGTTGGGTAATGATGAATCCACAATGCGAGATCTACAAAGATAATCTGAGTGGAGAATAACTCGGGATGATAAGTGATCAGCTGCCTAGGGCAACCAATGTGAGAGTCCTTTTTGGATAGAGATCCGATAAGGCAGGGCGAAGCGCTGGATCTATCAAGTAGGAGCTGTTGCCATCGTGATCATTAATTTGACCAAGATACATATATGAACTGCGTATATACAAACAAGTACCTCCAATGGAAAAGTAGCCAATGAAGACGATCTTAAAGTTGTGTTAACTACGTTGGAAATCATGGCGTCTTGGATGGAAGATCATCGTACGCAGGTTACGGTGAAGGGTGCTTCGACATTCCTGTTACCAGGAAGGGCACTGGAAGCGAAGGAAAACGTGTTTTTAAGCCAGGGAGGTATTATAGTGGATTTGGGAGGCTGAATTTGTTGTTTTTTTAGGTGGTCGGGCCTACACATTCCGTGATTTGCCGGCTTGGCTGAGGTCCTTAAAATCCCAATTATGACCGGACGTCCTGGGAAGTAAGGACGCAGAAATCGTGAAGCGCGAGGAAGAATTTCCTGGGCACTATACTAGAGTTCAATGCATTAGATACAGACTCCTGATATATAGGGTCTTAAAGTTGTCATTTGAGCCTGATAGCCTTGGGAATAATTCACTTCAGCCGCATATCGTGTTTGTACGGACACATTCCTGCCCCGCCAAAGCGGAAAACAATCCCCTCAGACGATATGGTCCTACGGCGCCTGCCCCTTCCTTGTATGATAATGTCGAGTTACGGAGGACCGTGTCCAGGGCGGTGTGGCGTTTCTTGGGTCGTAAAACTTTTTTCTTGCGGCCAATGAAGGACTTTGTTGGGCGACGCCACAGTTGAGACCCGCCTAGTATTTCCCTTTTCAGGCGGGCGCGAGCAAGTGCCTTGGGAGATTTTTTTTTTCGTTGGCTGTGGGTGGGTTGGATCCTGGGAAATCAGGCGGAAATTGAGGTCTTGGTGTTGGGGCTGATAAGATTGTAATGCGAGAATACGGTTATGTTTGTGGGAAAGTTCATGGCCTGTTTGTTCTGGCAGATGGCAGAGTGAGTATGTATGTATGTTGTCAAATTTGACATACATTTATCAGGTCATGAAGCTATCGTCAACTTGCTCTTCTAGAAACAACTTTGTAAAACATCCATTATAGACTTTACCCCTTGGGTCCGCCGATTGTCCCGCTAAGGAATAGTCTGGCGCCCCATGCGCTTAGTGTGGCGCCCAGTGTATCCTTCGGAAGCCCGTTGGTACAGTAATGGCCGTGTGGATGAGACAGTAAACGTTCTATAGAATATAACAGCCAAGCCTCTTGATTCCCTCGTGAACTGCCTTTTGCTCTGTAAATTTTCACTTTGCTCGGTTTCTTTCTCTCCTAATTCTCTATCTGTAACCGCTTCCAGAAGCTATTTACTATCTAAGAATCTACTGTGCGCCTCTCCTTTCCTTTTAGCCCCATCGCTCCTTCCTGTCTCCGTTCCCTCCAATCAATTGCCCTGTTCAGGCATCCACCCCACTTGCTCTTCAGACCAGTCTTCTCTATTTTTTTTCAAACCTTCTAACCTGTCCCCTCTGTAGTCTCCGCCTCGCCCCGAACCGCCGCATATACCCATCCGCGTCGCTCCTCCGAAACTCACCGAAGACCTTGTTTGTTAGCTTCGGCCGTTCAGAAAAGCATTTTCCTTTTTTGAACTTCTTTCTTCTTTGGTCTTTACGCCTATCACATATACCAATCCGTCACAATGCTTTCTCACATCATCCGGAGGCAGCTTGCCCAGCCGTCGGTCCTCCGCGCGGCCTTCACTCGCTCCTATGCTTCATTCCCCCCCCACAGCATCGTCAAGATGCCCGCCCTTTCGCCCACCATGACCCAGGGTGGTATCGGTGCCTGGAACAAGAAGGCTGGTGATTCTATCGAGCCCGGTGAGGTTCTCGTCGAGATCGAGACCGACAAGGCCCAGATGGACTTCGAGTTCCAGGAGGATGGTGTCATTGCTAAGATTCTGCTCGACACTGGTGCCAAGGACGTTCCCGTCGGCAAGGTGTGTTCATTCTACTCTGTGGCCGCCGTGATTGCTGCTGTTTGAGTGATTTTTTGCGTGGAAACAACATGGTCGTGCATTTTGCCAAAGGTGGCATTTATTTCCGTCTTGAAACTGGACACGCCATGTCTGGATTGGGCGCGGCGCTGCGAACTGCCTATTTGTCCGAATTGGCGGTACAGACCCGTGTCCACACCCCGGACAAAGCTATCTTGAGCTGTCGGCGCATCCAGCTTCCCCGCTTGAAATCACTCGACAGAACATACAGCGATAACACGGCTGGTATCATACTACTGCACATTGTACTAACATGTTATTCCTTCACTAGCCCATTGCCGTCATGGTAACCGACGCCGCCGATGTTGCCGCTTTCGCCGGCTTCACCGAGGCTGATGCTGGTGGTGCTGGCGCCGCCGCCCCTGCCGCCGCTGCTACCGAGGCTGCTGCCGCCCCCGCCGCTGGCTCCGGTGGTGTTGAGACCGTCTCCACCCCTGGCCGTCTCCAGCCCTCTCACGAGCGTGAGGCCCCCGCCAACTTCCAGGCCAAGCGCCTCGCCGTCGAGACTGGTGTCGATCTGGCTAAGGTCAAGGGTACCGGTGCCGGTGGTGTCATCACCGTCGAGGACGTCAAGAAGGCCAAGGCTACCCCCGCTGCCGCCGCTGCTGGTCCCGCTGCCGCTGCCTACAAGGACACCCCCCTGACCTCCATGCGCAAGGCCATTGCTTCGCGTCTGCTCGAGTCTACCAACACCAACCCTTCTTTCTACGTCACCGCCTCCATCTCGGTCTCTAAGCTCCAGAAGCTCCGTGCTGCCCTTAACGCCTCCTCCGAGGGCAAGTACAAGCTTTCCGTCAACGACTTCCTCGTCAAGGCCGTTGCCGTTGCCTCCAAGAAGGTTCCCGCCGCCAACTCCGCCTGGATGGGTGACTCTATCCGTGAGTTCTCCACCGTCGATGTTTCCGTCGCCGTCTCCACCCCCACTGGTCTGATCACCCCCATTGTTAAGGGTGTTGAGGCTCGCGGTCTGGAGTCCATCTCCGCCACCGTCAAGGACATGGCCAAGCGTGCCCGTGACGGCAAGCTTAAGCCCGATGAGTACCAGGGCGGTACCATCTGCATCTCCAACCTGGGCATGAACGCCGCTGTTGAGCAGTTCACCTCCATCATCAACCCTCCCCAGGCTGCTATCCTGGCCATTGGTACCACCAAGAAGGTTGCCGTCCCCGTCGAGAACGAGGATGGTACCACCGGCGTTGAGTGGGATGACCAGATCAAGGTGACGGCGACGTTCGACCACAAGGTCGTTGACGGTGCCGTTGGTGGTGAGTGGGTCAAGGCCCTGAAGAAGGTCGTCGAGAACCCCCTTGAGCTTCTGCTGTAAGTATGTTCATAAGCAGAAACAAGAAGGGTGGATCAGGGGGCGATAATCTTTTTGCTTTGTAAAGAAATGGATGTTTGAGTAGTAGAATTTATTGTTATTTCTTTTCCTTGTCACCCCTGTTTTCCGTTTTCTCTTGAACCGTGTGGTGCTATGTTATATGTTGAAGAAGGAGGCAATAAAGTTGGTCTGAGGAGCCCACAAGCGCGGTGATACCCTGTTATAACTAGAAAGATATAGCCGCGATGGATCAAGCGATGACAATTGCTATCTTGAAGAGCCCCAGTCAAGGCCAATGCGGTTTGCTAGTTTGACTGCATCTACGGAAGCTTCCCAAAACACAACCCTGCTCCGGGATCTCTTTAGATTGAAAAATGTCGAAACAGCTCAAAATCTTGCTCACCGACGACGCTACCCCAATTCGACTCCCCGCAAAGATGCTGTTGTCGGAAAAACGCACAAAAGCCGGTCCCACTTCCCGATTGGCACATGCACCGATCTTCCGTACATTCAGGGTTAACCAAGCTCGTACGCAAATGTCTTTCGTACGGAGATGTCGTTTATCGTTCGTGTGCCACTCTTGGGTCCTGTAGTCAGGAGGTTTGAGGTCTGTGATTACGTGTATCTGAATCTGTCTGCCGTGGTTGGGCTGAAATCGTGTGGGGTATGTTCTTAATGCGGCTATCTGATCAGGTGAGTTGCGGGCGGATGGGCGTGGAGGAAGCTATATATATATCCGAGTGGATCATCTTGTTCTTTTGTGGTTGAATTTGTAAATGGCTACGTTTGATGAAACTTAGATTTCTTCTTTTCATTTTTCTTTCTACGTGCGAGTGGTTGTGGTTATCATGGTACAGTCAGCTTGTGATGTCTTTGTAACTGCCGCATACTCGGATATCGGTCCGACATATACGACACTGATGAAAAAGGATTTTGAGGGTATGGCTGAACGAGTCGTGCGAGCTGGTGGAATTGTACCGTTGGCTTCGCGGACACCTATGGCATTTCTTTCATATTGGAGCTTCATTTTGGAAGTACAGGTTCGTCAAATCATCACGGGGTACCGTCATATATATGACCATGATACTTACAAACTTACAGGACCGCCTCGATCCTACAACATACAACACTTTCCAGGCAGTTTTCAGTGCAGTCCGCTCAGCTAAGCCTAAACAAATGTCAACGGCTCGATATCATAGAGATATCTTGTTACTCCGGACCACGCTCAAGAAACACGATGACCTCCTAAAGAAGCTAGGTATTCTCCTCCCATCAACAGCATCGGCAACTGTTCCAGTCAACGCGGAGAAACAAACGTTCCAAAGTCTCGCCCAATCTCCATTGTCACCGCTGGTCCCGGATAGTTGTCACGCATTTCAAGGGATACTTCCTGACCCAAGCGTCGATTTTTCGGGGTATACATCTATGCCGTCGTCGTCGCTTACCGGGCTCGGGATTTATAGCGACATGGGGTCTTCTGTATCACCACACGGTCACAATGCACAACCCGGGAGTTATTTGCATATCAACCACAGCATCAATAATGCCATCAACGAACAAAACATGCACCCGGGCTCTTATCCTAATCAGCAATACCAATGACACATTGCTGCCCTTCAATAGACTTGTTTATACTTTCAATTCAATTTAGCCGCCTAATTTACCTAAAATGTCACTAACACATGGAACCCTAACCCTGGTGACTGCCAACTAGATCTGGGAATAAGGAACGCAGGGTCTTGGCAGTATCACTGATAGACTCTTCTAAGGTGCGATACTTAATACCTAGAACCTGTTTACTCCCGGAGTTGTCAAAAGTGTATGCCCATTCCGGAACACCGCCGTCATCTTCATCTTCACCCGGCAGCACATCAGAAGCAGCAGGTACCGCTTTACGAATAGCTTCCACAATCCGCTTGTTAGTGAAATAATCTGCACACAGTAGGAACCGTTGTCCAGCAGCTTCAGGAACTTCCAAGGCTCGAACGTGTGCTTCGGCTGCATCTCTGACATCAACAAATGTGATGACTCGGGGTTCCTGGGTTAACGGAGCCCGAGGACCTTTCAGGTAGTTGAGGACGCGGGCATTGGACGCATTAACTTGGGAAGTGTCTGTTAGGAAGGGTTGAGGAGGGCCAAAGACGTATGTGGGGTTGATTGTAGTGAGTGTGAAATTGGGCTTTTTGGTGCGCATGAAGTCCCAAGCGGCCTGTTCACTCATGGTCTTTGAAATGTTAGACAGTGGAGTTGTATTGACATGTTCGTCAACATACCTTGGCAACACTATACGCGAAATGATGGCTCTCATCAGAATCTGCCGGTGTCAGTGGCGAATAAGATGACTCGTCATAATGGAAGCGTTGTTGTTGGTGTTTCCTGATGCTGAAGATTGCAGCTGTCGAGCTCGTAATGATCACCTTCTTAACGAGAGGGGCATTTTCGTGGACTGCGGTTAGTATTCCTAGGGTCGTATTGACTATCGGATCGATGAAGTCTTTTCTAGGATCACAAGGACCGGGTTGGTAGGGCGCTGCTGTATGAATAACAGCGGTGAATGGATGCATGCCGAGGGCGCCAACGAGAACATTTGGCTGGGATAGATCTGATATGACGACATGGTCTACATGGTTGCGAACATTTTCGGGAAGCGAGTTTATCACTGCCTTTGCTTTCTCCTCACTCCGGGTGGTGATGGTTACTGAGTATCTAACTTGTTAGTTTCGGGGTAATATTGGAGCGAGAAGAGAAGTACCTACTCGGCATTGAGAAGATAAGTAAGCACATGCGAAGAAATAAAACCGGATGCCCCTACAATGCGTCAGCCGTTAGTAATGAAATCGACGATGTTGTCAACATCCGTCACATACCCGTCAACAAAACCCGGCCTTTACCGGTATCATTTGAGGTTACCATGATAACTTTCGGGATAGATAACAATATATTCCATTGGAAACTGAAAGGATGCCGCACTTTACAACCATGGTATATATATTGCTCAGCTACATCGAAAGTACCTACCTCGGGCCGGATTTCACGTCGTACAAGGTGGGGATCATAGCTGGACGTCCGGAGGTTGTATCCGCACTGTCACTTTGGAAACGGATACAGTAGGTACATGTTTATGTGCATGAATATTACTGATATTACTGTAAGATTTGAAAGTAGGTCGTAGTGGGGAACACCCCCACGCTTGGGGGCTGAATTCGGGTGTCGGGTCTGACATCGTGAGGGGTTGATTAAGTTTGAGATGTTTCCCATTTCATCTATAGTTAAATGGCGATACTTTCTCCTTCAAAGACACAAGTTTCATGAAGTGTTGTTTTTTCATCTATACCTGATTATTACTTGTTAGTGACCAAAATGGCGAATCCTCCACGCACGGCCATTATCGGTGCCGGTATCACTGGTATCACCCTAGCGAATGCCCTATATGCCCGGAACCTCCCGTTCACCGTGTACGAAAGAACGGCGACGTTGAAGGTCATCGGGGCCGGAATCGGGTTTTCTCCCAACTCGGAAGAGGCTATGAAGTTGATTGACCCGGAATTTCATCGCGCGTATAGGGCTGTGGCTACGCCGAATAACGACGACTTTTTTAAGTTCTTGGATGGATTGGATGAGGGGATTGATGTCGACAAGCGAGAGCTTATTTATAAGTTGCATATGGGCGAAGATGGGTTTTTAGGTTGTCGCAGATCGGACTTCTTGGAGGGCGTTATTGGACGAGTGAGGGACCATGTACAGTTTGGTCGAGAGTTGGTGGCCATCTATGATGGCGACGACTCGGAGCCGGTCAAGCTGTTCTTCCGAGATGGAACCGTTGAAGAAGCCGATATTGGTATGTTGCACTAAAACACACCGTAAAAGTTTCACTACTAACCACGCCGAATCGATAGTTGTTGGGGCCGATGGAATTCGCTCCAAGGTCCGTCATCAGTTGTTCCCAACCGCAGTAGAATCATACACGAATAAGCTTTGTTACCGCAGTCTCATAAATATGGAGACCGCTAAGGAAAAGATTCCCGCCATTGCCACAAACCGCTACATGCACTTAGGTCCAAATGCGCACGTAATGAGCTACCCCGTTGGAACAGGTGACCAAATGAATCTCCTCGTCGCTTTACATGATCCGAACCCTTGGGATTTGGAACGCTACCCGCGCATGACCTCGCCTGGAAACAAGAAGGAAGTTCAAGAGGCATTGAAAGATTGGGGTGAGGCAGCCCGTATTCTTGGAGATTTACTTCCCGATGGACCTATTGATCGTTGGGCCATCTTCGATCTTGCGGAAAACTGCCCTGCGGAGTTCCACAAAGGCAGAGTCGTCCTGGCGGGTGATGCGGCTCACGCAGCCGGACCCCACCTTGGTGCCGGCGGCGGCATGGGAGTTGAGGACGCCTTGTACCTAGCTGAATTGATCAAAACAGCCCATGAACTCGACTACCCCTCTCGGAGTCTCGCCTCTCGGCTCCGTCTCAGCCTTTCAATTTATAGTTACGTTCGCCGCCCCCGCACCGCCCGCGTGATTCAGGACACTCGGGTGATTGTTGATATCTTCCACTTGGATCACCGGGATGAATCCCCCGCTGCCCGGGAGGTTTCTCATCGACATTTTGCCGAGAAGATGACGTCTTTTCTATTTCGCATATGGTTTTTCGATCTTCCAACGGATCTTGCACGTGCTAGGAAGTCACTTGAGGCGCTGGTAGATGTGGGGCGTTTGGTTGTGCCGACAGTCACGAAGCCATAAGTCTTGGCAGGTTGATTTTGGCTATCCATTGGGTTGAATGGGCTGCCGAATTTGGAGAATTCTTGTCGCAGGAAAGATGAAAGCTTAGTGTTGGCAAACTCTAAGCCCGGAGGGTCGAGGTCTGGGCAGGCTGGACTTTGGGTTTATGATATTCGAAACTTAATTGGATGAATTGACGAGCTATAGGTTTTAAGGCGTATAGCTTTAGGCTTATCAAGATCCATCGATAATCATGATAACGATATCTTGCCAGTCTTGTTGGGGTTTGTGATGTAACAAACCCGGGCGCGCCACCTTTGTATCACTTGACTCAGCTTGGCCGGACATAAGCTCTGTGGAATATATTCTTTTCAATGAGAAGTTCTTTTACACATGTACACCAAAAATGAGCCAAGTTAAATTATTGGATGTATTGTCATGATAGACCGGCCTAGGAGTTCTCACGAACCTTTTCGTCCTACCATCCACCACACTTTAGGGTTCAATGATCACCAACATGGAATATAACGATTGGCGAAGCGGCACAAAAACCGCATCTTTTAATGACAAACAGGGCGTATAGAAAAGTCTCACTTGCGTCGATCTCTCTATTTAATCGGGCGGCAAGCTTGATCCTCAGAACCCGAATCCTTCAGAGAACCCTCTTCCCCTATACTTATGGTTGTACGAGTAGGTAGTAAAATCCTGTGAAGTCAGGTTAGTAGTTTAATGCCCATGTCAGATGCTGACAAACTTGTCAAGCTTGGCGTAGACAATAGGATGTGGCGAATTTGTATGTGTTGTCGATAAACTGCTCGTTTTTAACCGCGAGGACTCTCCAACGAAGTCGCCTTGCTGCCAAGCCTTTAATATATCGCCCGGTTTCAACGATACCTTCATGATATCTCCAATCGATATGGCGGTCCTCGTCAGTTGACATGTCAAATTTGTTTCTAATGTGACTCTTCCGTGGTGTCAAATCTAAGTTGACAGCGTCAGAGTCTGTAGATGCAACATCCTGTTACGACAAAAGTTCTTTGACCATCTCGATAGTTCGTCGGTGCTCACAGACTTACACACAGACCAGCTAAAAACTACTATCTACGGAAAGCCCGTCCACCAACTCGGGGGATATATCCCACATCAGATGGAAATCCATGCTGACCGGTCCAGAGAATTTGCAAACAACGTCTTGGAATATGTCACAGCTGTCAACCCCTTTTCCCGGTTCATGCGGTCTGATAACCTTCGATATCAACCTATTCTCAACGTAGAAAAACTGTTTCTATTCATGATGTTGTGCATCAACCAACCCCCTTACCCCCTGAGCAAGTCCCATGTTGGCAACACCAAAAAAGGTACCAATGTGCGAACTAGTGTCGGGCGTCATCGACCACTCAACCTTGCCCATCTGTTCATGATACGCTGTAGTCTATCAATGAGGCGCCCAGTAGAGGCTATTCTTGCCTATCTCCAAGGATGGTAGGCCTTCAGTCCCGAGCGCCCGAAGGCAGACATGCGTCTCGCCACCCGGGGCTCCACATGTTATTCGCCCGGTATTGCCCAAAGAAGAAAATCAGTAGCAACTGAAGGATTACATCGAGCTAAGGAAATAAGCTTATAAGACCAACAGATATCCACCATTTGAAGACTTCCGAATGCTCTCACCACACATCCACATTGTGCATCATCATTCATATATTCATTCATACTACTTCATTCTACATATCCATTCTACATTCATATATACTATAATTCCATCATGCTTCCTCGTATTATCCTCGCCTCTCTTGGCCTTGCCGCCTCCGTTGCCGCTTCGGCTGCTCCCGGTTCTCCTGACTGGACTATCATTAAAGCCCAAACCGGCGACAAGAGCCAGACACCCCGTAACCTAGTCCGGGAGGCCAAGGCCTTCTCTATGCGTGGAACCTACATGCGCCGTGACGACGACGAAGAATCTGAGCAGACCGCTTCCTATGACGACAGCTGCTACAGTGGTTGGTCTGAGTGTGATGACTCTGGTATGATGCCTTCCTATCCATGACATATCACGAACTATACTAACAGGATATGTGCTTTACTAGATGCCGGCTGCTGCCCCGACGATACCACCTGCTGCGGTCTTGACTACTGCATGCCCACCACCGCCACATGCTGCGGTGGCGACAGCGCCTACTGTTATGCCGGTAACCAATGCTACACCGTCAACGACGATGGTGAAGACTACCCCATGTGCTGTGCCAACGACGACTGCAGCTTGATTGTTGGCGAAGACGGGTACTACACCTCCATCATTGGTTTCGAGTCGTACACCTTCACTCCTGTTGCTGGCGTGACTACCGGTGTTTACACCTCTATTCCCACCGCCGTTGTCTACACCATTGACGTTAACTCTGCCGTCGACTCCATCTTGAGTTATTATACCGCCGATGACACTTACGCTTCTACCACCAGAACCGCTAGCGCTACTTCCCGTTCGACTAGCTCTACTCGGGCTTCTTCTGGCTCTGCTACTAGCACTGGGGCTGCTGCTGCTACTAACACTGTTGATGACGCTGCTACCACCTCTTC
Organism: Huntiella bhutanensis; assembly: GCA_002018275.1. Taxonomy (NCBI): domain Eukaryota; kingdom Fungi; phylum Ascomycota; class Sordariomycetes; order Microascales; family Ceratocystidaceae; genus Huntiella; species Huntiella bhutanensis. The sequence goes on from MJMS01000010.1 coordinate 43,890, forward strand.
TACTCGCTCTGCTACTAGCTCTGCTGGCACTTCGGCTTCAGCTAGCCAGGCTGCTCAGGCTGGTGCCGGCATTGCTCTTGACCGTGGCCTTCTTGGTACCTCTGGTGCCATCTTGGCCCTCGGCCTTGTCGCTATTGCCCTGTAAAGTAGCCAGACACAAACATAACAGTATATATATATATAACATAAACATAATCAGCAAACGATAGATGACCATAGAGTCTGTAACAATAAATTGTATTTTGAAAATTATATTTTGAGTTCCCGCTTCAGATAACTAATGAAGCTTTCGAATGTCTTTTCCACATGTCCAACAGTCCAGTTACACGTGATGACACTCTCGTTCTGTCCAATATCAACTGATAAGACAAACCCAAACTGTTTCGCCAGATCCATCTGAGGCTGAAACCCTTCTCTGGTACTATTTCTCCGATACGCCCGATTCCAGACATTATCACCCACAAGCCCCTTCCACTCCATCTTCTCCGGATTCCACTTATACTCTAGCATATCCAGAGCTTCCAAGGTCCCACGAATTCCCTCTCTGATAGTCCCCATCTTTTCCAAGTCAGAGCTTGCAAATTTAGCTATCTCGACCGAACAAACAGGCGGTAACCATTTCCCCCACGACTTCCCCGCACCACGGGCAGCATTAGTATCGGCCCTTTCATAGCGGAATGACCACCCGACAGCCCACCGTCTCGTGCGGCTTCCTTGGATGAATTCCGCCACAGCATAGTTGGAGATTCCCTCGGTCCGGAGCTTCCCAACAAGTGTCTCGACACTGGTAGCTTTGCCAAACATGATGGTATACCAACGGACTTTCTCCTTCAAGAGCAATGAATCTTGAACTATTCTCTCTGCAAATGCCACTTCGCCACCGGGTGTCACCATTTCAATTGGTGTGCCGGTGCAAGCGGTACTGGGCGATTTTCCCTTGGCCTCAGCACTAGCCTTCATATCCGCCTCAGACGAATAAAACGGGGGATTCGTCATGCAGAACGACAATTCGTCCACGCCTAGTTTCTCCAAGTCTACTAGACGATCATCGGGGCTAGTCTTCACAACTCTAATCCTATCCTCCAAGCCATTCCTCTTGATATTTTCCGTAGCCAGCGCTATATTCCTCTCATCAATATCCGTTCCGATGAACTCCCACGGGCGTTGTTTAACACCCAAAAGTGGATAAACACAGGAAGCCCCCGTTCCAATATCCAGCCCAACCATCCGAGCTTGGCCCTTCGTCGACGGCACTGAGGAATCCATAAGACCTTTGAGCCACAGAATATAGTTGTGTCTGTTGTTTACCATTGGACAAAGACGATCCTCCGGCAACTTCACGTCTAACCCGAAGTCTCTCTTAAGTAACGCCGTACTCAATGCCCTAACGGCGGCAGGATCATTAAAGTCCAAAGTGCGATGTTTTAGACTACACAGACAGATCAGTTAGTTTCAATTCGACGAAAACAATGCTAGACTCACAATTTTCCAAAATCAGGAAACTCCTGCCCAAGCACCTCAAAATCGGGCTCTTTTCCATACAAGCCACGAAAGTAAACATCCGACGTTTCCGCTTCAACTGCCTCCGGAAACGTCAACTGGATCTCCCTCAACGGAGTCCCTTCATCGTCGCCATCCCCAAACTTTCTTTTCGGTGGCATCTCGGTGTTTCGGTTGTCGTGATGCAAATAACTTATAAGTTGCCTAAAACAGCACTGACGCCAAACTCACAGAGTCGTAGTGCGTAAATTGATGTCTCAAAGGAATCAAGCCTATTTTCTACGATAAACAGAGAAAAGTGGAGCTTGCTTGCCTACACCTGCATGAATGCCTATGCTATTAAGTTAGGCAATTTCCTTCAATAAATATTGGGAGGAAGGCAGTTGGTAAACATGTGCATTCGTTTTGATAACTTGTGACTGGCGCATGTTAGTGCCGTCTACGCAGTTAAAGTGGTAGCGAGATATTTACCGTCGTCAAGTACCACCCCAATAATAGATACCCACTCCCCAAACCACGTGAGCACAACAGCAGATGTTCCTTCGTGGACATGAGTGCTCACAGCCACCCTATCCCCAATGTTGATATTAATCTAGGACGATGGCAAGTCTAAGTCGACTTGTCTAACAGCTAACAGCAAAGAACCGAGCCACACTGACTTATATGATGGCAACTTAGCTCCCTCAGGATTACCCGCGAGCTTTCGTCTCAATATAGTCAGGTACATATGTACAAGATCTTAAATTTCATCCAAAGTGACACCAGTATAAACACATGGTTAATAAGACATGCGAGAGAAAACAAAAAGAACAATCATGAGACAATTCTAAACCCAAAGGAACCCTCATATATAAAGGCTTTTATATGTATATATGTATATATATGTAAATCTGTAAAAGTGCAAACAAAATCATCAATCATAACAAATGAAATCTCAAGCCGCCCACGAAATCACGCGCCATCTCCATCCATCAACGACATCCAAATCCTCCTCGCGAAGAACTCCCTTTCTTGAAATTCGATCAATAACCTTTTGAAGCCTCTTCTGCATCGTCTTAGCCACACGAATCAACACCTCATTCTGGAAGACATATAGAACAGCAAAGATAAACATGCCCACAGCAGCCATCCCCTTCCGTCCAAAGATGCTCGCCTTGAGATAATCCGTCAAGGTCTTGGAGCGGCGATACGCATACTCAGTGGCATTCTCCTTCAGACCATCAAGCCCGCCGTCCTTAAGTTTAGAAAGACGGGCAAAGATTCCGCGGATGATAGGCACGATAGATCCCCTATTGACGGCCCACCCCGAAAACATCGGGAGCGGCAATGTTAGCACCAACTGCAATGTAAGCGTCAGCACCAAAGGAAATAACCGGGGGACCCACGCAACAAGCCCCGTGACCCACGAACGCCACCGGCACTTTTCAGATGAAGCAAGCACATCGCTCAGGTGCTGCTGGAGAACAGCCAAGTTTGACAAGACAAGAGCTTGTCTTTGGGCCAACTTGGCTTGGATATCTCCTTCTCCAGAGCCCCTCGAGTACATGACGAATGTCGACAGATATTTAGAAAGGTCGTTCCGAGTTTGGTGACGCAAGTCTGAAATGTTGTATTGATTGTCGAGAAAAAGGTTATGTGGAACCTTAGTTTTAGTCTTCTGATTAGTCACCTGCATCTGTTGTTGTTGATAGCTTTGTTGCGGCGCATGATGCTGTTGGGAAGAAGACGGATGACCCGGGGCTGCCATGGGCGGAGGCGCCATACCGGGAGCGGGACCATACTGTGGCCACCCACTGTAGTAGGGATACTGCGGAACGGGATAATGCGGCTGCTGCGCTGGGTAAGTAGGGTAGTATGGAGAAGTCGGGTATCCGTGTCCTGGGGCCGGATATCCGGGGTATTGGGGTTGTTGAGGGTATTGAGGCTGCTGCGGGTATGAGTTTGGTAATGGTTGTTGCTGAGCCTGTGGCTGTGGCGGGATTTGGCGCATTTCGGGCTCGACGGGAGGTTCTCTTTGACCTGGAGAACGGCCGCGGGGTCCGTCACGGCCATAGTGATCTTCTGGATGTTCGTGTACGTGCAGTTCGTCAGGACCGAGAGCGCCGGACATGGTTGGTTGATCAGAATGGATAGAATGAAGGTGAGCTGGACGGTTGATGGAACCTTCAGGTTCAGGTGTACGTAGAATTCGAGCGTCCTCCATGGCGGTAGCTGTGCCTCTAGCAACAGCAGCCGCCAGTTCAGACTCACGGGTTTGGTCTTCGACGTGTGGGTGTTGGTAAGCTGTCGCCTGAACGGGTTGAACTGACTCAACGTTCCTAGTAGAATGGGGGGAAGTCGGGCCTGAGTTATAGGGGTAGTCTGTGTCACCGTGAATCTTGGCCGAGAGAGGCTCGCCATTGACCGAATAGGTTGGATTGTTGATGTTCTGGCGCGGTACCGAGCTTAAGGAGATGTGTTCGGGCTCGGGGGACTTTTGATGAAGCGCACCAAGGCTTTCAGGAGACGGAAGACCTCCGGGGGCATTCTGAGTGGTCGACATGCTGCGGTATCGGGGAATAGTTTTGGGGGATGGTGGGACGGTATTGGAGACTGTTGAGCGACGGTGTGGTGTGGCCAAGTACGGTGTACGCTGTGAATAGCTTGATCTATGAGAATGTAGAGATGGATTTCGAAAGGAAGAATGAGCAGTATGCTCAATGATTTCTGCCTCAGTGTCTGACGGGCGTGAAGATCTGCGACTTGAAGCCTGATGCTGCAAGGGAAACTGCGACGACAAACTTGACGCGCGAAAGAGGCGTCCGCTCTGTTTAGGCGAAGGAGCTGGCGAAAACGAAACCGAGTGTCTCGTGGCAGGAAATGCCACCGGAGTATGCTGTGACGTAGCTGAAGCTAAAGAGGGACGATGATGACTATGTTCTGAATGAGGACTCAACGAAGCTGAAGCGGCAATGGAAGGAGCAGAGTGAGGAATAGAAAACGCTTGGGCTGCGGTGATGTGACTTGTGTTGCTGTTTGGAGCACTGGGGATTTCCGGGGCGACGGGTATGCTGGCCAGTGAAGCTGACAGGGATTCGTGGACAGAACCCGGTGGCTGTGGACTAGGGTGCCTAGTTGGCGGTTTAGAAGGGTTTCGCGACAGTGGTACCAAATCTAATGAACGTCTTTGGGCCCTGGAAGGAGTCCTGGACGGGGTCTTTAGAGACAAAGTGCGCTGCGAATTTCTGGATGGAGCGCGCGATCCCATGGCCACATCGTAGGCCTGGTGGGCCTCACCGCTACCATCAACGGCATAACTGCTAGTAGGCCGGTCAGGAACAGCACTTCGACTAGCGATACTGGACTCTTCTCCTATGGTGCCCAGAGAAACCCTACTATTGGCTCTGCTATTGCTGCCCAAAACCGGGCTATGTGCATCGTCTCCGTCGTTAGACTGCGTTGGGGAATGCGGGGCAGAAATGGCTGTCCAATTATCATTGTCCTCGTTTACAGCTGATAGCTGCGATGCAGTGTCAAAATGGATGGCGGGTATTCCCTGGGGCTGAGGAGTTCCTGGCGCTACAGAGCCCGAGACTGAACGTGCGCGGGACGGGCGTCGAGATGTTCGGCGGGATACCGCTAGACTGCTGACATATGATGCCGAGGGGCGTCTTGATCCTGGCTCTATTATGGAAACCAACGACCGTCTTCGTGGGGTATCCTCCAAATTCTCACCGCTGTATTCGTCTGGATTTAAGTCTGGTTCCCGTGTACTGCTACGACGGGAGGGCCCGACACTGTGCGAGCGTGACCTTCCTCTCCGGCTACGACCATCTGCATCGGGACTGGCAGCTCTCGAAGCATTTTCTCCAGGCGGTACCAGAAACATGTTGTTCCCACCTGCAAGCTGGCTGGAGATTTCTGCAAGCTCCATTTCTGCTTGTTGCCGGTCTTCCTGAGATAATGGTGCCCATGATGACCGTCGGTGCGATGGTGCAGGAGACGCACCAACTGAAAGCATACTAGCTAAATGTGGTCTGGAGGGTATGTAACTCACAAAGGGAGGATTCTTCAATGTGCCTTTTTCGTTCTTCCTGATTTGTCAAGCGGGATCTAAGGATCCAATAACAATGCGGGAACGGTGGCAAGGCGGCAAATGTCCAAACTGATCGGATACACCTAAAAATATGGCGATGGCAAATAGGCAAACAATTGATCAGGGAGAGTGCTTTCTACAGATTTAGTATGATGTGCGGGACATGGCTTATACATAATGCCTCTCAAGCAACCGTCTGTCACCCCAATGGCGGGGTGGTGAGACTGTAAACTTATGTAGAGGTTTGAACTTTTGGAACACCGGTTCACAATCAAATATTTGGAAGACAGTTGATCCATGAGTTCTGGGCCAAAATATGCCAGCTATTACATGATAAATTACCTTGGCACGTACAACTCTATGAGGTACAAAACCTAACACTGCACGCACTAAGTACTATATTTCATACATACAGATGTACATATGTACTTACAAGGTCGCAGGGTCCGGTCAATGCAAATCACAAGATTAGAGTTATCCATGGATCTGTCAAAGTCACCAGCATTGTCTAACTGTCGTGCTTGTAACCAAGAAATTCTTCAACAACTTAACTAACCCTACTACATATCAACTAACCCCGTGTAACGCTGCTCAACTGGCTCCGAGAGCGACAGTCGTGCAAATCCGATCGAAACAGACGCATTGTATCGTCAGTATCAGGTCTCCGAATAAGTAAACCAGACACAACACCTTCCAAGTGTTGAAGCTCCTCGGGCTCTAAAAGTCCATACAGACTTCGAAGGAACCGACGTTGCTGTGGACCCCCACGGTATACTCTGCTCATAGAAACCATCAATTCCATCATCACTTCGTTGGTGTACCGAGATATTCTCCGGAGTACTTTGCCTAGGTAATACACCACCTCGCACATATCTGCAGATAACTCCGCTGAACAGCCTACTCCGTGGGCCCCGTCTAGAATGAGACACATGGCTGTTACTAGCTCTAGTGATGAGTTGGCCATGCCACCAATCCGCGTCACTTCACCGACTCGCCACCCTAGCGTCTCCACCAACGTCTGCGCAGTGTTCCGCCGGGTAATGGTCTCTAAGTGACGAATGATGAGAGCTAAAGCTTCATCTAGCAGTGCCTTATCTTTTCTCAGGTGGGGTGGGAAAATGCCCATAATCTTGTCTGAAATGACATCACGAGCAGAAAGTACACTGACTTGTTTCTTTTCCGCAAGCTTAGGCAAGTGATGGGTGAGAATGGATCGAGACACCAAGTACTTCGTATGTCCAATGGTGATAGCCACAAGGTTCGGGTTATAATCCATGATACCAGCATGATGAGATCTCTGCTGGCGACGTCCACGAGTTTCAAATCCAGCAGACAAGTAATCCTCAGACTCAACACTCGAAACACCAGGACTACCCACCGGAGAAGACCCCGTCGAGGCCTCGGGAACAGCAACACACGTGCAAGTATGGACATGCGGCGGACGTGATTGTTCCGGGCTAGGAGCGTCATCACAGCTACCACCCGAGGAACCCCCACTGGAAGAATAGGGAGTATAGAATGGTTGATACTGCTGATTAGGGTCATACGGCGGTGGAACGTAATAACCATAACCATGGGCGGGATATGGCGGCGGCCCCATTCCGGGGTGAGCGGGATAGTACCCATACGGAGGATAATGAGGTTGCGGTTGGGAATAGGCCCCCCAAGCATGGCCAGGTTGAGAATTCCACCAGTTGTGGGACATTTTGAATGATCGGTTGAGCTGAAAGGAGAATGATGTTGTGCGTGGTGCTTCCAAAAGCCGTGATTCTTGAGGTACAACATATGGTATATTTATACAGAATCAACCATTGGTTCATCTAATGATCGGATATCCCGCCGCGGGACTCCCGCTTGTCCATCTTCTCACCAAGCAACTTGTTCAACACAATCACTAAGCACCATCACACTGTCCAAGCATCTGATGTTCACAGGGCAAAAACGGGTCCAAGTTTGCAGTCAGAGTTTGAGACAAAAAGAAAACTAATTTTCATGGGCCACACAGGAGAAATCATAGTGCAAGCATACAAGCAATTGTGGAAAATGATCAAAAAGTAAAAAGAAATGTTGAGTTGGGCGCGATTCGAACGCACGCATCTTTCGATATTGTGGTACCCTTTACGGGCATAAGGATCAAAGTAATGCCTTGAACACAACGCCATAACCACTCGGCCACCAACCCTGGTTTGTTGAAAGCAGTGGTGCTTTCAGACGTTAAGTTAGCTAGTGAAAATGGGGCCAGTTGATTGGTTGTAATCATTTATTCATATTATCCCATCTCAGGACATGACACATGTACCAGTGATTTGTTCCACTCTCGTATTATAAGCGAAGAAACGTTTCCGCTATCACCATCCGTGCATGTATACAATCCTCCGTATATCACACCATGACGTCACATCCACATAGACTCAAGACGAAAGAACAACATTTCATTATAGTCACTCAAAAAAGTCATAAAGTCATCCTAAATCTCCCCAGCCCGCGTAACACCGAGCTCCACTCCCGCAATCTGCAACGCCAAAAAGCGCGAATAATACCGACAAATAGCCAGATTCCCCCCATGGAACCAGAACCCCGAATGCCCACTACGCTGCCACATGACTCTCATCTCGCCTTCTTCCGTGAACCCCCAGACATCACCGACCCTCTTCGCCACATCATCACCAAAGGTCAACCGTGTTTGAGTCCGCATGTTTTGGTATCCCGTTGCAAAGACCACTTCGTCGGCCGGTAGCTCAGACCCATCGGACATGACGAGACCGGTTGGTGTGACGCGGTCGATCTCGCAACCTTGCTTGATTGAGATGCGACCGGAGGCAATGAGCGCGGCGGCGCCAACGTCGATGTAGTAGCCGCCTCCACGTTGGAAGTATTTGATGAATAGGCCGGCGTCGTCGGGGCCATCGTCGGTTTTGAAGCCGGCTTTGGCGAGGCCGATGTGCATTTCGGCGTCCATCTTCTTTTGGTTCTCGGTGATGCGCACTTGGAGGGCTTTGAGTACGGATACTGGAAGACCGTGGAGTAATAGGTCGGCATCGTCAACTGGTGGGCCATCCTCTGAGAAGAGAGCCTTCAAGCCAACCTCGACAATGGCCTTGGAGGAAACCACATGGGTGGTGCTACGCTGGATGATAGTTACATGGTATCCCTTTTCAACGTAGTCCTGCGCAATATCATGAGCAGAATTACATGAACCAACCACGATAGCATGCTTAGGAGGGGCTAGGTCTCCCTGCTGCTTGGCCCCGCGGAACTCAGAAGAGTGAACAAGAAGGCCCTTAAAGTTCTCCGTGCCGGTAATTTCAGGCATATTCTTCTTTCCTGAATGGCCAGTCGCCTGGATAACATGACGGGGATGGAAAGTCCGTTTCTCCTTCTTCCCATCAACCTCTCTCTCGACGGTCACAGTCCAGCGCTTGTCGTCGTCACTCCACACGGCACTTTCCATAGTCGTTGACGTCCAGATATTAAGCTCTAGAAGAGTAGCATACGCCTCAAAAAACTGCGCAAGCTTGTCCTTGGGGGTGAAGATGGGCCAGCTAGAGGGGAATGGGAGATAAGGCAGGTGGTCGTACCAGACAGGATCATGGAGAACCAGCTGGTGGTACCGATTACGCCAGTTGTCACCAACAGCGGGGTTCTTGTCAATGACGAGTGTAGAAATCCCTAACATCTTGAGGCGTGCTGCGATGGTGAGACCGGCTTGGCCACCTCCTGTAGGATCGTTAGTATGAATGCCGTTTTACTCATGTGAGGAGAAACTTACCAAGCACGAACACGGCAGGCTCGGCTCCATCTTCAAAGTTCTCTTCCGATGCTCTCCGCTCCTTCCAGTTCTTCCGTCCAACATTCGCTCCGTGAACGACACCTTTTGGTCTCCGCTCGTTAATAGCTTCTTCAAGATTAGCTAGTTCACGCATGCTAGTATACATAGTGTATATCCTCCAGACACCCTGTTCCTCCTGAACTGCATTCACAAGACCACGACCAGTACCAATAGCCGTTTCCAAGCCAATAACAAACTGAACACACTCCAATTCCATAACATTGACCGCGGTACTCTTTCCACCAGACATCTTAACGACCTTGGGAGCTCTAGAAAGAGTACTCTTATCCAGAGCAACCTTCTTCAAACGGAACCCATCACGAGAAGTCCCCGCCTTCAAGAGGAAGTCGCGGATACCCTTGGTTGTTGAGGCAGTGTGGAACTCCCATGTCAAGGCTAGATGATCGCGCCAGTAACCATTAGCTACGAATAAATCAGCGAGATCAGACGGTGTTGAAGCTAGGAGGTTGTTGATGGTGCTGATGAGGTTGGTTGCAACGGTCTCTGGGGTAGCGGAGGTTGAAACTTTGGCTGGGAGGGGAAAGTGGGCTAGAGGGATGTTGACGGAGCCCGGGACGGGTCTTAGCGCGGAAGGTATTTCGGTGGTGGCCATTCTGAAGTTATTTGGTTGGCGGGTTGGTAGGTGGATATCAGATGGGGAGATAAGATTCTCATGAGTGTGGAATATCTTGGCCATTTATACTACACTAATGATCGCCGGTAAAGTCTTGGCTACCCATCACACACCTGCTTATTCGGCAGTATTCTTGGCAGGTCTCCTATGATACCGGTAACGCACGTTACATCACCACCCAAATCCCCAATAACACAGTCATGAGGACCATTCGCATTCACTAATTAGCAACTGTAAGCCTCCAAAAATGCGCATGTGCGGCTCCGATATCCATGCCAGGTCACATCGACGATAAGCACTCTACACAAAGAGCCCAGAATGTATTACACTTATGATACAACTCGGACAATTCTCCAACTCCCCACAAAGCACTTTTCACACATTACAGCCGAAACAGCTGCGTACACTGTGTTCCCATCGGCTTTGATCTCGGTATATTTGATAACGGTATGGGAAAGAACACCGGTGTTTCCAAATTCGGACACTTGTACTGTCATGAGACTACATAGGGTTTAACCCCATTACGCGAGCCCCTCATCTCCAACAAAGTAACTCCAACCGCCATGTGTGAATGCAATGCAAGAAGATGAATAAATTCAACAGCCAATAAATCTCCGTCGTCTCCAATTACCCAAAAAATATTTTATGCCAAGATTGTTGGAATTGAAGGTGGTAATCCCAGGGGCAACAACAACTTCCGGTTGACCGAGCCTTATAGGAATGGATATGAATTCTCTAGTTGGAGACATTAAGCGGTCGCAAGCGGAGTAGACAAAAGAGCAACAACGAGGCGGAGAGAGGATGACGGGACAGGGAAGTGTGTGGGGTAGCTCTGGGGAAACTTGTTGGAGTAATAGTGAATTGTGGAATTCATAACCAATTTTTCAAGTTTTTTTTTATATACTTTTTTGAGTGACGTTTGACATTCGGTTGTGAGGTGCATTCATTCTTATGTGTCGATGAATGAGTTGGAGACTTTCAGTATTTAATGTGTTTGTGGCTTCTCTACCTTGTCGTTTTGGAGAATTTCATGACGCCCGTGTTTGAGAGACCTGTACATACTTACTTATAAGATGATGTAATCATGTTCAACTTCAATTTGGAAAACTCGTGAGGGGTGGTATATCACCTGACCAGTAATTCATCAAACCAGTTCACCCCGCAACAGTATAGAAACAGCTCCCCTCAATAAGTCCAGACTCATCCTTCTTCCTATCGGCACTTTGTCTCACTGAATATCACTGAATATCACTTGACATCACTTTCATCATCGTCCAGTCTCCCCCTTAACCTCCAATAAGACCCTAACCCACACCACCAACCCATCACACCCGTCCGTCCAGAACTTGAGGCTCTGTGGACAGACGGAAGTTTTGCCTCCCCCACATTCCCCATCTGACCTATGCAGCCCGACAGTACAACAGTCAAAATTCCAAAAACATCGAAAACTCAGGGTCCCAGGGGGCAGCAAAATGAGATAACAGACGGGATGCATTGGTAGGTATTCTCCAGATATCCGGTCAAAGGGCACTTTATACGTGTTGTTGCTGTTTTCATGTGTCACAAGGGTGTCTTGGGCGGTGATGATGTGGACGTTTTGCGTGCCGTTGTTGGAGAGGATTGTTGGGCTTTTTGACTGATGAAAAGGCGGATGACCGATGGGGAGGGGGCATGGCGAATATGGACTAGTGGCGGATGACGAGCTTCGAAGCGGTCTCTTAGTCGAGGTTGAATTGTCCAAATTGGGTTTTTGGGATATAACTAGAACTTAAGCTACATCTATAAGAACATGACCTCCCTCGATACTACCCGACTGCTACCCTCCTCTACATCTATCCTTCTTCACAACTTCCTTTAGTCTGTCATCAGCCAATTGAAAACTTGGCAAATTCAGACCCAAAATGTCCAACACAGGAACATCAATATCTCCCAAACCATCAGTCGAAAAACGCGAAAACATGTCGTCCCGTCCCGACACCGCCAACAGTGCCCAAAACCCCGGCCCTCGGTATGCCGAGCAACAACACAATGGTGTTCCTCTTGCCCCCCAACATACTCTTGGTTCCTTCAGCATCACGCCCGAGATGTTTGAGCAGTTGTATCTCGGGCCCAAGAACCAGGTTAAGGGAGATCTTCGTCAGAAGTTTGGTAACCCGACACCCGTTGGTATTGCCGGCTTCATTCTTACCACTACCCCGCTCAGTATGGCCCTTCTAGGATGGAGAGGAGCGGGTGGTTTGATTGCCCCTGCAAACGTGTAAGTGACTAGTTTCTGGTAGTGCTTGGATCTATACTAACTTTAGTTTAGCGGAACTTACCTTTGGCTTGGTGGTGTCCTTTTGCTCTTTGGAGGTATCGGCGAGTGGATCCTCGGAAACACCTATCCCGCTACAGTCTTCTTCACCTTCGGCGGCTTCTGGCTCACTATTGGAACCACCGTCATCCCAGACTCCGGCGCCATTGTCTCCTACGCAACCGACACCGCCGACGCTTATCAATCTGCCCTTGACAACCCGCAGTTCTACGCCACCTACGGCTTCTTCCTAGTCTGCATGGTTCTAATGAGTTTCGTTTTCATGATTGGTGCCGTTCGCGTCAACGTTGCCTTCTTCGTCGTCTTCCTTAGCTTGGTCCTCACTTGTAAGTCGTTCTACCTATGACGTCACCGTGTAACACATTCAGAAACTAACCCTATTTAGACTGCTGTCTCGCTGCTTCGTTCTTCGCCGCTGCTGATGGACATACTAGCTCTTCTACTACCTTACAACATGCTGGTGGTGGTTGTCTGTTTGTTTGCTCGCTTGCTGGTTGGTGGATTTTCATCGGATTGATTTTGTCTTCTGTTGACTTCCCCTTTTCTCTGCCAATGGGTGATTTGTCGACTGTCGTTAAGGGAAAGACTACTCGTGAGAAAGAGGTTTAAGTTAAAGGTGTTTGAAAAAGAGTTATACACACGGACTCGGGGAGATTAGAATATAATTTAGGTCGTCGTATCGGGGATTGTACATAGTATTGGGAACAAGGTAAAATACTTTCTTTTTTGAAAATTATATGACATAATAATTCCTTTTGCAAAGTGCCGCCTTGCCTCTCAAGTTGTTTGTCATCCGGAGTTATACAATTACAGCCGTCAACTGACCTTACAAACTCCTACTACCACCGAGTGGGACTTGACACTGTCAGTTGTGTTGGTGACATGTTATCGACTCCTTCCTATATAAGATATACCCGTCACTTAGATATTAAAATAAATTGATAAAAAAGAAGTCATCATCATAAACAAAACTAGCAAAAATGTACTATCATACTTTAATGAGAAACATCCTCCCAGCTAACCCACCCACGTCCCTCAACAGTCTTAAGCTCATCCTCACTGTAAACCTTACCAGTAGTGAAGTAACCAGCGTTAATCTTGGCATCAATTTCGACTCGCGAATCACTAGGGATCATCTCTGTAATCCATGTTAGCAAGTATTCTATCCGTCATAAACTTCCACCAAAACTTACCATCTGGAATTGGAACACGCTCAAGAATAGGAATTCCCTGATCGACAATAGCGTCATGCTTCATGTTTGACATGGACAGCATCCGGTCAATCTTAGTGATACCCAACCAATGGAGAATATCAGGCATTAAAGCCTGGAACCGCATATCTCTGACACCAGCAACATTCTCTGTACGCTGGAAATACTTGTCTGCGGTATCACCACCTCTCTTGCGGGCATTGTATACCAGGTACTTAACGACTTCACCCAGAGCTCTACCCTCCTTACGGAAGTAAATCACCAAACCAGATCCTCCGTTCTGCGCCTCCTTGATAGCCTCCTCGATACCGAAAGCCAGGTATGGTCTGCACGTGCAGATATCACTCTGGAAGACATCTGACCCGTTACATTCGTCGTGAACACGGAGAGCCAACCGGCAGTTAGGATCACTGATGCGCTCAGGAGGACCGAAGATATACACCGTCAACCCTCCAATAGGTGGAAGGAACACCTTGATATCAGGACGCGTCACCAGTTCTGGGTACGAACCACCCATGTGTTCGAATAGCGCCCGACGGAGAGTTCCCTCGTCAATGCCGAAACGCTCCGCAATACCAGGAAGGTACCACACGGGTTCAACCGCCGCCTTGGTAACTCTGACGTCACCTTCCGCATTGGTAACAATGGTTCCATCAACAGGAAGTCTACCAGCCTTAATCGAGTCCACGATCTCCGCAACTCTCATATGAGCTCTGGTAACAGCAATAGTTGGCCGAACATCCAATCCCTCCTCAAGGAGACCCGCATAATGCTTCACAATATCCGCGCCAAAGGGGTCCATGGACACAATCTTCTTTGGGTCACCCCATGCAGTCTGGAATGGGAAGTTGAACGATGGTTGGGTGTTGGTGAATGATGGGCGGAAATCCGGGGGCAAGTCACCCGAGGCAATAGCAAGGGCGTTGTAGACGGAATAACTACCACCATGGGCACCAATGGCGTTGCGCCGAGGGAGTGTTTTGCCGGAGCGAGAGACGAGAACGGGGCCACGGATAAGAGGGTCTGGAGAGCCCCATGTTAAGGGGATGGGGTCAACGACACTTTGGCCTGGGTAGGTGGTAAGCTGTATTATAGGTGGTTAGAGAAGATATCTTGACAAATGACCAAGTCAATAACTTACAATGATGCGACTAGTGTACTTAGGCTGGGTAGTAGCCTCAGGCGCAACCTCCTCGGTAGGTTTCAAATCAGTCATATTGGTATCAGAGTCCGGTTGTTGAGTAGATTTATCTTCGTCGCTAGTCTTAACACGCTTAGATGGTGGCAATTGTGTTTCGTTAAAAGATTCAGGAATATCCGATGTAGCGGGATCAAGAGAATAAGCAGTATTCATATCGAAGAAAAAGTAAGGAAGACAGCCAAATAGAGGGGTTGACAGTAGGATTATATGTTAGTCAGGGGCGCGCGTGATACAGTTGATTGGTGGGGTACAGTGCAGTACCGATGAGTGGGTGGACAGGAGTAACTCGTTTGTAGATTTTATCTGTGAAAGTGTTGTAGTTGGGCAGCTTTAGATTAGGCTTTGATCGTGGATGATTACTTTTCGTTGTATCGAGTTATCATGATCGATTATCCATATTCTATCTATCTTGGCCTTCATATCTTTGTACTCAACAGCCACAATTGATACATACCTTTGAAACTACAGCTATCTACAGTACCACCCAATCCGATTGTCTCTCTTACAACACTGCATATCATTAATCCATACAATCAAGGCTGATAGTCCACCAGCACAGCAAGATAATCAACCCAAGATTGGAAATCCATTTATACACACCCCTACCCTGGTCCTTGTATCATCCACCCCACTGGATCTCCAAACATCCTGGTGTCACTTCAAAGCGTCTGTTCGTCGGATTCCGGTGGAGTCCGCTATCTTGTTCCATTATCCGAAGTGTTTCTTATGGGAACATGTTCTCCTGAGAGGGGAATATGTTCGTGTACATACATATCCCTTGGCTTGGAAACTTGAGGCTTCTGCATGATTTCAGTTTGGTCACGAGATTCTAAACATGGTTGAGAGACGACAATGCCAACGCTGTTTCTGGTGTCTATCGACAATGAATGTGCTAGGGTCTATAGGGTTTCTACCATTGAGGAACCGATATGGTTATGCACACGCCCCTAGCTTTTACACGTGGCGATGCAATAGGCTCCTCCTACTTCAACAATCATGACGGCAAGTTTCGGCCCAACTGTAACGATGGGTTCTTTCAGGTCGCTATAGCGTCAGAGTAATTTTCTTGTCATTATGTCAACTACTAAATCCGCCTCAACAGTTATGAAATAATCTTGATATGAATGGGTATATTGATTACATTGAAACGTAGAATAGTCATAGTTGACTTTCCCTCACCACCTAAAACAAAGTGCCATCACCAGACATCAAAATTGGGCTACACTTAGTCTCAGGACGGAACTTGGCAGCAACCTCCCGACCTGCCTTCCAACTTCCCGCCTCCAGCATCTGTGCCATACTCAACTCAAATCCCTTGTCTGCATACTTAGCCTTAACAATCTTGTAAAGCTCATCTAACAGAGCAACAGTGAGCGCCCTCCATTCTACGATGACGTCACCGGTTGCATCATACTTGGGAAGATCTTTGACTTCACTAGCCTGAAGACCAGCCTCCAGCACGTCAGCCTTCAGCTTCAGTACCTCGAGGTCAACAAACAGACCGCCATTCCGATACTCAGGAAGGCCAGTGCCAATGTCGGTGTTCTTGGTGGTATACCCAAGGACCTTGACAAACGGTACGGTAAGAGAGTATCCCAACCATTGCGTCAACTTGTGGAATGGTTGAATCTCAGCACCGAGCGAGCCATCTCCTTGGTCCTTGAGAACTTGCAATGGCCAAGCATCACCCACCGGCTGTCCGGCGACCTGTGTCCGGGTTTTAGGCCAGGCAGGAAGGAGAAGGGCTTGTAGAGTATTCCAAAGAACCTGGTAGTCGAGAACACCCGGGGATACAGTGGAGATGTGGTCCACCAGAGCTCCAGGACGTGGCTTAAGGAAGATGGCCTGGTTGGCGATGATTGAAGAGCCAACTGAGTTCAAGAGGGAAACTCGGGATGACACGCCCACCATGGGGTTTGTAGGGGTGATTTGGAAGTATTTGTCAAATGCGGCTTCTGTGAAGGCCTCGAGACCGGCGGCTACATGACGAGAAAAGATAAGTTAGTGCCAAATACACGACTGGGTCACCACAATACATACCATCAACAGTCTGTGAGCCATCTGAACTAAGCACACCAGCCTTAAACATGTACAAACTAGCCACAGCAATACCCTCACTCCGGTTATACTCCTTCTCCGTCTCCGGCTCAACAAATTTCCAAACATCACCAGCACCGGCATCCAAAAGGACAGAAACCAAGAATAAGTCAATCAGCCGTCTAGTGATCTCCATCTTATCAAGTCCCTCCTTCTCCCATGCCGCCTGTAACGGTGTAATCCGATCGGAACCGCCTACATTGAAGTGTTGCCATCTCCCGTGTGGGGGAATAGCGCTGTACCTATCGGGCCCAAAGTCTCGCTGTGTCTGTCAGCTGGACGCTGTCTTGGTGGTTAATATATTTGTCTTTGGAACTTACGTCGATAGTAGTACAGACATAGTCGGCGACTTTGGCGAGGTTTGCTTCGTGGTATTCAAAGTTCTTGAGACGGCCTTCCTGTGCTGCTTTCAAAATAATCTGCGAGCGGTCACGAACAGCTTGCAGGCTAGTAAGGTAGTCAATAGTCTTGTCGGTCATGATGATGATGTGATTCGATGAATGAGATGTTCAAATCAAGTCAAGAATAGGTTCTACCCCGTAGACTTTGATAGATTAATGAGTACAGTCCGTTAGTCCAATTGCCGACGTTATGCGACGTCGTCATTGATGTATGTATGCACACACAGGTTTTCCGCTCCCGGTAATTGGAGAAGTATAGCTGATGATCGGTCAGCTGATTCAATCCCTGGGCCATTACCAAATGTAAACCTAATGGACATGCATAGCCTATGCTATCGCGACGGTAGTCTTGCATGATACAGCATGCATTCCGTTGGTTAAACTCACCCCACCAGTCTGGGGTTCGTTATCGCGGCATGGTATCTGCCGTTATCAGATAAATGGAATGCTATCTTGCCCCACCAAACCCCAGATTGACGATCCTAGTACCCAAGCTCCTTGATAGGGACACCCCACCCCACGCACCAATTGACGGTGTCCTCTAATCGACATCTCCAAACTTCAATACGTTGTGGTATATCTCACCTAATACAACTGCACTCCTGACTTGAAGCCCCTATGCAGAAGTCATTAGCGATGAAGCGAGTTTTGAATGAGACACCACCCGTAAAATGATCACGAGCCCAACCCGAACACGCAGAATCCATTACGACCTCAAGAACTCCCGCACACAAACCTCGTACCGCCAAAGTCCAACAAAGACGTACAAGTGCAAATATTGCTAGACACCATATCTTCGGGGACCTTGACGGAGTTACATCGGACCAAGATTATCTGATATGCACATAGCTGGTTATCATACGGGTGGCCTGTAGCACCAATCGAGGAGGATGAGGGGTCATGATTATTATAGTAGGGAAGCCTAGTTAAGCCTAGGAGTTAGACAGGGGCTTACGTCTGTCGCATGGGAATATATCTTATGCCGTCAGCCCAACGAGGAATACCAAAGAATACCTTGAAAGTATCAACGTTTGTCTTTGTTTCAATTCCTTTGGTACTCGCAACTTTTTGCTTCTCCTAATACCACCTTTCAACCAGTTTAACCACAAACTACACTCACCAAACCAAAGCCACCATCCTCAACCCGCTCAAACACCAAAATGGCTCCCACAATCGTCTCATCAACCGACTACGATGCGCTCCTCGCCACCCTCCGTGACCGCTCTCTAACCTCCTCCCAAGTACGGAAAACCGTCGCCAAAATGACCGCCATCGTCGCCCAATCCGCAATCACCCCTCCATCTCCAACCGAGCGGATCGCCATCGTCGTGATTCTCCGCTCAGGTCTGGCCATGATGGACGCCTTTGCCGATGCCCTACCAGAGACCACCGAAACCGTTGTTTACCATCTGGGTCTCTTCCGTGAAAAGCACTCACTTCAACCAGTGGAATACTACAACAAGCTTCCTAAGAAGCCAGAAAACATTAAGCATGCTTATGTGCTGGATCCATTGGTTGCCACTGGTGGTACTGCTAATGCCGCTATCAACATTTTGAAGTAAGTTAACATGAAATCCTACGAACTTTATGAACTTGTGCTAACGCGGTTTTCTTATCTGTAGAGATTGGGGTGTCGAGAAGGTCACATTCGCCTGCATTCTCGCGAGTAAAACAGGTCTTGCCAGTGCCGCTGCCGCGTGGCCTGAAGGCACAGACTTTGTCGTTGGTCATGTAGACGATACTGTTGATTCAAAGGGCTACGTGCAACCGGGTGTAGGTGATATCGGTGACCGCCTGTTTGGTACGGCTGAGTAGATGGATGCTTTCAAATTCATTTGGGACGCGGGGTCGTCTTCAGATGATGCGTCTATGCCATTTAATTAGGGTCACGTATTACGATACCAAGTGTATCAATTTGTTCGAATAGATTAACAACCATTTCAATTCATACATCATCATCATCCAATCATATGCTACTCTAATTATGAATGCCATCTCGCTGTTACTGTCTTTGTCTGTGTGTAAAACTGCCAATGACTTCTCCCATGTACATTCAAATCACCCATAAATGAATCCTTATTACTAGTTCGCTGGACTGGCCCCGACGGTGCTATATAAACTGTTAGCCCTGTCAACCGGTACCTCCCGTGGTACATTAAACTTACCTATAATAGGCACGTTAATTCCAATCTGGCCAACATTAACACTCTTCTGGAAGACTTGTGCTTGATTCGGACTACTAGTGAACAACGTACAGCCATTGCCGTCTTACAAACCACGTTAGTAGTTTTCTCTTTTGCCCCTAACCTACAACCTGACTTACATCTGTTATTGTTCACCAACTCTATCGCCTCTTCCATAGTCTCAACAAACATGCACACCAACACTGGACCAAAGACTTCTTCTTGGTAGCAAGCCATGTCTGTTTCGACATCTGTCAAGATAGTAGGCCCGATGAAATTCCCGTTCGGATACTCTGGAACAACGACATCCCGTCCATCCAAAACAACCGTGGCACCCCGAGAAACCGCATCAGCTATGATACCTTCCACTCTCGCCTTTGCTACCCGGTCTACCAACGGACCAACATTGACGCTGGGGTCATGTCCACAGCCTAACACAAACCTATTGGATACCTTTACCAAATCTGGAAGCCAACTACTTGTTTCGCCCACCAAGACAGCCACACTTAATGCCATGCATCGTTGGCCGGCTGCCCCAAAGGCACTCGCGGCGATAGCAAAGACTGTACTTCGTCTATCCGCATCCGGGAGGACCACTCCATGGTTCTTTCCTGAACACTCAGCCTGTATGCGTTTCTTAGTTGCACGGGCATGATCGTATAGTCTCTCCCCTACCGCCTCTGACCCAACAAAGCTCACTGCTCGAATCATCGGTTGAGCCATAAGTGCCTCTACAACGCTTCTACCGCCGTTGATAACGTTCACAACACCCGGTGGAAACCCAGCTTTGAGAAAACATTCTGCCATGATCAGTGCCGCTGTAGGTGTCTTCTCACTAGGTTTCAATATACAGACATTGCCTGTCAGTAAGGCATATGGTATTGACCAAAGTGGGATCATGAACGGAAAGTTAAACGGGGAAACGGAAAGACATATCCCAAGTGGTTCGTTTATCGTCACTATTGAGCATCCAGACATGGTATGGTGTTGGCCATTCATCTCTAATGAGACTGATAATGCAGTCTGCACGGCATCGAGCCCACGCTCAAACTCGGCACCTGCATCTTGGAGTGTCTTCCCCACCTCATTTACAAGAACATTACGCTATGGCCATAGTTAGTAAATGAACAACAAAAGATAGAAAAGCACATTTTGAGACTTACTATCCGACTACTCTGTTGTCTCAGATGTTGAACAAAGTTGAGCATCAACGGTAACCTCTGATGCGGAGCCATCGCCGCCCATCCTGGCTGAGCCTCTACAGCCACAGCCACACACGCCTTTACCTCCTCACTAGTAGACTCCGGCACCCTCGTGACATCCGCCTGGGTAGCCTATAAACCTGTTAATTCCACTCCAAGCACATAACCCGAAGGAACCTACCGGATCCAACACCCGAGTCCACCGTGCCGCACCCGACACTATAAACTCATTACCAACAAAATTATGCGTAACTCCCTGAGTCAATTGATATTCCTGCGAAAACCCTCCCACCCCACTATGAAACGAACTCGCATTTTGCGGCGACGTCATTTCATAGCGGGCCCTTTTTAAAGGCGGGTTCATGACATCTCTCGGGGTAAGCGGATGTGACTCGTTCACCGTCGACGGAGGCGATAACGCATTCGGTGATAAATTGTGTTGGTCCATCGCACATGTATATATAAACGAAACTAAACCTCCCTCTCAAAACAATCCAAGTCTCTAGTGATTTGGAGATTCCTCGGATATCTCCATGCCAAGTAGGGGGTTGGAGCTCTGATATTCGGGTCACGAAGGGTTAACCTGATGATTCCATGCACATACCCGGCCCAGCCAAATACGCTGCCACGTTCTGTAGCCCCACATTCGGGAGGAATGTAGATTTCTATTGGTTGACATCCTCACTAACACGAGCACCAGCGAATTGGGTTACGGAAGACAACGGAAGGTGGTTATCAATCAATATTGTGGTTACCTGCAGTTTGTTGTTTCATTCATCCAGTTTTGGTGCTTTTCTTTTACGTGATCGCCTTGCATTATTCCTGGGGTAGTTGTACTTATGAGCATACGGTTCCATGGTTGAACCCTCCGTTTAGGTGATTCTCAACGCCGATTAATATATGTGTGTATGTATGCATGTACAAAACGAAATGGCTCCACGTTTTCTCAAATAGCATGTCGTCTCCATCTACAACAACCGGTCCAACGGTAAATTATCAATCAACAATACCCACTAATCATCTTCCCAAAATAGAGTTTTGGACCCTATAATTATGTTCCATAACCCTTGTATGCATTGTCTCTCAACCTTCTTGTTGGGCCACTAGTTTTGACCCAACCATATTGTCACAAGCAGAGCCGCAACTGTAATTGTTGGCCCCGAAAGCTGTGTCTCTAACTGTGAGTGACATTGACTGTTGAATTGAGTATGACCTGTTTAGGGTGTTCACACTTTTGTGCACACCACCATTAGTTTTTTCCATTTGTTTCATGACAAAAACAGGAGTAAGCTCGTCAGCCTCTAATGGAAACTCAAATACGAAGCTCAACAACATTTCGCCACCTCAGACATAGTCACAACAGGACACATAGAAAATTACTTGTAAATAACTTGTGTCATAACTAAATTCATTATTTTTCCCCAACGGCCGAAATCAAATATCCGTTGCGCAGTGGAGCGACCCTCCTTGTCGACAATAACATCCGCTATCATCTACTGTTTAAGCCTTAACACCCGTACCCTCAGCCTGCTTGGCCACATACTCCTCCCGGTTCATGGGAGCAGAACCGAGGTTGTTACGGTTACGGAAGAACAGAATACCGTTACCCTCACCCTTAGCCTCCTTGCAGGGCTCGACCCACTGGCACCAGCGGGCAGTCTGCCAGATGGCGTAAATGAAACCCTTCCAGCCGTTCTCAGTGTTGGAACGGTAGTGCTTGCCCATGACCTTGCGGATAGCCTGAGAAGCCTCCTCAGCTTGGTAGAAAGGAATGGTGCTGACGTAGTGGTGGAGAACGTGAGTCTCAATGATGCGGTGGAGAACGTGAACACCAACGAAGCCGAAGTCACGGTCAATAGTGGCGGCTGCACCGCGGACAAAGTTCCAGGTGTCAGGAGTGTAGTGGGGAATGGTAGGATCAGTGTGCTGCATGAAGGTAATAGCAACTATATTACGATAGAGTTAGTGAGCTTTTCTTATATTGTGCAAGATATGGTGTGGTGGAATATGACTTACCGAGCCAGTGGTTCACCCACAGGTAAGGGACCCAGTACCAAACCAGCATATTTTGCGCGCCGTAAGTCTGGCCAAGGTAGTAGAGACCGGCAAGAGCAGCAACGATACCGACATCACTGAGGACAATCAGCCAAGTATCCTTGGCCTCGTACAGAGGGCTGTTAATGTTGAAGTGGTTCACACCACCAAAGAGACCGTTCTTCTTGCCCTTGCCACGGCCCTCACGCTGGCGCTCGTGGTTGTTGTGACCAGTAATGTTACCGGTGAGGTAGTACGGCCAGCCAAGAATCTGCTGAGCGATAAGATCAAAGAGGGTAGCAATAGGGGTCTCCTCAGTAAGCTCATGCAGGTCCTCGACAAACTTTCCAAGCTTGCTGGCGTGCTCCTCACGGGTGCGGGGAAGGAAAACCATATCACGGGCCATGTTAGCAGTGGCCTTGTGGTGCTTGCCGTGCGAGATCTTCCACGACCAGTAGGGAACGAGAAGGAAAGAGTGAAGAACCCAACCAGTCATATCGTTGACGGTCTTGGAATCAGAAAAGGCCTGATGGCCGCACTCGTGGGCAATAACCCAGATACCAGTGGCGAAGAGACCCTGGAGCACGGTGTAGATACCCCAAAGGGCAAACCGAGCATAGTATGAAGGAATAAACTCGGGGGTAACATAGTTGTGCCACACGTAGAAGATGGAGGCCAAGGCAAACAAGTCGCGAGCAATGTAGAGGTAACCGTGAAGAGCGGAGCGCTCGAAGCAGTGCTTAGGGATAGCATCGTAGATGTCCTTGATGGTGTAGTCGGGGACAGTAAAGGGCTGGCCGTAGGTGTCGGTCAGCTGGCCATAAGAAGAGTCCTTGGCCTTGACTTCAGAGTCCATGGAAGAAAGAGAAGTAGAGGAAGCCGAGGGACGGGGAGAGTCGCAAGGAGAACCACCCGCAGACGAAGAGGCAGAGGTGCTGGTGTTGGTCCGGCGAGTAGCCGGTTGGCTGGTGCTGACTCCAGTCGAGGCCATTGTGTCTAAACGATTAGAGTTAATGGATGGAGACTGAATATTCAAAAGAGAAGAATGAAGGAAAAGATGGTTAGTACAAAAAGAAAGTGAGGAGGAATATGGGGGCGGTAACAGTGTATATATAGATGTAAGGGAGGCTTGACCACCAAGTCTCTTTTGATAACATGGAAAAGCTGGCCGGGTGCACAGGGCAGGGTCAAACTAACATGCTCGAGGGAGGAGTGGGGATCGGCCGTGCAAGTGGACGCAGAACTGAGGGAAACACCGATGGCAAGCTAACGGGGGATCGAACAAAATTATATTCAGGCCATGCAAGACAAAAAGAGGAACCAAACTAGACGAACACGGGGGTAAACCGATATATGGCTCGACGCCATTGTTCTGGGGTAAAATTCATGCCTGGAAAGCAGCGGTATTGTGTGATACACATGCCTTTGACCTGCCAAGTCTGACCCACGACGTTCTCAACCAACTTGGGCTGCCAAGGGCTCGCCGGATCGATAAATTCAGATTTTGAGCTAGCGTCGTGGCGGTAGACTGCTTACAAGTCCGGGGGAAATGGTCAAGGCATTGGGATCCGTATGGGACGATAGGAGGGCAAAGGAGTTGGATTAGCCGATCTCTGAGAGGTCGGTTTGTGCCCTTGGACCCAGCGCCAGCATGTGTGGTTGGGGAACGGGATGCGGGTTGGTACTCCTTCAAAAATCCCCGGGGCCAAAGCAACCACCTCCGGGTCGAGGAGGTTATTTGAAATATTGGTGGTGTGTACGGATCAACGGCTGACGTTCATGTATCATGAGGACATTCTTATCCTCGAATCGCAAAATAATCCCAAAAGAATAGAGAATGAGCATAAACGCCAAACTAATGGTCTCAGGCGGAAGAGTCAGGGGCATGGATGTGCTGTTGTACGGATTAAGTGAAAATGTGCCACTTACGAAATCTGTGATGTGGGCAAATATCGATTGGTGCCGTGGATGTAAATTGGTTAGGGCTCTGAATATGCTCTAAATGAGGCTCTATGTTTGTGACAATGGCCGTCGTACTTTTATCACAATCTTGGTCGGTAGGTTATCAAGTGGTGTGTTATACCTTGTGACAGATTCAAAGTTTGTCGTCAGTTTATATTCAGCTGCTTGTATCGACATAAAATCATGGTTTTGCACAAGGGTAAAGCTATTCCACCATACAGAATCCAACATGTCTTGATAACAAAGCTGAATTCAACCCAGCTTCACCCTCTAAACAATTTATAAAACTCACCATTATTGGATATGAAGATAAGACCGCGCACTCGATTTTTGTCGACTTGGTTGTGATGGAGTCTGTTGAACACGAAGGCTAGGAAAATGTGCAGATTCTTAGAACCGGTACTCTCCGAAGCCCATGGCGGGCTTTTGTCTAGCCTTGAAATCACATAAAAAATATGGCAACTACAATATAGGAAAAGATTGCTTAATAGGTATGCTCATACTAATGGAGATATGACATACGCAACCATTCCGAAGGCACATACATTACTACACTCCATGTTCTTCAGCTAGCACCCTCTATGTAGAGCTATGCATCCACCGTAACGTTTGAATTGTTGAACTTTATACAGATTATTCATCGTATGTAAGTCTTACAATCATGATTGATTCTGAAGCCATGTGATCATGTGGATGATATTCACATATAGCTGGATTTTTTGGATGCATGAAACTTGTGTTCATGTTACAACCCGCACCGTAGGGCAAATTAATTGGCATGATAATCTATCCCTATATGCATCGGGGGCTATAGCGGTCTTGTTGTCTACGAATGTCACCGGTGTTGATGTCTTAACTACATGAACTACACACCACCGATGTGGTGTTCCATCTGCTTTTTTGTGTGTAGCACAGTTATGTCGGCCACGCTAGAACAAATTCTTGAAGAATTAAGCCTGATGTTCTAAGATCACACTATGGAAGTCCCTGAGGCTTCTACGGGATCGCCATGTTAGTCTAGGGGCAGGCCTAGCGGGAAAACCATCCCGCCTGAAGCGGCAACGGCAACATTTTTTCCCTTGGGCACCTACAAGTCCAAATAGGGAAATCAGATTCTCTTGTAACTACTTTGGGAAACAACACACTATATGTCGTCCAACTGGTTTCCCTGTATATTTGAATATTCATGGTCTTCACATTTTGTGTTGAAACTCTGCAATCACAATGCCGTTATTTCGGTAGTTGGTTTAGAAATGTTCACATGTCGCGGAAGCATACAAGTCATTTCCAGGATCACGGCCGAACGTCTGAATAACATGGACTCCCGTAAAAACATGTGCCCCGTCATTGCCTATTCAGGACACTTTTTGACATCTGGAAACCTCATGATTGGTCCAGATCCCACAAGTCTCTATTTGCTGTACCTTGGTCCACCCAAACCCGTCCACAAACGTCGTCCATGTTCCTAGGGCTTTCCAGGTAGGGACAAAGGTTTGTTGGGGTGAATCCATTGTAAATTGTGGCAGATATCCACATCTGCACCTTAATCCGTAGCGCTTACTAGTGGTGTGATTTTCGGAATAACTCTAATCCGGTTGACCACTTTACTTCGGGTTTATTCTCCTCCTAACCAGCGTCCAATTGCCCCAACCTATGTATCTAGTTATTGCATTGTTTCGGGACATATAAACGCTTGTGAGACTAAGCCTTACGCAAAGATCACAGACTCTTGTTTCCAAGCCAACATAATTTAATACAACGGGACAAGTTTAACTTGAACGGCGGAGTAATACACATGCCACCGTTTCATTGTCTCAAGACATGCAATTATTCCCTCGTAATGCGAGGATTATGTAAACACCATGATCTTCACAGATAGCAGATGAATTCGTTATTGTCTCGGTTTTTCACGACAACAATGGCCGAAGTCGAAATCTCTGCACCCGGCTATACATGTCATATGAAAATCCATAATATTTCACCCCGCCCGTCCTTCACACTCCCACGTCTGAATTTGACAGCCACCACATTGACCTTCTCCACAAAAAAGCGCATGTCCACTCCATGCTGCAACGCTGTCGTAGTACTCCACAACTTTGATGCAGCATCGTGATATCTCTATTCATCCTCAAACTGGCTAACAATCCGATGGTTTTTATCTGGGGTATGTAGCATGTAGACAAGCTAACATCTATTTTTGACTGCCACTTTGATGAATACTCGCATGTAGAAATCTTATTCCAGAACATATGCCGATAAAAATACCAAAGATACTCGGATATCAGCCGTCAAATTGTGTCCCAGTTTCAACCATATACACAAGGGTCGCGAAGGGTTAACAACAACGTCTTACGGCCGCTAGATTTTTTGCAATCCTGACCATGCTCATGCACATAGAGACCAACACATATGTGTGTAATGCATGGACACGAACATCAGCTTAGCGAACATCAAGGCGTTCGATCACGTTGCTGGAGATCTATACCATTCATGATTCACATACATCCCTCAGGAATTGTGTGGCTGCTGTATCCTTGAAGTTGAAGCAATAATCGACAAGACATCAATGCGGTATCATCCACATAGTCCACACGAAACCCACAAGT
Source organism: Huntiella bhutanensis (assembly GCA_002018275.1). Taxonomy (NCBI): domain Eukaryota; kingdom Fungi; phylum Ascomycota; class Sordariomycetes; order Microascales; family Ceratocystidaceae; genus Huntiella; species Huntiella bhutanensis. Next base: position 71,139 of record MJMS01000010.1, read on the forward strand.
AATGCCTGTAGAATCATTGGACGTGCATATCGTGATGCAATAAAATATCATCCCGGCGTCATTGTTGACAAGGTAGTAGTCATAAATATTCTCGGGGGTTCGGATTACATATCGTGATCGTGCCATTGGCGTTTCCGCGACGGGATGGAACGCTACAAGGACTTCGATATGCGGCCCCGCGTACGTCAGCCGTAAGATAGCGGACGCTCGGCCGCCACCATCCCACCACAAGACTGACATGTGATGACAAGACATGAAAATCCTAGACAAAAAGACCACCTCGCGCACAATGCAGAGTAGGGCCAGCGGGAGAGATGGGTCTACACCAACGGCCGGTCCCGAGCTGAGCATGTATTCGTTGGATAAGCGTAGGATCACGATTGGATAAGTGCGGCCCGTTGATCATTGTGGGATGCTACCTTATATGTGAGAAAATAAGCTGAAGTTTCACTTTTAGAGGCGGTGACGGGCAGTACGGACCTACGGAGAATCCCAATAAAGGAACTTGATGGGCGAAGAAGGATACGAGGATGCTCGTACAATATTCCCACTGCACATATGAAAATCCAGCATGAAGGTGACTGTGACCGGAATGGTATGTACATCACGTGGTAGACAACATAGAGCCCTATGGATGCAAAGCACGAGGACAAACCGTTCGTGTATTAAGATACACTGTATATGGGGTCTCAAGCATTCAGGTACATGTACATGAACAGGTATGTCTAGGCGTACCAAATGTGCAAAATAGTTACACACAGATAGGCTAACCCGCCAGACAGGTGACAGTTGCGCAAAGCGAGTTCTTGATATTAAGGCCAAGAAATAGCCGCCGTAAGGCATAGACACACGCAGTACATTTGGGGACCGGCTATGATAACGAGCCGCGGTCAGACGTAGTATGATCACACCCTCCCGGGGAAAAACGGCTGTGTATGAAACTCAGGCCGACGAAGGATTAGACTCTACCGGGGTAAAAAAAAGTCGGAGTGGGGTGCATGTTACCCCCCGGCCGGACTCGGCAGGCTAGTTCCAAGCATACGTGCGTAGGCTAGATATGTACGTATGCACACATGCATGTCTATATGTGTACGGACAGGATAAATGTAACAGCGATAACAAGTCAGTCACATGGGGAAAATTATAGCCATCAGACACGTCAGCAACATAAAAGATTGAGTAAAAGAATGGTGGAAATCCAACATTAACGATAAAACAGAAGAACAAAGTACTTTTTTATACCATCAGCCCCAAATACCCAAAAGCAGAGCCAAATATCTTCTTGAATCATCAAAAACACCACACCCGAAGCAAACATCCCAGACAGTTATAAAGCAGAAACAGGAAAACATCACAAAACAGTAGTCTACTGGACAATCTCCTCCGTCTCCTCGAGGACATCCTCGATGACCTCCTCAACGACAGCCTCCTCCGACACAACAATGTCGAGAGTCTCCGTCTTCTTCTCCAGAAGGTAGGCAACAATGTCGGCAGGAAGACCCCGAGCGGCACGCTCATCGGCAATCTCCTTGGAAATAGACTCGTAGAAGTCGAACCAGGCCTCAAGCTTTTCACGGCGGGCGGAAACGACGGCCTGATCGGCCGAAGCACCACGCTCGGCATCTTCTTGCTCGAATTGTCTAGAGTACTCGCGCAGGTTCTTACGGACGACCTTCTGCTCATCCTTAGTAAGGAGAGTAGCAGGGCGAGGGCGCCAAGCCCAGGTACGGAACTTCTCGACAACCTCCTCGCGGAGAAGCTCACCACGGAAATCGTAGATGTGGTAGCCGTTCTCGACCTATTTTAGAATGAGTTAGTTGCATGAAACGTCAAATACATATGTACAGCTTATGCTGGTTAGTTAAGGGTTAACTTACACCGTGCTTCCAGAAGGAAGACCAGGTGGCCAGGTAACGACCAGAAGGATCCCACTCGAGATCAGTGACACCGTAGTGGTCGGCGGAGTTCATGAGCTGCAAGTTAGCCATGAGATCCTTGTCGGACTCGGGCTTCTCGCCCTCGAAGTCGACATCGTAGAACTCGAGCTCGGAAGCCTGGGTGTTGTGAACGGTGGCAACGCAAACGAAGCGACCACGGGGAGACCAGTAGATGGCGTTTCCGTTTTTCTTGTCGAGAGTACGAAGGTGCTTGAAGCTACCGGGCTGGTTACCCTTGAGTTTCTCAGGGCAGTAGAAGGAGATAGAGGCCTTGACGGGGACGGCGGCACCAGCGGGCTGCTCGGGGGTGGTGATGATGACGAAACGGTCACCCTTAGGTTCCCAAGAAAAGTTACGAACAATATCCTTGATGGAGCTAACAACTTCGACGGGGACACCCTTTTCTCTGATACGGAAAATTTCCAGAGTAGCCTCCTGGAACTTCTTGGACTTGGAGTGACGGTCGACCTTCACACACAGGTACTTGGCCTCGGATTGCCAGTGCAACTTAACATCGGTAACACTGAACAGGTTGAGAGTACGGATAATCTCTCTGGTGGGAAGCGTCATCAGACCAACCTTGGCAGGGTTGCTGCCCTTCTCAGGAGTCCAGTAGCACAAAAGCTGCTCGTGATCCTTAACACCATCACGCTTGATAGTAGCGGGGGCCCACTCGAACTCGGCGACACCCTCGATCTTGATGCTAGTCTTGTCGAGAAGGTTCATGCGGGGAACCTCGTAAACGGAAATAGATTGGCCAGGGTTCAGACGAGCGACGTGCTTCTCATCGGGCGACCACTTGAAAGCGGGCCAGCCCTGAAGAGAGCGCTTCTCGCCATCCTCGCCGGTGACCTCAATGTTGGCGAAGGAACGGAGAGGAGCACCAGTCTGGATATCCCAAACAATGTAGTTCTTGCCATCATCGTCGGCGGACAGGACGGGGTGACCATCCTCGGGAACGCTGATGGGGCGGGCGGACCAAGTGATCATGTACTTCTCGCTGGGAGAGAAAGTAATAGTGTTGCAGAAAGCGTGGGGGAATCTGTGAAGACGAGTCCACGAGGCACCACCCCACAGCTGGACACCCTGGGCGTGGACGGAGGTCAGGTAAGTACCCTGGGGAGACCACTGAACGAACATCTCAGTCCAGTTTTGTCTGTCGACAATGTTCTCTGGAGTCTCCTTCTCGTTGTTCCAGAAGACACCGACATTCTCGTTGCGGTGCATGACGAATTGGTCACGACCACGCTCGGCAGGGTCGGACAGGAAAGAGCGCAGATGCTCCTTCTGCTCGAAATCGGGGATGGCGGGGGCAGTGTACTCCTCGGAGACACGGCCCTCGCGGCCGAAGCGCTCAATATCAGACAACTTGTTGATGCGGAGGGTGTGCTTCTTGTCAAGAGGGGCGCCATCGAGAGAGCGGATGGCGGCACCGGCCATGGCGGAAGTAGTGTACTCAACGAAGGCAAAGCTAGATGTTGTTCAGTTAGTATCCAAGATTTTTATTCCCTACGACAATGTTTGAATACTACCGTTGAAGTAGCCAACAAATCGCAGACACCAGTTTCCGTGAACCGGCTATGCATCAAAACTCACCCCAGAGACTTGCCGTCCTCGCCCATGGGCATAACCATAGAATCATCGCGAAGGGTACCCGCGGTAACCAATTTCTTGCTCAAGAAGCGAATAAGCTTGGGCTTCTGGTCCTCGTTGACAATGGGAAGGCCATCAATGACCACAAAGGTGTCGTAGCCAGACTCGAGAGAGACATTTTGCTTCTCGCGAAGATCGGAGATATCAATTTCGGTGTCACTGATGTCATCAACGTCGTTGAGGTTCTCCTCGTGGAGATGGGAGAAGGTGGTAGCCATGTTGAGAATTCGACGGTCGTTTTCTTTTTCTTTCTCGAAAGTCTAGATGTGCGGTTGCGTGAACGTCGTTTGCAGCGTCGCGGGGCAGGCGGGGTGGTCAATGAACGAGGGTGTTCAAGGGTGGGAGAAAATCGGACACTGGTACCGCCGGGGTCGATCGAATTGGGAAAGTCGATCGGGATGTTGGACGAAAAGACCGGGAATTTATGAATGAATTAATGAGGCCACGGGCCGTAGACAATATGTACCGGTCAAAGAGTGTTCGGGGAAGTCCCACGTAAAGGCCTGCAGGACCGACAATGGCTCACAGTGCCGTTCTGGAAAATGTGGGCTCAATTTTGATGGAGCAGAACTTCTTCGGTTTTTTCAGGCTGTGTGCGGGGCGCCGTGTAGAGACAGTGTGAAAGGATCGATAAAGAATTACACAGGGCCGATAAGAGACTTTTTCACGGTATTGCTGGCACTGTATAAGATACTAGACGGTAATATTGCGGGTAAATCAGTGCTACACCAGGAACCTGGGTTTGACAAGCGACTTCTTGACTTAGAAAGCTAAATTAGAAGCAGCTGGAAACAGGGGGTACAAGGATTCAAGACCCAATATGCCATAGGGGACCAAATAGAGGGGCAATTTGTAAAGCTATAGGTAGAAAATTTACTATACAGCCAGTAACGATGTGGTATCCATAAGTTATCAGGAGCTACGACAAGGAAAGTATGCCCGCTAACTAAGCCAGATCACCACCACCCATCGCGACTGGATCCTCCTTTTCCACAGCCGTGTTAACCAGTGATTTCCAACTATTTACACTTTTGACCGTTTCTTAATCTAATCACATATTGTCACTTTAACCGTTAATTCTATAGCCATGGTAAGTCCTAATTCCAACCTAACTGTCCCATGATGTTGTCGTTACCAGCCTAAACAACCCCTCCATCATCGAAAACGTGCCCCTCCTAACTGAACTGCGTCAATGCAAATAGTCGTCGTTTAGCCCTACCCAAATCTTTGAGGACGGCACCACCCAAGAGAAGGGCGAGAACGCCCGTCTCGCCGCCTTCGTCGGTGCCATTGCTGTTGGCGATCTTGTCAAGAGCACTCTTGGTCCCAAGGGAATGGACAAGATTCTCCAGTCTGCGTGAGTAACTCCCCTGTTGCCCCTCCATGGCAGCCCGGCACTTGGCACGTGAAGTCACATTACCACTAACACGCAACGATTCTCCCTATGGCAGCTCTACCGGTGAGATTATGGTTACCAACGATGGTGCCACTATTCTGAAGGCCATTGCCCTCGACAACGCTGCCGCCAAGGTTCTCGTCAACATTTCCAAGGTTCAGGACGATGAGGTTGGTGACGGTACTACTTCCGTTGCTGTTCTGGCTGCTGAGCTTCTGCGTGAGGCCGAGAAGCTTGTCGACAAGAAGATCCACCCCCAGACTATCATTGAGGGTTACCGGATAGCCTCCGCCGCTGCCCTTGAGGCTCTCGCCAAGTCTGCCGTCGACCACAGCAACGATACTGCCGCCTTCCGTGAAGATCTCTTGGCCATTGCCCGTACCACTCTTAGCTCCAAGGTTCTGTCTCAAGACCGCAACCAATTCGCTGAGCTTGCTGTTGATGCTGTTCTCAGACTCGGCAAGTCCGCCGATCTCTCTCACATTCAGATTATCAAGAAAGCCGGTGGTAAGCTTTGCGAGTCATACCTTGACGAGGGTTTCATTTTGGACAAGAAGATTGGTGTCAACCAGCCCAAGCGGTTAGAGAAGGCTAAGATTCTGATTGCCAACACTTCCATGGACACCGACAAGGTCAAGATCTTTGGCGCCCGCGTTAAGGTTAGCTCCACTGGCAAGCTGGCGGAGCTTGAGAAGGCCGAGAAGGACAAGATGAAGGCTAAGGTTGAGAAGATCAAGGCCCACGGTATCAACTGCTTCATTAACCGTCAACTTATTTACAACTGGCCCGAGCAGCTCTTCACTGATGCTGGCATCATGTCGATTGAGCACGCTGACTTCGACGGTATTGAGCGTCTTGCGTTTGTCACTGGTGGTGAAATCACCTCCACCTTTGACCATCCCGACCAGGTCAAGCTTGGTTCTTGCGACACTATTGAGGAGATCATGATTGGTGAGGACACTCTTATCAAGTTCTCTGGTGTTGGTGCTGGTCAGGCTTGCACTATCGTGCTCCGTGGTGCCACCGAGCAGCTTCTGGATGAGGCCGAGCGTTCCCTGCACGATGCTCTTGCCGTTCTTTCTCAGACCGTCAAGGAGCCAAGAACCACTCTTGGTGGTGGTTGTGCTGAGATGCTTATGGCCAAGGCTGTCGATGGTGCTGCTACCCGTGTCGAGGGTAAGAGACAAATGGCTGTCCAGAGCTTCGCTGTTGCTCTGCGCCAGCTTCCTACCATTCTTGCGGATAACGCTGGTCTAGACTCTGGCGATCTTGTTTCCAGACTCCGCAAGGTTCACTACGATGGTATGAGCACCTACGGTCTGGATCTCTTGATTCCCGGTGGTGGTATTGCGGATATGCGTGAGAAGGGTGTTATGGAGGCGCACAAGTTGAAGAAGGCTGTTGTCTCGTCTGCCAGTGAAGCGGCAGAGGTAAGTTGATCCCATGTCCATCCACACATATAAAACACACTCTAACAAACGTACAGCTTCTCCTCAGAGTCGACGACATTATCCGCGCGGCGCCGCGCGCGAGAGAAAGACACTAAGTCAATCGCCCCCTCTGCACATGCCAAGCAACGGTGACGAAAGAAAAAGACTTTGTGTGTTCGTTTCACGATGTACTATACCCCATTCCGATTCTCTAACCGTATTTGCTTTTCTCTTCTCGTACTTTCCACTTCCTATCTTCAAGGCTGTCTTCACTACCCCCACGAATTTTCTACCGTCACATTTTTGTCTTCTTTTCAAAACTCCTCAGTGGCCAATTTTCCGTTTCTCCTCCCCGGTGTGGTCGCTCACACCTTCTACTTTTTCCTGCTCATAACCGTTTCCAGATTCTTCATAAACTTCACATCTATAGATTTCAAAGAGAAAGCAAAGGCATATGTCCTGTCGGATGGACGGGCATGTTTAATAATTCACCATTACATATTGAACATTGTGCTATCAACTTGAGGATAAAGAAGTGTATGTATTACAAAGTATGTGCGACGTGTGTTGCCAGGGCACATATGTACATGCGCCTGGATGAAAACTCGTGCAAAGAAGGAAAGTAATGGGGACTCGATTAAGAGTAACCCATCATGTCTATAATCCGCCGCGCTGAATCACACGTAAACCCCTAAAATGAACAAACAAAAAGAATCCCGATGAACCATCCCATCTACCCAAACAAGTAACTCGAAGGTCACACAAAATATGTAATAGCAATATCGAAACTATATAACGACAAAAAGTTCATCTCATCATCAGCGCATTAACTGGTTTACTCGGTCAAAGACCCGAGAGGCGACAGACCGATCCGCCGGTGGACAGGTCGTGGCGACACTGGAAGTAGCCAGGACACAAGGGACGGATCACTCTACGTCCTTCCAACAGCTCTGACCATTTTCATCCAGTTATCTTCGGCTCCAGCCTCGGCAACAACCTTTTTGGGTTCACGGAGACCCTCGAGAACAGCAACGACACTGTCAAGTGTCTTGCAGTCGAGAAGACCACCTTCGTTACGGACCATCAGGGCGACGGCAGCACGGACCAGAAGACTATCACCTTCGAAAACGTAAACGTCCCAGAGTCTTGCGGCTTCGTCGATGGCAAGGCAGCTCGTGAAAATTGCAGTAAAAATGGATACGAGGTAAGTCTCGGGACCTGATGGGGCAGGAATACCGTCGGCGGTCTCAACAGTAGCAGCTGATTCGGAAAGCGCATTTAAGTGGTCGTATAATGGGCGTGAGGAGTGTTTCAAGGATTGAAGTACGAGGTTGTAAGCGGAGGATTTAGCGACGTCATCCAATGTGAAAAAGGAAAGCGGAAGCGGACGATTCAGCACATTGGCAAGAGCGATGAAAGCCTCAGTGACGCTCGACAAGTTGAGCAGAAGCAGGGCAGCAATAGTCTATATGATAATTAGGACATGCGATAGAAAAGCGTGGGGGGGCATTATGTTCAACTTACATTGCAACCAGAGACATATCCGATATCTCCACGGTACATAGCATAAGCACACAAGACATTAACAAGGTTCTCGTGCAACGGGCCACCCTTCTGGAAAATCTTCAGTTCCATCCAAGTCTTGGTCTCAACATCACGCCGAGCAAGAGTGAACCACTCAACACAACGAATATCTTCAGATGAGCCCTTGCCATCGGCAACACGAGCTTCGGCCTCTTGTGCTCTCTTGGAGGCGGCCTCAAAAGAAGCAGCTGATAAGCCAAGCTCGTTACCAATGGCACGGGTCCAAACGACACCTCTACTCCGAGGCGCAACACCACCCCACCACATCTCGCGCGTTTTGCGTTCCCGAATGGCCTCTGGCCAGCGGGGGATAATGTCTGATTCCCAAAGCTTCATTGTATTTTCCGCGTTGGAATCTCTCTTGGCCTTAGAGGCCACCTCAGCGGCTTCACGTTTCTTTTCAGTCTCAAGACTCTTAGCCATCATCCTTTGGTATTCCTTGAGATGACGCTTTTCCTCAGCGGGGTCCTTTGGTGGCAGCCATGGCGGTCTAGTGCGGGAGAGTACGGCCTCCTTCTCCTTAGAAGCTGGCAATGGGTCTATCATTGCGTCTGATGTGCGTAGAGGTGGAAGCGCTGGCAAAGGCGAATTGCGCTTCTTGTTGCGCTCTTGCACCATGGTATCAAGTGATTGTCTAGAGGAACCCCATGTTGCTGGTCTTTCGGCGCGGTTCTGGTCTTGATGTTCCTCAAGCTTTGCGGTGAGCATGCGAGCTTCGGGGCTAAGCTCTGACATGGCCAAATTCCAACTTTGGGCGCGGGCCTTGAGTGGCACTGGAGGTGCGCTGTTTGGTGGGTTAGGTGGAGATGTAGTCGATCCATCATCAACGCCGGAGTCAGATTTCCAGCCAGGGGATCTAAGACTGCCATGGGCAGTAGCAACAGCGGGTGTACCGTTTCCAGCGGGGCGTGGTTTTGAGCGGCTTGGAGAGGGCGAAGGTGGACCACGACTAGAACGGCCACTATTTGACCGGTTGCTCTGTTTGCGTTCGTTCATTGGTCTTGGTGAAAGAGGCACGTTGTCGAGAATAAGGCCCTCGGGAATATCACCACCGTCATCGTCGTCGCACTCTTGTTCAAGCTCGAGGGAGGACTTGCGAGAATGGTTCGGTTGCCAGCTTTGGCGTTTGGGCTTGAGGATAAAGACGGGATCGTCTCGTATGCTAGGGCTACGGCTGCGACTTTGGCTGTGGGTGCGCATGGGAAGAGAGCGGCCTCCGGGACTAATGGGACGGCGTCCTCCAGGGCTGATCATACCAGTGAGACTACCAGTGTTTGTGTTTCTGAAATTGGCGTTGCTGTTGGCTTGGCGGATGTGTGAGCGGAGACTCAACAATTCGGGTCGTCGGCGGGGATCGGCCGGTGAGGCACCGTTACGTTTGTTGTGTGCTGGAGCAGTGAGTTGGCGGGCACTGACAGGACCCATGTTGGCACCGGCAAGAGGAGCCGAAGTTGGCGCGGAATTTGAGGTGGATGCAGATGACGTGGGCTCATTGCTACTTCCGGACCGTGAGCGAGTGCTGAAACTATCGGAATGGCCCCTATATGCGATTGTGGTGTCGTCAAGACCAATGTCCTCGAAATTGCTGACATCAGAGAGAGCAGTGTCGTCAAAAGGTGCCGAAGCACGAGATGAGCTCTTAGAAGTAGACATTCTGCGCGATTTTGTGTGCGAAGCGATAGAAGCACTCGCGGAAGAGGGAAGCGAACACTGAAGCATGCGGTCGAGATTCTAACGGAGTGGGTTTCGTTGATTTTTTGGAGGGGGAATTAGTGTCCGATAGGATGTGCCAAAAGATGAATCTGCAGTGGTGGCAAAAACACTAAGGCAGACAGCTGTATTGTGTGAAATTAAAGAAAGTATATGCTGACAGCTAGCGTAATCCAAGGCAAGAAGCAGGAAGAGCAACTTCTCAAGAAGGTGATTAGGACGGAAAAGTCGATAGAAGTGTCGTCGTAGCACGACCTTTGTATGTTGATGAGCCGATCAGAATAGGATGAAGAGCAAGCGGGTTGGTTTGCTTTGTATGTATCAGGGACGACCAAGACAGGCTGGGGCTAGGCCTGTAGATGACCCAGGACCTTGACGACAAGCAATGGCCAGGATGACGGAATGTCTAGGATGCGGCGTATTAATGCAGGCCACGGAATCGAAGAGCGGGCTTTTGGGGGTGCAGCAGAACGTTGGATGTGCACTAGGGATTACTATATATGCAATGATCCAGTTTGCGAACGCTGGTGCTGAAGAATGGTCTGTGGTTGGTTATAGCTGAGGCTGACGGTGTCGATGATGGTAGTTCAAGACGACCACTGGCAGTTCTGAGGGAGCAGGAGTGAGGCAACCAAGCGAGGTGACCGTGAGAAAGCAAGTCAGTGTGTCCAAAGACAGTGCAAACGTCGAACCAGGGCGATTTACAAGTCGGATGTGGAAGCGAACAAATGGGAGCGGACGGGCGGTGAAGTTGAGATTAGATGCAGCGACGATCAACAGTTGAAGGAGGGATATTAACGTTTAGTAGCAAAGATTGAATGCCAGGGTCTGTATAGTGTCGTGATAGTGGTGCTGTCGTGGGTGTTCAAAACCAGGAACAAAAATATTAGAAAGTCACCAATGATATCAATGACATCAACGAAGGAAAAGAAATTAAAGACGAAGTAGACAAGAAAAACCCGAAGAATGTAAATGACCAACTGACACGGCTTGTATCACTATTTTGAACAAATCCAACAGTAGACGGGAAAATCCCAAAATGAAACATCACTCCCACACTAGAAACTGGCGTTCCTGTTAGATTGCAACCAAGCTTCCCCTACTTTTATCTATATTGGGAAGCGAGTCAATGGCATCAATGATGTTCGTAGCAGTTAACGATTTTCAACAATGAGATTCAAAATCTTCTGAAATTCGGTTTTAATAGAGATGCCTTGAGTTGCGTATACACACACATGTATATGTACGCTTCTGCATATAGTTTCACGCAATCGGTATTGTCCTCTTGTGGCTCGGCTTTCCGTCCAAGCCTAGCAAACGAATGTGCAAGATAAAGCGTGAATTCCTTGTCCCTTCCGTAATAGTGCTGACATTCAAAGCCCAGCTACCTCTACATTGCACCACTATTGCAGGTTCTTTACTGGGATTAGATGGACTGCAAGGTCCGCTAAATCGAGGCTCTCAACTTGTTTGGTAGAATGGTGGAGTCCCTATTGGTTCTTTCTAAAGTGTGTAAACCGACAAGCTAAGGCTCCACAGAAGCCTTGAATAACGTGGGCGTTGTTAGTGGCATACAATCTTGGACATTTTTCCACGTCTAAAGAAAAGCAGCCAAACTGTCAACCAGCTTAAACATTATAGCGTCTGTACTAAAATACAGCTCATCCCAACAATCCACCTAAATTGAATTCTGGTCATCTCAAAGACTCCACAACAGAGTCCCTCCCTCTCGTGGCCCCTGGAATCTTCCGTCCACAAGTCTAAGACACTTCTTCCAGCGCCGGAATTGACAATCATCAGAGAACGCCCTTTTCTCCATTCCCAGAACCAACGAACATCGCCACCAAAAAGCCCCCTTAAACTTATTCACCCTCATCGATGCCTTTTCGTCCGTCCCAAATGCGGCACCGCGATGCATGTGCGAAATTCGCCCGAATGCTGTGTTGCCATGGGCCCTGGCCGCTCCCGCTGTCTTTCTCCTGCATAGAGTCGTGAAATTAAGTCGTGGTCCCTGGATTCGCGGGCGGATTCGCACTAGGCGCTGCCGGCATGAGTCTGGGCCGTGCTGGAAGTTTGGGCGAGGGATACGGAATCAAGGGTGTCGGGTACGTTCCCCGTAGCCGCATTGTGAAGCGGGATACCTACTATACGGCACTTGGCGACAGTCCACAGAGGCCACTTTAGTGGCAACTTCTTGGATGTTGGCGATTTGTGGTCCATATGCAATACAACTACTTGAACAACGCGACAATGGCACATCGTTTCCAGAGCGTGACGTTGCAGCGGACGTCTTCTACTACTATCTCCTTATCAAGAGTCACCCCCGGTCTAAACCCGCCCCGAGCTATAAACCGACATGTTTGTCCTCCTTATTCTACAGCAACGCCACAATCGGCCAGGCCATCTGCGCATCGCGCCTCCAAGTTCTCAGCTCTCCCTCCCTCAATACCATCACACGTCGCCAACATAATTCCTCTGGCGCTTTCCCAACTTTCCACAGGTTTCAAGCCATTTATGCAGGTACACAAAACCACATCCACATTAGATCCTACCCGCTGAATCCAAAGTGTAACCACACAAACCTGCTTGCTATTGTATTGCAACCACAGCAGAACCCCAAAAGCTCGTCCTTGAACCCCTTCTTTCCCCTCTTTTCTGCCCTCAGGCCTGCTGTTCGTCTATCCTAACCTGCCAAAACGACGATTACACTGACTCCTGCTTGTCTCCTGGCTCTCAAGCCCTTTCGGTGCCTCCCTCCTCCACATCACACACGCTGGCCCGAAACATCGACGATGCTATTTCCAGTGTTCTTTTGTCCTTCCATCTTCTCTCATTTTGTTCTCTCCCCCTTGGAAACACAATCATTTGCACTTTTAGGTTATCTATTTGTTGCAAGGGGCTGTTGATCGTCCAGATGGAACAAAAATGAAGCATCGTCTTAGTGGTGTTCCAAGCGTCCATTGTATTTTATTTAACCCTAACAATGACCACTTAAGTTGCATGTCTGTCAGTGGGAAGTGTGATCTTCTGATCAAGAACTTGGTTGTTGACAGCTACGATCATACAATTGTGATACACACGAAGCTTTTACGATCTTGATTTAACGACTAGGGTTGAATTGAAATTTCTTTGACTTGTGACAGCATCGCATCAATTCTACGATGCGACTCTAAAATATTCCGTGTTTAAGCATTGTAACGCATATCACGGAGTATATGCGGTATGTACATATCTATGCTTAAATGTGCCTTTGAGTGGTCACGTAGGTGTAAGTCTCAACAACCAATTCGATATGTCAGTTCTTCCGTACGCCGAGGTCTTAAATCTCTCGCAGTACCAGCAGTAACAAACACCGAGCTCGAAGAAGCACCATCTTGTAAATAAACCCCATCAGCTACCCCGCCCTCGCTCGCACCTTCCCGGGTAGACTCACTACTGCGCTCTTGTTTCCAAGACTTAACCCGCCGGAGTATCCAAGGCCGCAAGTTATACCACCCTCCAGCTGCAAACACACCACACCAAAGGACAAACTCAACAGCATAGATAACTATACCCATCACATCGATTTCCTTTTGAAAAAGCACGGCTAAAAGGGAAAAGACGTCTCCAGCGGCATCGATACCCACGAATAAGAAGGAAATTCCACGCACAGTACGGTGTTTGTAAATGTCAACGTAATGGCTGAGAACGCCCAGTGCAAGTAGCAGAGCAGACAGTGCGGCCATGAGTTTCATCGGCCAGTGGACGTCATTCTCCAAGCCATGTCGGAGGGCCATGATCAGACCTACTTGTAGTCCGCCCATAAGCATAACAATTGGAATAACCACGTAGAGCGAATGTAAGACAGACCAATTCTAAGAGACTGTTAACATCGTCGAGCGTCTTTCAAAAAGTACCTGTTCTTACCCGTTGATAGTAGTAACACTGAATCCAAGTAACCAAGCTCAAAAACGTCAAAAGTTGTGGCTGAATTTGCAATGCCACGTTAAACTTTGACACAATATTATAAACGCCAAGCGGGACCCCAGCCCACGCCCAGAGCATCATCATCGCCGGCTGTAATCCCGTGGCATGATGACGACGATAATTGATTATGATTTGTGGGATGAGCTTAACACCGTTAGAAAATTAAACGCCCGGATACATATGTATATCGCACTTATAAACTTACTTGGACGGACCAACAGACCTTTGCATACCAACATTAACAATAATTAGCTCAGGTTTGAACAACTATACGGAGAGGCACATGACTTACCGCACCCATCGTACCAAGTACGTTTGCGGCGGCTGGAATATCCATATCCGTGCAACTATAAAATATCAGCCGAACTATCGAAATATCCGACGTTTAACACAAATAGAAGTTGCCCTGGCTATGACGTAGGTAAACACTGGTGTTGTACGACCTTAGTCATGCCCAGAAATGGCAAATGGATCGTGTAGCCCCACTTTAATACGGGTTTATAGCCGACATTATCAAACGACAATGATAGGTGCCGCAAGTCAACTTTGATTGTCAAATGTGCGTAAAAAATGATATATTCATCTCAAGAATCTTACTCGTCCCCTTTCTGTATAAACAATCCAATCAATCCCGCCTGTTTAGAAATGATGTCTCTCTTCTCCCGCGGCCCTACTCCCACAACACCAACCCTGCACACCACTTCCGCGAAGCATTCCGCAATCTTCTTTTCTCTCTGACGTTTCTTCAAAACCTTGGAGACATCGCCACCAGAAGCACCAGCAACGGAAACACTTCTTCTCCACCGTGTAGCAAATCCTAATGCGGATACCGGGGATGTCACCTTTGCCGCTTCTAAATCCGCTTTGGTCACTGGCGATAGTTCTGCACATACACGGCCGAGGGTTGATGTGAGGAACACAAGAGAAATGCTGTGTCCGGGGTCGTGGGCTAGAATGTCAAGTAAAGCTGTCTTCGTATCTTCGACACGAGAAGATGGACACGGCAATGTTGTAATGTTGCCGAGATTGGGCATCCGTTCCTCTAAAGTCTCCCATAGAGACACAGTGATAATACCATCAGTCATGGCGTGCAATAGAAGAAGTAATACCTCTGCTACAATCTCCACCCGCGATAGAGCTGGCAGTTCCAATGGGAAAGCTTCGGCAATTGGCTTGTCAAGATCTAGAGACTCTAGCACAGCTGCCACGAGACCATTTCGCACCGACCCGTCAGAAATTAGCCAAGTTGCCTTCTCAAACGGCCAGCCGGGCTTCTCACGAGGTATCTCTGCCCCTTCCAACATGCTCTCGTCAGCACTGGCCCGCTCAGTAAAAGTCAACAAACTCTCTACCAACTTGAAGAGCTCCTTTGGTGCTGAACACCGCACCTCATAGCTGTGCGGGATGTTACCATGAAGTTTTTCTTTCTTCATGAACTCCCGGATGCCACCATCTGGAACGCGAATGAGCTCATTGAGAGCCCGGCCAATGCAAGTTGGTAACCATTCTCCGTGTACCGGGACAAAATGATCTCGACCATCTTCTACTCGTAAAACCAAGACATCATCCAACGTAGCAGCACCGGCATTGAGCTCCCTGGCCAAAACGACATCGTCAACGAGAGCATCGAGTTGAATGCCGACAGTCCCGCCTGGTTGTAACGTAACCACATCGCCAAGGTCGGGCAATTCACCATCATCATCTGGATCCAATGCCACGAAGCTAGCAGACAACCATGTCTTTCGATCGTCGCTATCAGGTCTCTCCACGAATGAAAATTTAGCAGCAACTTGACCAGTATTTGCAATCGTCATTGATTGAACAGCTCGCTTCATAATGGACACGGGCCCGAAGTTAACAGTTTCGCCTTGACTAGTGTCGATAGCTGTCGGCTCGATGCTTTGGTTGTCGACTACAATGGTGACATCGGGACGCCCCTCGTTTTCCGCACGATCGAATTCCCGGGCAACTTCCGCTTGAACAATGGCTCTGAGATCAGGAACGACAGCGTCATAATCGATGGTAAAGAGGGCCATAACAGGCTTGTGGTCTGAAGAAGTGATACTTTGAACGGACCAGTACTGTTCTAACCTGACCCGATCAAGCTCTTCCTTTTCCGACGGACCTGAGCTAGCTGCGTCGTTATCGTCTTCATTTTCATTATACTCATCGTAATCCCAGACTGGCGTTGTTTGAATGGGAGTTGAGGCCAAATCTGGATTGTTAGAAGCATCATCGAGCGTGCTATTTTCAGAATTGGCAGTGCTAGCTGCTACATGGTTCTCAAATTGCTCCTCCTGTTCCGATGCCTCTCGTTGTTCTTGGACCGTGTGAAGATATCTTTGAAGATCATGGCGACTGCGGTAAAGCACACGGTCACACCAACTGGGCGCACGCTGCTTTTCGCTTGTGTCGAAATTGTCTCGGGATCCAATGTCGTACTTGTAGGTCGGCATGAATGTGATTGGCCCTTCACGCCAGCCGTCGTGAAATACTTTCTTTGTACGAATGACCTTGGCGAGCTGATCATGTGGCAGTAGTGAGTTCAAAGTGGTTTGAAGAGACAATGGGTCCTCATCAGCCTCTGGTACAAAGTCTTCAGGGTCGGGAAGTGTTTCGGCCGCATCCTCGAAAGTATAAGGGAATTTAGCGCTACGAGGACTCAAAACGGTGTCAGTATCACTATCGTAGATCTCAGTTGGCTCCATTATGCTGCTGGAACTAGCTAGACTGATTGGTGTAGAAGGCTCCTGTGGGACCCCGTACATGCCATCCGTGTGTAACGCGAAGAGACCTCTGATATCATCACCAGGTGCGTCAAGTCTGAAGTTCAGATCGCCAAGCCAGAACGCCACATCTTCATCGCCCATGTTTTCAGCGCCTGTCTCAGGGCCACCCGGAAGCCGAACAGGAGTGAAGGATGTTCGGCTTTTGATAGTGCTTGCATCCCAACATCGGCGTTCGAGAAACTGTGGCTCACAACCGCTAGCCAAATGGGAGTTTGTAAAAACAATTCTGGTTGTCTCGCCTAGAAGGAGTCGAACTGAGACACCACCCTTGTTGCTGTAGAATCCCATCAAGCCAGTTCCGACCTGATATGTGCTGACATTTGAGATACTTGGAGCAAGCTCTGCTGCCGCATATATGAGCATAATGATCCCTCCAATAACCTCTCTAGCAACGCGCACATATCCAGGAGGTAGCGCATCTGCAACACTATCACTCCAATGGTCTTCGATGACAGGGTCCACGTTATTAGTGAAGCCACCGGGTTGAGCTTCCTGTAAACCGAGAACATACAGCCCTATTCTGTTTTTACACGGTAGTCTGGGACCATCGGTGACCTCTTGAAACACAGAACTGGATTTGGTCGATCCAAAAGTTGGTACTCGATGTGGTGGCATTGGTGGGTATTCAAGGAGACCGTCAATTGCAGGTTGAAAGAACCATTTACGTAGATCATAGGCGGTGGGTACATTTCGAGCGACATTCCAAGTACCAACTTTAACTCTGATGCGGTGAGGACGGATGTATTCTGGGCGACGGGAGTAGACAGCTCGGGCTAAAGACATTGGCCCTGAAGGAATTTCGACTGGATCGGTTTGAATTGTCTCATCTATAGATAGCGATGGCGGCTTGGTCATGGACGCCGCCCGGGAATGTGTTTTCGAGGTTGTTCCAGACATGGTGGAAAAAAGAGTGTGTTGGTAATATAGAAGGCTATTTGATAGACTCAAGAATTGTTTGGTGACTGTGCTGGCACAAGAGGCGCACAAGTGCAAGTGTGTATGTTGGTATGTAGAAAGAGAGAAGATGGAACAGCGGTTCCACAATATCCGTTATAAATTCGTGTACCGGAGTCAAAAGAGAGTGCGGCGAAATTTGGAGCGCCCAGCGTGCAGAGATGTAACTGTAGAAGCTCCTACGTATATGGCAAAAGCCCGAGAATATATAAGGCGATCGATGAACGAGCCAGTGTGCTGCTTATACGAATGCGGAATAACAAAGTAAATGGATAGCAGCTCTGGTCTCAAACTTGAAGTTTAAAAGCGCGCACAAGAATAAAACGATAAAAATCAAGGAATGGCCGCGAGAATTGGCATCACACCTTGCAGTAATTAACATGCAGGTCGCTATGCGTTGTTCAACGGGTCCTTAGTTATGTGGGAGGCCTTGATTTATTGAATATCAAGTGATGGTACCGTCATAGCCCCAGAGCTCCTGGTGTGGGGTAATTAACCCTGTCGGACCCTAGCCACTTTACAGCGGTGAAGACCATGGTAGTTCGGGTGACGATACCGATGCCTTGGTGGCTATGGCATTCGATTAAATTCCATCTCTTTGGGGCAGTTACGCAAACACATATCGTGACTATTATTGTTTTGATTCCTTGAATGCCTTGATTCGTCCCTTGGGAGCGATGTATTGGAGCTCCCCGCTAACCTATTAAACTATGATTAGATAATGAAATAAAGTGGGTCCAGCTCCCGAAGTGACAGAGCGGGCGGCACTCACGAACAAACGTCATGCATGAACCCTGACCAATAAACAACCTCGCCTTTTTATCGAGCCATTGAGTTTCGAACCAAATCCATTGTCAACTGTGTCATTCTATCAACGATTGCCTGCTTTATCATAATTATCACCTCATTACCGACGATTCTTTCTCTAAACAATCAATCAACGCCCCACACAAACCTAAAATGACACAACAACAATCACGTCGTCCATACCCCAAACACAAGCGCAACCCATCCGCCAACAAAGTTTCGGACTATGAGAGCGATGCCCCTTATGTTCTCGACCCCGTCCCAAACCCGCAGCTGCGGGGACGCACCAACCCAGAGCTCAACTTAAAGGTCCTTCGCCAGTATCATCCAGACATCAATGACATCGCTCTTACCAATAGCAATGCTAATGTTTACACATTTGATAATGTCGGTGGAAGCTGGATTCGCACAAGTATTGAGGGTCCAGTTTTTGTTTGCACAACGGACTCCAACCCTTCCACCGGATACATCTTCATTATCAATCGGAAAGACACGACGAACGGATCTTACCCTTTCGATGCCCTAAAGGACGTCGAAATCACAGAGCGCTTTCTCCTAATTTATTTCGACGACAAGGACGATACTTGTCTCGGCTTATACTTCCATGCTGCGGAAAATGACCCCGATGGTCGGCCCAGATTCATGGAGCAAGTAGCCGATTTATTCCGGAGCGTCAAGGAAGCCCAGCGCCAGTTCCACAGTATGGGCTCCAATGAGGTTGTCCTACAATCGGTAACTGCCTCTGCAGAGCTTGTCCACCCAAGGGCCGAACATCCTATTTCGCCTCAACTTTACGAGACCCAGGATCCAGAGGAAAAGGAGGCACAGGCACAAGCAGAGGCCCAGGCGAATCTACAGGCCCAGGAGCAACAATTAAAACAGATGTTACAGATGCGGCAAATGGAGGAGTTAATGGCCAGACAACCAGGAGTACAAATGGGTGGACAGATGGCGGGGCAGATGACAGGGCAGATGGGAGGACAAATGGGCAATCAAATGGGAGGACAAATGGTTGGCCAGATGGGAGCTCAAATGGTGGGTCAAATGGGTGTTCCAATGAATGGACAGATGAATGGTCAGATGAACGGACAAATGAACGGACAGATGAACGGGCAGATGAGCGGATATCAAGGACAACTACAACAGCAGTATATGCATATGAACGGCGGTCCATCACAGGGTGAAATGTACCCAGGATACTAGACTCTCGTATGTATGGGAAGGTTATTGGGAGGGACACCCGGCCACTGGATAGGTAGCGTCCAAATGTTTGTATATGTTTACCAGCGATTTTAACCTCTTCGACTTCCGTAACAAAAAAGGGATTCTACACTCACGGGGCATGTCTTAAGCTATGAATTCGTGGGCGTTGTAATCAATGTCTAGATCAATTCAGTTCAAGCTGACTATCAAATGGAGAACAACATAACAAATCAAAACGCCATGTACGCCAACCATAACCATCAAACTCTTACACCGTCCCACTAATACTCAACTCCCGAATCTCTTGCAAGACCTGCTCCACCCTGTCATCCAACTGCCCGGAAGCATACAAGTCTCTGGTTTCTGGCTCGAGATACTGCTGTACTTGTGCCATACGCGAGTACGCCTCTGCACAGAACCGTAGTTGAATTTTGACCAAGGCTTCGAAACTGGGATCGAGATATGGTACACGCAAGTCGATAAGTTGCGGGAGTTCAGTGCTGAGTTGTTCGTTCAGTTGCTCGTAAGTGGCCTTGGCCATTTCCATCTCCTTTTCGGCGCGGGGCAACTTGGTGACATCCTTGTCTGGCTTGTCGGCGAGTTTCTTGACCTTGGCACGGAGGGCATCGTAGTCAAGAAGTTTGTGGCCGCGTTTCTTGATACACTCATTAACATCAGGGAAGTAGGCGCAAAATCTTGTGATGGGCTCTAGGACAGTGGTTCTGTAGAAATGTTAGATACTTGGCGCATGGTTAATCATGAGAAATGGACTTACCTATATGGGCCGTCAAGGGCCTTGATGGTCTCGGCATCGAGGTCCTCTACTGCTTGTTTGTAGCTTCTGCTTACGCCGTCCTTAGCACCAGCGTCACCGTAGAAAGCATCTATCGTCTCAGCGATGCGCATTTGTGAGGCCGTCATTGCTGTGCGCCAGTCAGTACAACAAACTCTCAAGAATTCCGTGTTACGTCCGTGTTCGTACCTCTTAGGGAGTCAAGGTATCCCTTGGCCTCCTTTTGTAAGCGGTTGGCAGCTGTTTCCATGGTGCGGAATCGTCTGCGGTAGTGTTAATATGGGTATACTTGAGAGGAATGGATATTGCGGAGGACTCACCTCTCCTCGACTTCATAATCGCGGTCGTTCGTCTTCTCGACATGGCCTGAGAACAATTACGTCAGTGTTTCTGTTCCTCAATTTGCTGAACAGGCATCCTAAGACCCCGCACTACGCCTTTAACCTCCAATAAAACATACCCGTCTTCATCATCACCTGGGTGGTAGCCCGGTTGACATTCTTCTTGAAGCCTATGGCCGAGTTAGCATTAATCTTGCCCTGGGGAAGAGTCTCAAGCGCCGAACACCTGCAACTGCGAACGAAAGCGTACCAGCCCACGACATCTTGACGTTTGAATAATATGAAAATATGCGAAGTAATTTGTGGAATTTCTCGAATGGGGTGTATGCGACAACGAATTGAGGCTGATTGGTCGCAACGGTATACCGTAGATTTGTCGAGCAAAGGTAGCGAATTTGTGTATCGAAATGTAGAGCGACAAAGGCAGTCTCGAGTGTGGCGAATGTGAGAGAAGTCCTGAGACTCTAGCGGAGGTACAAGAAGGGATTACAGCAACAATGGCGGATTGATGCAAAGTACGGCGACACGGGAACAGGCGTTTGATGTACGACGTTAAATGATGATGGTGGGAAGAAAACTGGCTGCTAGAAGCAAAAGGATCACGGATACAAGCACTTCCTAGGGCGGAACAGGCGGCAACTCTTGAGGTCTAAAACGGCCAATATTTTGTGGCGCTTGACAATGAGGGTTGACGCAAATGGCGAAGCTTGACAGCACAAAAATAGGTTATGATAGAAGGCGAACACGCTGTAAAAGGGACAAATTACAGGCGGCCTTTAAGCTAGTTTGGAATGACTTCATGAAGGTTAACGACGTCAGCGTCGCTTCTGTCGCTGCGCCACGTCAGATAGGATTCGGCCAAGCCATTACGTTTAACGTCACGTGACTACAGACCCTCTATTTTTCCCATTTGGATTGACCGGGGATTTCTATGTGAGGGTTATGCCGGCATGTCAAAATCGGTCGATATTGTGTTGGATATAGTTGAAATTAGACTCACACTAGTACACGATACTCACGCTTGTGTGCAGCAAAAAGACCATTTTAAGTGTAGTTCTGTGTCTATAAAAGGCCAAACACGTCCACTCTTTTTTACACTCTTGTCCTTATTCTGTTCCCCACCTCATTCAAGTTTTTAGAACCTAAAAACATTTCTTCATCATGATTCAGCGACTTCTTGTCGTCGGTCTTGGCAACCCCAAGCCACACCTCGAGACCCTTCACTCTGCCGGAAACCTGGTCCTCGATTCCCTTCAGACTCTTCTTCCCGGACAACCGAGTTTTTCCAAGCAGCGCCTTGGCAAGGAACAGGCTCTTGCGTCTATCGGTTCTCGTTTTGTTCTTGTCCAGTCTCCAACCTATATGAACGTCACCGGTCCGTGGCTTCAGAAGGTCTACAAAGAAATTGCCCGGGAGACTCCCGCCGAGCAGCTTGGTCTCTTAGTCGTCCACGATGATCTTGAAAGTGCCCTTGGCGAGGTCAGAATTCGGCCTTGGAAGGCCAGCCACAAGGGCCACAACGGTATCAAGAGCATCCAGAAGAGCATGAACACCCCGGGGTTCACTTCCGCAAATTGGGCCAAGCTGTCTGTTGGCATTGGCCGCCCCGAGGAGAGAACTTCAGACGTCATCAGCAGATATGTGTTGCGCAGTCTTGTGCAATCAGAACGTCAGGCGCTGAGGAATGTGGCCCCCACTCAGGTCATGTCTAAGCTTTATGAACTCGAATCAAAGTGGACAACGACGAAGGCTTAATCGACCGCTATCACTAGACACCAAGCCGATTCCGACGCAGCTCTTCTACTCCCTTCTCCGAAAGCTCCGGCATGAGCCGCACAAGTACCAACTCTACAATGGAGTACATCAAATGCTTGTTGCAGTATGCATCACTGAAGACATCAACGATGGACTCGTCGATTTGAGCCACCACTCTCTCGTCTGTACTGCGATTTGGATCCATGTTGCCTTCGCTGATTTGAAGATCTGGAGCCGGACGCCACGCTCCACCACAATAGTATGACCGGAGCATCCACTTTGGAATGATTGAGGAAAGGGAGGTAGCTGCACGCAGACGCAGTTCCTTCTCTTCGGTGACGTTTTTCGGTGGCATGAGACCTGGTTTCCCAGGCATATTGTTAGGATAGAGGGCACCACGGATAGAGACGAGGAGGTCCGGGACACGACTGGAATCGAACAGCTTTTTGTTTATCTGCGCGGCAAGATACCTAAAATGGAGTTAGTTTAGAAATAGAAGGGTTGAGCTTATCATAATGTACCTGTCCAATATGCCATCCAAAGCTCCGATACGCCATGGCCCCTTTAGCATAGTCCATTGAACCATAGCCAAACTACCACTTAACCAGGGCATTCTATCTTCCAACTCTATCAATGTGGAACCCAAACTAAACATTTTGAATGTTGCAATAGGAACTTTGTCAACAACACTTGCTCGGTGTATTTTTCGATGTGGGGATGGAGCCAGTCTACTCGGGAGTTTCTTTGCCTTTTTGTAAGTTAGTATCACTCCCCGAATGAAGGAGTATATCGCGATTCCCAATTGCACAATAAGTACAATGAGATATTGAAATGACCATCTTTTCTTCTCTGGTGATGGGTCAGAAGATATTGGAAGAGCTGTCTCTTGTGACAACGGTTCCATGGTGGTTGTGGGTTTGGACGGTCTTCTTGATTTCCGCTTTTCGGCTTCCTTAGGTGGTGGCTTCTTCCCTGTGATTGTGTTTGAGATGATGATAAGTAGCTCCCATAACATCCACGGCTGGGATAACTTGTTCGATATCAAGTTACCCACCAGTGTCTCTGCGATGATCTCTCCAACTAATGAAGTCAGGCATGGACTTTGCAAGTCCTCTGTCTTGAGCACCACTGTTAACATGCCCTGAATCAACAACTTTCTATAGCGTGCCTCGTTTTTGCTTTGCTTTGATACTGAGTTGGGGTTTGATGGGTCAGGAACGGGTGACATTGCAGGCAGTGGGAACAATGAATGATATATCTCCCGGTGATCAGCCTCGATGGGTAGTCTTGTAACAGGATTCTTAGATGCACGATAGGCTAGTGTTTGTCAGGAAGCCGTCCATATAATCATATACGAATAGACCTACCGATAATATGTCTTTCTAATAAGTCCGAAATTTCATCCAGGACTAAACTCTCCATATCAACGCCCCTTAATCTCTCTCCCAGTACGCTCACGACATGAGCCAAAACTTCTACTATTTCTGTAGTAAAAGTCTCATCTGGGGTAATCCTCCCGTACCAACTTTGAACGGAGTCCCGCACAATGATTGCGATCAAGGCATATATCTGGAAATCAATCTCCTCAGACCCCGTCATTACAGGCAACTGTCCCTTGAGGGAAGCTGACGTAAGTTGATCACTTGCACTATGCTCATTAGGAACAAGAATCTTGCGGATCAATTGGGCAGTGGTTCGTTCGCTGAGTGGCTCAATGGGCCGAGTGGATCGCCGGGTTTGGCCATTGTTGGTGGAAGTCTTGGGAGCAATGGAGCGGGGATGCGCCGTATTAGCGCTGCGTGGGGTGGCTACAGAAGCCATGAAAATGAGATGGAAATAAAGATCCAAAACTTGAGTGAATCTGTCAAAATAGACAACACTATTTGCCTTTGGTATTGATGTTGTAAAGAGTTGATTCGTTCACCCTTAATTAGTGATTCCAGGTGGCACTTCCCCAGATTATCAACACAGGGGTTATGTTTGATAGTAACCCTAGTTGCTAGACAGCCACTGTGTGTGTGAAAAGTTGTTAAGCACCATGATGTCATGATCAACGGAAAAGTAAACATGCCATACATACATGTGACAACGCATATTCTTGCCTGATCTCCAACGACAATGCATATTTGAGATTGGACGGTTTAGCTGCTAGCAAACGAAGGCATCTCGGTATTTTAGGAAAGTTGCCACGCTTATCTAACCAATTTGACCCGGGGCGCAAGAAGTCATGTTGAACAACGACGGCAACCCGGAACAAAGCGAAAACGACAAAAAAAGAAAACATACAACACCGGGTATTCGCACGTGGTCACCCACCGTACTACTAATCCAGCGCTCTGTGGCTTGACTATGGGGGAGCAGACGGGACCCCGTATTTTCCGCAGGCTATGGTCGTATGTGCTAGAAAGTCACTTCAAAACGCATTATAATCGCAACATTTTGGGGTTCAATAAAAAAATTGAGGAGTTTGAGCGGGTATCAACAAGTTATACTCGACAAATGTGCAACGTTAAGTAAAAGTCAAAATCATTATTCTTGAAAAGTTTCCCATGTCTATCCAATTCTATACCAGCTAAAAGCTAACCCCAAACCCCGATGCCATACCAATTACCCGGGTCCCTCGTCTCGATACTATGGAATATATGTCATACCACTACTCAAGGTAGATATATCAGCAAAGACCTTGAGAAGTCTTTGCTCTAACTTATGGCACATCCCAATATATCCCTTTTTTCCTTGTTCCCCATCGTAAGAATGTGGAAACACGAGATTCGTCTCGTCTTTAAACCGCATGATCACTTCCATGATCACCAATTTACACTGCGGAACTTCTTGTAAAAGACTAACATCCCCAATTACTTTTCCTCTTCGGAAGTCCGGGCCTTGTGTACTGGGTAGACTGTCTCTGAATATCTGCGCAATTATACTGCGTGACGGGGACTCAGACGACCCAGTAGCTGGAATATTTGGTCGCGGATAGTTGCCCGACGAGCTAAAGTACTCGCTTTGCCACGCGGGTATTTCATCTTCCATGACTGCATATTGACTTCTCGTCCCTGTGCTGTAGACACTACCGGGAGAAGCTGGATCAGGAGGAGACCCGTATGGTCCTTGGCTGTGTGGATGAACGACTTCAGGGCGAGCATAGGACTGGTGGTTGGATGTTAAATAAGAAGCAAGAGAACGATCAAGAACTGGCGTGTCTGGTAATTCCGGCAATACTGGAAGGCGTGGAGTCGCATGTGCACTGGGTGGTGATGATGGCTTGCTAGGTATATGAGTCAACCCCTTGAGTCCACAGGTATTCAACTCGAACAAGTGAATGATTGAGAAACAAGAAATGATCATGTAGCCGGCCACTTGGACCTCCTGTGAGCAAAGACATGCCGATACCAAGTTTAAATCATTGATAAATCTTGCTTTTATCGCAGCATTCGCCGGTATGAAGTCGTTGGCCCCCGCCTCATCAGCGATCATTGCGTCTGTAAGTGATTTGATATCGGTTATCAAGATTGACAACCGGTTGCGACAGGTAGCTTCACCACTACACATCTGTGTCAAGTTCCTCCATCTGTTAACTAATTGGGATGCCGGTGGTCCGGTCCATAACTTTGTTGGGTGTGCGAGAGTGATACCCGCATTTGGGTCAAGTTCTTGGTCGTTACGATGCTCTAAATGAGTGATATTCTCATTGGTTGGTAATTGTTGTGGTCTGCTAGCTCTTCTTCCCCAGGCGCGTTTTGCTGACTCTTTGGCGACCTCGAGGGTGTCTCTGGTAGAACCGTCTGATAAACGTTGTAGATGCCAGTCGGCTGGCAACTTAGTTACGTCTGTCAGTACACGAACAAAGTTGTATATGGCATTGATAGCCTCCATATCGTCATCAGCTGGTAGTCTATCGGTCATATCTACATCTTCATCCATGGTTACAGATCTTGTCAACTGTGAAGATTTGTAGTAAGACCGTCGGAATCTGCCGAGAAGAATGTATGCTCTAGAAAGAGGAAAGACTGAAACAGGGGTGGTTGCCGTCTGCCGAATGTTGCCTCGAAGATTTGGTGGATATCACTAGAAACCGGGAAAAGAAGACTCGAAAAGTGCGGTGGACCGAAACTCAATTAGGCGGGGTACAATCCGAAATTATAGATGACGTAGATTGGAAATGAGGTATTATGGTTTGAGTAGCTGGAAGTATAGAAAGAATAACGAAATGCGAATGTTTTTTAGATGGCCAACGATTATGACGTTCGAATTTTGGAGTGATATCTGACTGACAATGTGAAAGTAAAACGCCGGTATAGCCAAGTATATATCGTTGAAACTGGCGACAAAAAGGGTGTGAACTTGGCTACAGGATATACTGTCTAGTAATAAGTAAATGAGTTCGAGGCGATATTTCAAGTCCCACCAAAAAGATAATTGGTTCTTCTCTGTTGGTCGGGTAGAGGATGACCGGTGTTCCTAGTGTGTGAAGTTGACAACACCGCCGTTCCTTGAACGTTCCAACATAATGTAACCATTAAGCCAGGCGGGCCTCTCAAGGGTATGTATTTTACAATGTATTAAGCGAATTAGGCGTGAGACTTGGGGGGTGCAGAAAAAGGTGTCTAACTCTAGAACGAAAGATGGGGTGGCAATAGAATCCAAGCCAGATATGACCCCAAGGAGTCGGGATAATGGCCCTACGGATGTCTGGGATATAGATTAGAGAGGTATAGTGCTAGAAGCTATAGGTATGATTCCATATCCAGTGTTAGATTATCATTTACATACAGACATACTTATCGATCTCTATTCGGTATGTCATGGTGAAAACCTCTACTTCTGGATTGCACTCCTTGTCGAAGCTGACATTCAACCAACGATCAGGTACTAACGCCGTAACAGGGGACTGCGTTAAGACAGGGGGCGGTTGACTAACCGCTCCTGGTGCGTTATTCTCTAACCAACGTCCAACACCGGAAAGTCGCTAACACAATGCTGTAGTCTGTCAAAGGAGGAGGGTATGCAAATCTGTCTATCAACACACCTATATATAAATGATATGGCGTGGGCTTCTAGATGAAAGATGATCTGGCAATATATACAAGGCATATGGGAATAGCCGTTGCTAAGTATGAACTAGCAAAATCCTTTGAAGCGGGCCATGTCGGCCGGTTGGTACATTAAAATCCCAACCATAAATTATGACCCAACCAGACTTTGTATAACAGGTACATTCATCCATTCCAAAGAGACAACCATCCTCATATCATGAACAGCTAGGCTATAGGAATACGCTAATGCGATCCGTCGTGACACTTAACCCCAATTTCTATATGAACCGGCCAGAAGCTGAAAACCAGGAACACATATCTCGGGCAAAAGAAGAAAACCAGCTCTGTGACGCCACCAACAGTTGATTGATCAATAGCGGAAAACTCCAGAAATATACAGGGGCTTTACATCCAAACGGGACAATTTGGTGGCTTCCATTGAACTGGGTACGCTTGTATGCCGACCCCGGAAGTCGCCACCCCGGGTTACAGAATATGCGTATACGATATGTACAATGATCACATACCTTCTTCGCTTCGGTAAATTTTGGTAATTGATAATTGCCAAGTTGAAAACTGAGCCTATGGCTGTTCTGGGGTGATACATGGCGCGGCCACTTCACAATGTGCTAAACACCCTTTTTCTGTGGTTGCGGCGTTTCACTCAGTTCCACAAGAACTCTTGGGTTGTTTGCCGTTCTCAGTCAAGTTGACGGGTAAATATTGTCGGTTTCCTCCCATTCTATGCCCGTCATTCAGGTTCTTAAAAGCTGCATCGACGATCGTTCTAGCCCTGTCTCTGGCCTGACTGCTGACAACCGATGTTCGACACGTGAGACCTGACCACTTCCCAAGCCTCAAATAGTACCAAAATCCGTGACAGCCCTTGTTTCTTCCACATCATTTTGCATCTGCCGTGACACTAGGCTTGTCAGCCATGAACCCTTGCTTACCCAACGTTGACTTACAGCTCTCAGACCCCGGATTATGCTTGATAAAGACACCCCCGGTCATCCCGCACACAACCCCACTCTTGGGAAAGAATATCTGTGCCGTGCGTTGTCTATATGGCAATGTCTAACCATGTATGAAATTTCCGGCATTATTGAATCCGGGTCTTGAGTGGAACTCTGCATATGCAATCGGTTTAGTTCACGGAAATACCAAAATCCGTTATTTCCGCTGACCGGCACACCATAGTCCAAGTTCCCCTGATCGTCGTGGAAAACAGAAAAAAACATATGGTATTTTGTTTTCGTAAATCACACAGATTGTACTTTGCTTAGTTTGTGACAGGCAGACAAGTGGACAGCATTGTTCTTCCATATATACGGGTACATATAGGGCCTTGCAAGAATGTATGTATGTACGTACATACATGTGTATGTAAGTACATGTGTATGCTGTACGTCCGGTTAACCCCAACCATGGAACCAAACATTTCTGGATTTCTAATCACATACATACATACAGACGTATGTACATACTGTCTTGGCTGTCACCAGGATCGGCAAGGCGGTGAAGATCTAGTGGGGACGTTGATAGTGGTCCTATGTTCTGCAGTCATAGATGAGAAGAGCTCACCCTAGTCAGGCCCAAATTGGACATATCTTCACACGGTAAGTCATCCGAAATTGTCGGAAATACATCTTTCTTGTTCACGGATGACTGTTTACATAGACATACAACATATATGTGTCGCGGGCGTCGTCCCATTGCTCGGGCCCAAGGATCGGGTATGACAACTGCATGTGTCCAGTTTCTCTTCCCATTTCTGCGGGCTAGGTTCAGCTTCGGTACCACAGCCAATAATAAGTAGATAGCCACTTCCTACTGTAACTATAACCAATATCATAAAGCCCAACATACATATATAGTCAATGACTATAACGTTTATTAATAATCATAGCCTCTACAAATTTCAGTGAGTCCACAAGTGCATAAGTATACATGTGTACATATATGGATGGCTTTACTTACCAACAAACACCTAAGCACGGATTTATATGTCCGGTTTTCCTGGAAAAATAGGCCCGTGGACATGTACATCGTACATATTCCTGTATTTCTGCATGTACCAACATATCCTTTCGGAAACTTATATCCCTAATCCGAGTTACCTGTGCGGAGCTGTTAGTTGATTGACAGCAAGAGGAAGCTCCCCCCCCCATCTATTTGCCGACGGTGGGATTTAGGATTCCGGTTGGACATATTCTCCGTCGGTTGGTTAATCTTTCAGAGCGCGTGATGCGGCAGCTGAATATACAAATGCGTGATTATGGTATGTGGCCATACTGGTTCATGAAGTATCTGTAACGTGATATATGATGTACACATTTGCTTGACCGTATAGATGTGTCTATAGTGATGTTTCCTGTGGACATCACTACCACGTTATAAGTTCCACAAACGTACCGTACCCAGCCAAAAATACTCTGTAACATGACGTGTGTAGACCCGAACCCTGCTCATTGTCAGATTGACGAGGAGAATCCTCACAATCCATAGTGCGTCATTGCCAACATTTAGAGGCCCGTTGGATTTAAGCGACTGCAACCCTTTGTCTATCACGTATCACTTGCACATCCTTGGAGGTTTCTCAACGTTATGGCGATTTGTCGGACGTAAGCGGCGATAGTTTCCGTCTCTGATGATGAAAACCATACTGTTTGTCAGACTAGATGTCGGTTGCGCATCATTGTGCATGCTCAGCTTCGGCAAGACTCAGTTCCACTTAATGGCGTTGGGTAAATCTCTTCAGTGTGGTGAATATGACGTATTTATGTATGTACAGTCTCGGGTCTTGTTAACCAAGCTATCTAGCGGCATCTTTTTGTCGTTTTCAAGTACAACCAAGGTTAAATACGTGACAATTACAAATGTACTCCGGGTATACACACACCCCTTTGAACGGCAGGAAGCCGCCCTGTCGTACATACACAGCTCTGTTGCATTGATGGCGTTCTTCGACATCCTCGTCACGGACTAAACATTGTCTATAACTGTTAGTATAGAAATTTACCAGAAACACTCACCCCAGTCATGTTGGGCCGCCTTGATAGATGTCGGGCCTTTTATTGTGTGTGAGGGATATATTCCAACAGCCTTGTGCATTCTCAATCTTTTAAAAGTCCCGCTATCTTTAGATCCTATTGGATGACGGAGGAGTAATGACCCGACGATTTGGGTAGTATTAGGGATTTCAACTTATCCAGGCAAAGCAATTCTTTGCGAGCTCAGACTACGTACCGGCCGAAAAGCCCAAGTCCCTGCTATAGCCAGTTGTTGCACGAATAAGCTTAGGATCTAATTTTGCAGCCAAAAGTCCCAAAAGGGGAAATTGTTCGAGGACAACTAGAAGATTTCTAGAACTTCGTTAGTGAACACATTCTAGAATCCTGACACATTAGTCACGACACTTGCGAAGATACGACATTTTACCCCGTGCCTAGAATGCTACTAATCGCACCATTAATAACCTGCCACAATCTAACCGAGGCTCGTTTTCCTGATTCATGATGACCAAACAAAAGGGGCGGATCATAGGATTCGGCGACCACAACTTGTCTCTTTCCGTCATGCTAGGTCGGTGTGGATAGTTGCAACGCCGATGGAGCGAAGAGTGGGGATGTCTTGTCCGACAAAGATGTGGATCCCGCATGGACATGGAGAACTTCAGAGAATTTTGCGATTCCTATTTTTTTGCTTCTTCTTTTTTACAAAGGAGGTGACGGGATCGACAAAGTGGCTTACAAGCTGAAGAGACAGTTGGATGTTGGGCTCACATTGAACACGGCTGGATGCCGAAAACATGTCCATTTTTGGCGTTTTTTCTGCACGCTGTGTGATTCTCTGGAAATTCCAAAGTTTACATTTCTATTCCGGTATAGGGTTTTCTATCAGGAATCTTACGACAGATCCCTAATACCCATATGGGTTCGCTTATAGTCACAGAATGATTGACACTCCGCAGTCGTGATCTAAATCCGTTCGGGGTGGACTTATACAACAAGCCACAACTCATATACCGAAAACAAATATCTTTAGGCTTCTGTAGGAAGTGATGAGCGGTACAGATCGCTTATAACAGACTCCCCACTATCATATAGTCTTGGTGTGGGGGGTCTAACTACGTGCCGTCAATATTGACAAGGGACGTCACGGATGCCGCACTTGCCCTCAGACGTTTTGTTAATCCTAGGCCCTGGTCTGTCAGTCAAGTCTCTTGGGCCGCAGAAATACTCTGTCCAACGGCCCCCATGGACGTCACCACAATCGGATTACTATACAATCATTCTAGGTGGTGGATTTCTCAAATATGCCAAAAAATACTCCGAGCCCATTCCATGAGGGTACCTGTGACAGTGGATCCGGTACCCTCCAGTTGCAAAAGCGGTGAGACTATTGTCTGCATGTCACTTACTTTCCGTGCATGTGTTGCTTCAGAATCGGGACACACAAGCCGTGCCGAAAATGGAAATCATTCACACCGTCGTTATGTTGCACTTGCTAGACTGGGCCATGATATCGGAGTTGAGTTACCATTCGTATTACCATTGAATTCTGTAAATACTCAGCTAACGCTGGCCCTGTCTATACGTAAAGTTGCCTCCCTTTTTGTTGAGCTAGGAAGCTTGTTTTCAATAGGTGACACATAAGCACAAGAACTCCTGCTCCGTGCTGGAAAGAACAGACTGACATCAAGAGGCTGGTTCCCTGAATTTGTATGACGGTGATAGGAGTTTTAACATGGATAGGCCTTGGACATCAGGGCGGATGTGAATATGTATGTACATGGAAATTGTCTTCAAGGTTCGGATAGATGTTGTGCATATTTATGTATGTACCTATGTCGACATAAGCTGTGTACATACAGGTATACAACAGGGATCTTACTTAGGTAAAAGCTCAGCTGTGAGACTCATCATGACTTTCTTGGCGCTGAAGAAGCTACCATGGTTTGTCATAGTTGTGTCTTGTTGTACATACACACATTAAGACATACATACAAAGGAAGGTACATACTCGGAGTGTACCTAACTTCGTAAGGACCCGTTGTTATGTGACCCACAGCAAAGGATGAAGTTCTCCAAGTTGAAAGGAATCCTTCGGTTAACCGTGTTCCCGGGAAAACAATGATACGGAGATTCGGGAGTTAACTGATTATACATATGACACGGTTATTTGTAAGTGTATGTATCTATGTATGTACGTGGCCAACGGGAGTCGTCTAGCTATTTACACGAGTTCCGGGATGCACCAACTTTCGGGCACCATTGTTACGGCCCGAGTCGTGAGGCCGGATGTGTGTATCTACGTGTCCTAGCGTGTTGGGCGTACAGATAGAGGTGGAGTTTCAAATGGGTACTTGATACGCATGTATATATGTGCATCACTATATTTTTTCCGTGAGGTGGATCGTTGAGCCGTTCTAATGATGTGTCCTGTGGACCGGGGAACACTACCGATTTCATACGACTTGGATAACCATGGAATTCTGCCATGGGGGCACCACAAGTTTTAAATCTAGGGTGTATATTTAGTGTCTTTTTGAAGCTGTAGGGATAGAACACCGGTACAAGAATATGTTGTGCTTGAAATGCACAATTTTGTGCAGTTTCAACCAAAGTTTGGGTATTTCAGTGTAGAGGTATGGTGAACCCTTATACATATTTGGATGGAGTGATGCGTCTTGTCGATGGGTGTCTTACTATTTTTGACATCAAGTGAACCCAGAATCAGACACATTGAATACTTGACTTTCTCCAAAATGACTTGCAGGTGACCGAAAGTGAGGGGAAACACCTATTATTTATCAAGAGAAAACCAAAACAAATCAACAGTTTTAGCAATTGGTCTATCATAGGGTTATACAGATTGACCAAACGTGAACGCGTGTACCCTAATCCAACCCTGATTTTTGGATTCGACAGAATCGATAAGGAACCCACTTATTTTCTGAAAAAGTCAAGTGCTGTCCTAAGTTCGTCCCACTTAGTCATCATCGCACAACAACGCGGAACTCTCAATCCTCGGCTTGCAATCAATAGCTCTTCGCGCAAACCATCTCGACAAACAGGTTCCATTTTTTTCACCAAACCCGGCTATACAAAATTGTCGAGGTTTACAATTTAGTTGCGACTCATCTGTCGAGTTTTTTTTTCATTTCAAACCATAATGGCTGGCGATCGTCGCGGTCGCGGCCGCAGAGGTGGCGGTGGTGGTGGTGGTGGGCAACAGCGCCAGAATGGCTTTCCTCCTAGAATCCCTAGCGGACCCCGCGGATTGAATGACAACAACCACCATCATGGAGGCAATGACTTTTACCGTCCCCCCCAGTCTGACTTCACCTTTTCCTCAAATGGTGGAGGTAATATCCATAATTTTCGCGACCGTGGGTTCGATACCGGGCCATCGGGCCCACCTCCGCGCGACAACCGTCGTGGAGGCCGGGACAATGGCAGATTTGGACGTGGCGGACGCGGAGCTGGACGTGGTGGTAGACCCCCTCGTCCTCGTTTTAGCGCGCTGGAGCGCCCAATGTTGGCCCTTGCGAATGCCGAGCCTGCTATCAATCTTCGCGATGGTAGCAAAGAAGGAAACAGGTTCAAGCTTAGTGGTGAATATTCCGATGATGATGAGCTAGAGATGGATATTTCTGATGCAGAATCCGGTGGCTCCAATGATGATGGCCACAACACCAAGCGCAGCAAGAAGACACAGGCTACAGACTCTGGTGACGAAGAGCCCAAGTTTGCTACTCCCGATGATGGTCCCATCAATGGTGTTGAAGCAGGGACGAAATCAACTACTGATACAGCTGATTCCCAAAAGAAAGATGAGGCGACAAAGGATAGTGCAGGGTCTGAGAGCACTGAAGCTGCAGTACCTGCCAGACCTCGGTGGTCTAACGCTAATCCGTATACGGCCATTGCCCAAGACGACTTCACCAGCTCCAACAAGACCCGTGATCTTGTCCAGATGATTCGCAAGGGCCTGAATGAAAACCACCAGGATAGCAAAGTTGACGAGCTAGACGAAATGATTGTTTTCGTGGATAGTGACAACGACAATATCATCACATTGAGTAGCGACGATGATGTCCAGACAAACATCTCGCAGCCCACAACACCCAACCAGGATCTGGGGTCGCGCAAACGCACCGTGGATGATGTTATCAAGCCCATCGAGAACAACAAAGCCAGAATAAAGCATGGTCAGAAAACCTTGCAAACATTCTATGGCGAATGGGTCCCTCTTCCTGGTCAGAAGTCGCTGGCTCCCTGGGTCCAGACGTACGACAACTCCAAGACGGCGACCCTGCGGTAAGTTTGTTGATGTTTTCGATACACCATTCGATCAGGGCACTAATATGATTTTCCAATAGTCTCACCGAGGAGATATGCGACTTCTACCGTTACGTCGAGCCCCGCCAATTTGAAGAATCCGTACGCCAGGATCTTGTTGATAGACTTAAGGTTGCCATCAAGAGGAACTACAACTTGGCCGATTGTGAAGTTGTTTGTTTCGGTTCGTTCATGTCTGGACTGTACCTCCCCACGGCTGATATGGATTTGGTTATTGTGTCTCGGAGACATTATAACGGAGGTCTCCCCACCACGCGGTCGAAGTCCTTTATGTACAAGTTCCGAGCCTTCCTCGTCAACAATCAGATGTGCATCCCTGAGTCTATTCAGATGATTCTCGGAGCAAAGGTTCCCATTGTCAAGTATGTTGATCGGTTGACAAACCTTCGTGTTGACGTCTCGTTTGAAAACCTCGGTGGTGTGGAAGCCATTGCTACGTTCAAGAACTGGCAGGAAACATTCCCAGTCATGCCTAAGCTGGTTACACTCGTCAAGAACTTTTTGGCTATCCGTGCACTCAACGAGCCCGTGAACGGAGGTATCGGTGGTTTTACCGTCTGTTGCTTGGTTGTCAGCATGTTGTATCTCGACCCTAATGTCCAGCACTTGAACACTCGCGGTGATGAACACATCGGCGAGCTTCTGATGGAGTTCTTCAACTTCTATGGTAAGAAGTTTGATTACTCCAAGACTGCTCTGCAGATGGAGCCACCGGCTTACATCCCCAAGGTATGTTTACTTCTATTCTCATGTATGCAATATGTGCTAACTGGATTATTAGACCCACGTCCAATCATTGGTGTATAAGAACATTGACCGGTTGTCAATTATTGACCCGAATAACGTTGCCAACGACATTTCGGGCGGTTCCTCTCGGTTCACCCAAGTGTCGGCTTGCTTTGCCGCCGCACATGATGTCATGATTGAACGCCTTGAGCAGGCTGATGACGGACTTAAGAACTTCAAGAGTTTGCTTGAACCTATCTTGGCCGCCAACTACAGCCACTTTGAAGAGCAGAGACAGACCATGGATAACGCCTTCCAGAACATAGGGGCTGCTCATTCCAGTCGTCCTGGCGTGTCTAACAACGGTCACGTGTATCATAACCCCCAGATTCACCACACCCTTCCTTCAAGACCCCCGACTGCCCCGGCTTATAACAGACACCCCCCACCACCGGACCACACCAATGGTCGGCAGCGGGGTGGTGACTGGAACGGCGGTGGCGGTGGCGGCGGAGGTGGTCGTGGCGGTCGTCGCCCTGATCGTAAGGGTGATAGGAGACGCGACCGTCGGTAGATCAACATAAACACAGTCGTAGGTTATGGGATTGATCCCGTATTTCTACAAATGGAGACGTCATGGCGATATTGACGTTACGGCGCAATTGTGTTTTCGGGGTTCTTTGGTATACCCCTTGGGTTTGTTTTTCCCGCTCAAAAATGGGCTATTGGAGTTTTCGTTTGGTGATGGGAATATTGCTTTTTTGTTCTTTTCTTTTTGCATTCGCGGCGTTGGCTATCCCCCATAATAGTTGGGGTTTTTTTCTCGTTTTACCGTTCTTTCAGTATGCTTTTTTGCGTTGTTTTCTTTTGTTCTTCTGTACTGGTTCTTGTATTGCTGGCCATTCAAACATCCCGATGACTGTCGGTTTACCATCAGGCGGTTGGCAAATTTCCCGATGTTCAAATGGCCCAGCGTTTTAGCATACATACGCTTCGACGGTAGATGTCACAGCCTCCACCCGCGTTGGTTACGCCCTACGAATGATGCGCCATCAGCATACTCGATACCGGTTATGACACGAATCCAGCATCATATTATCGATTCAGCGAATCTCTTGAGATACGATACAGATAAACAGTATACTAACTATGATGCTGATTAAATCGACCATTCCGATTCGCCGTGGAGGCCACGACATTCGCCGTTTGACGGCACTTTCAAAATATTCATCGGGTTTTTTTCTTCTCTTTTTCTGTTTTCTATTGATCCTACAGCCACTGTAGTTTATATCTCTGATTGCCCATGACTACTTTTAGATTTTTGCGATTTAACTTACGAGGTTACTAACATTTCCAGGTCTTTGAAAAGTGTTTGGGTTCTTTGGAATTCACTGGCTGTGAGAGGGCTGGTGAGATCTTGAGACCCAGACAGGTTACCGATGGGCTTTAAGTGGGCACTTGGTAATTATCCTATCACTACCGGTGCTTTGTACTCTTTGCATAAACACTGGTGTTTTGGGATCTTTTCTTTCTTCACCATATCACGTCTTAATGGCTGGGTATGGGGAAGATTCTTATAATATAGCATTTGCTAACAAGCAATTCCATCGTGACTAAACATGATGTAGCCTAAAGACTACTCTACCCTACTCGCCTAAACTAAATAACTACTTTCTCTTAGGCACGCTGATTCTCAACTGTCCTTTCCGGTCAACTTCAATCCGAGTCCCCTTTCTACTCTGTGATCTCTTTTTACCATCACTTCCGCTATCATCACTATCGCTCCGATCACTCCTGTCACTCCGATCATCTCTAGTTTTCGAACGACCAAGGAGATGCATACTAACACTGCGGCTCCGGTTCCGAGCAGATGTACTCTTACTACGGGCTGGATAAACGCTACTCTCCCCTGCCCGACTCCGCGCCCTCGACGTACCCCTGTGCGACGCCCGAAGAGATTCATGCCGTGAGATATGTCCACTTACAACCGATGTGCCTGCCTCATGGCGAGACTTGGATCTATATCCCGACCTGGACCGATGACGATGCGTTGAACGGGATCGGCGATGGGTACTCGCGCTCCGCCGGGACGCTGAATCAGCAACGCTCGTCGCAGCGGCACCCGCAGCTGCCAAGGCCGCAAGATTCGCGGCGCTGAGACTCGCTGTTGTTCCGGTGACAGGGGCGGTAGGTACAGATGGCATGTGTACGGGGGATGCGAAAGGAGGAACGACGGTTTTGATTTCCGGCTCGTGAGCGAGACTTGGTGGGGCGTTGGACTTGATGTTGGGGCCGGGTACGTATTTCCATGGTTTGGGGGGTTTCGGCGGGGCTGCGGAGGATGGTGGAGGGATCGGGATGGGGGCTATGGTTGGAGCGTAGTGGCTCATTGGGGCGACGTAGTGTGGTGGTGGGGGAGCGGCCATCATAGGCATAGTTCCGCCGCCGATACTTTGGGTCATGGTGGCGTATGTCTGTTCGGCTCGCCGTTCATAGTCATGGGGAGAAGCGTCTACTATACGAGCATCCGGGTGCATAGGAACGGGGACGGGAACAGGCACAGGGTATGGAATGTGTATCGGGGCGGGGGCTGGAGCTGGAGCTGGGGCTGGTAGCGGAGCCGGAAGAGCAGCTGGCGCTGGCGCGTGACGTGGGGGAGATCGCTCACGACGACGCTCGGGGAGGGGCGCTGGCATCGGTTGGGGAGGTGCTTGTGGGCGGAGAACAATTTCTTCGTGGAAACTCTCGCGACCTTTGCGTTCAATTATGTGGCCGTTTTTCTTTTTGATGATTGTTGTGCTGTCGAATGGTCCGCCTGGAGAGGGTTAGTTGTGTGGATTGTGATGAAGAGTGGAGTGCTTACCATCGGCTTTGAGCTTGCGCTCTTCTTTAGTTTGTAACAGTAAGTCGTCAATCTGTCCCTTTTCCAAGGCGTGTTCAATAATGAATGCGCGTCCCTTTTGATGGTGTGGTTAGTTTTTGGTATGTACTATCATATATTGGTTTAACTTACCTCGACATGGTAATTATAACCATGCTGTAAAATCACACTTTCTTCCACAAACTTGAACGGAACTTTCGTTTTACCAGCCTTTAGGTGGGCATTCGGGTTGACGACCTGCATTGGTGGCGGCGCAGGTTCCGGACTATGGCTACCATGTCTAGAATCATAACGACGATGAGAAGATTTAGCTACTTGTTGAGACGAAGCATCTTCATACTGGTCATCATAGTAATGGGATTGGCGGGGCGGGCTATGCGCTCGTCTCTCTTCATCACTGTTGTATCCATGACGAGACTTAGGCCGTCTATGTTGAGACGGGGAACGGTCCCGAGGTGAGTGGATGACCATTTGTCTTTCATCTACCGGAGCGCCAGTAGGTCTGTCATCGTAGAAAACGGTACTAGGCCGGGAAAAGTGTGACGGGGGACCCCGCGATTCAGGTCTCGTGGGGTACGGTGGACTTTTACGGCCATTACGTGTCTCTTCACGTCGTTCACTGATATAATCACGGCGTTGCGGTCCGGGCGGTGGTGACAGCGGCATGTATCGTTCATCCATCGAATCAAGAGATCCCCGACGAGATTTAGCAGGCCGGGTTGATGGCGGCGGTGGCGGCCTAGATCTAGAATAGCGTCCGGGGCTATCAGGTGACGGAGGACGACGTCCTGCGGGGGAATGTCTCCGACTCATGGGGGACTGGCGTCGACTGGTAGGCGACCCTCTTCGACTTCTAGGAGATAGACGATGGCCCCGTGGTGACGGAGATCTACGGTTTCGAGGTGGACTTCCCCGGGATGGCGAACGGCGGCGGGGAGAAGGTGCGCGCATACTTCTGGGGGGTGACGACGCTCTCATACTTCTCGGGGAGGGCGGTCTCATTCCCCGAGGAGAAGGCGATCGACGACTCCCTGGTGGGGGCGGTCTACCATTGTATGGACGAGGAGGACTCCGGCTCCAGGAAGACCGTCTGGTATGGACTGACGGCGCAGGCGGGTATCTTGGTCCCCCAGGGGAACTCCGGCGCGAAGATCTGGCATAGCGGTCATCCGGCGGGGGCATCCGGCGGTTCATTGGCGGCGGAGAAGGTGAGAATCTTACCGATGCAGCTGTGGTGGGTGCTCGGGACATGGACCTAGCCCTATGCATATCTGGAGCGCGGGAGGGTGGCGCGCGTGACGGCGCACGTGATGTTCCTCTACTTTCGGGCCATTCGGCGCGATCTTTAATGCGTAGGGGCGACCGAGGACGACTATCGTCGGACCAGGCGTCATGTTCATATGTAGGCCGTGGCGGACGTGACGCAGAGCGCGAGCGACCGTCAAAGTCTGGCACATTAGACCGAGATTGAGCGGAGCGGTCGCGGTAGCTAGGAAGTCGAGAATGCGAGCGGGAGCGCCGCTCATCGTAGTATCGGGACGGCGGGACATGGCTGCTCATACGGGATGGCGAGCGAGACATGGGTCGGCCTCGAGGGTCAGAGGGGCCTCGTCGAGGAGAGTATGACGGACTCCGGGAGTATCCTCGGTATGCCATTCTGGAGCGGGAACGAGGTTGGCCTCGGGGATCAAACTGAGAGGCTGGCGATGGAGAACGGTTGCGGGAACGTCCTCGGCTGATAAATGACTCTGTAGCTCGTGATGGTGCGCGAGAGCCGCCACGACTGGTCGCGGGGTAGTCAGAGGGTCCGAATGATGGGTCTTCTCTGAATGACGGGTCGTCTCTGTATGCAGTTCTTGCGGAAGGTGCGTGGGATCTTTCGTCGTCAGAGTACTCGGGACGAGGGGGTCTCGAACGTTCAGAACGGACTTCGGAACGGCGTGGATCAAAGTCTCGAGGGTCCCTATTAGATCGAGGATCTCTACTTTGGTCGCGGCGTGATTTATCTTCGGGTGTTTCTTTTATGCTTTGGAGAGATTCTTGAAGTTTCCGAAGGTCCTTTTCGTGGGCTTTGCGCTGTGATTCGTTGTGGGACTCGCCATAGGCTAGACCATCCTCACTAGGAGTAAGTCCCATTGGCTTGATGACGTAGAGGTGGACGGCTTATGCACAGCAATTGTAGCGCTAGTGAGTTCCCGTGGAGCAAGAAACCAGTCGCTGATGGTGTGCTGCGGGGTCGTATTGCGGGGTGGTCGGTATTGCACATACAATATGTGAGAAAAGTGCGCTTGACAAGGAGGGCTCAGTGGGGTACTTGAAAGAAGGAAAGCGAGAAAAGAGGCGGCTTGTATGTTCATACAAATACATGTACATGTACTGAATCAGTTGTACAGAAAGATCAGATGGGCCCTGAACGGTACAAACACCGGTGAGTCTGATGTTCCTATTGATGAGCAAGATCCGCCGTTTACTAGGCGACCATCTTGGCTATCAGCTCTTCCTCTTACTACATGGCACAGTTCCTGCGGGGCATTTTCAAGACGGGGGTGGTTGAACTGTGCGCCCAGGCCACCATGAAAAAGCATCGCCATTGGTCTTTTGGCTGGCTTGTGCCGTTTTACCGATCCGACGAGGCAAGGTGAGTGGCCATGGTCATGCTGTCTTACATAGAAGCCTGTGACGGTTCTTTTTACAATGACGACACAGGGTGGGTGTTTTGTACGCGCCGGATCCTTGTTCTAGCGTAGCGGTTTATATGTACGGTTGTTGGGATTATAGAGAGTTTATCATTGGGTTCTTGTGGCAATGTAGCTGTTCCACGGGCTTCCTGTCACATACGGGCCTCATGGAGCGGCTGGTGTGAGGTCATCAGGTAGGGTCAATCGACTCAGCCTTTCAAACATGTGCCACAAACATAACTGAAAGTTTTCGTTGGTTACGACATTGGCATTTACCAGTATGCGCTTAGTTTGCTTGTATAGAACGATGCGAAACATCCAATGGAAAAAGAAAAAGGAAAAAAAAGTCTTCTGGTGCTCAGATCAATCCAACGTTTTGAAGGCCTCATAACTATGGTGGGGTGTATTGTTCTGCCCCTCTTTGATGAAACCGCTTGTGATGGAATCCAGCCACCCTGGCTAGTTCTTCTCAATTCGATCGGATTGTTTGTTTTAACTGACACCTGTAGGAATATAGACGTTTTGAGTCCTGGATTTGAATGGTTTCACACGACGTCATGGATTCGATTGGGTTGGTAATTGCGGTCATGGGATGGTTGTTGGAATGTTAACAATTGACGGTGTCTCGGAGTTGGCTGGGGACTACTGTAAATTCACAAGTAAAACTTTTGCCACGTGTAACTAGATTACGCTAGTCTTATGTCTTGTCATGATGTTAGTTGACGTTTATCCTCAATTACATTAAATTTAGTCTGCATCATTTTCTTAGATTGACATGTCGCCCCCTTTATGTAGGGTTACTTAGGTGGGGCAACCCTGATATCTAAGTCGACATGGCACTTCAATATCGTTAGACGACGCGCCAAACCAGTATCTAGTATTCCGAATCATTTTCATAATCAATTATATATCCAAGATGTCTACACCAACGGCCCTTACCTGGCCTTCAACTCCAGATGCATCTGAACTCACTCGCATGTGCGAGATTGTGAAGTCACTAGTTTCTTCATCTGACCCGCAAGGGGCAACTCTACTACAGCAATTGGCGGACAACTCTAGAAATGGTATACCAGTATTACCCCCAACGTAGTCTATCTCAATATCTGACATTATCGTGAAACAGAGGAATGGAGAAAGCCTATTGGTGAAGCTAAATATCTGGAGACATTCATCCCTTTTCTTTCTCAAAGTGATATTGGCCTTCAGCATCGTATCCAGGTCTTGAGATTAGCCGGGAACTGCTGTGCTTATGTTGGTAAGCCCAGGTCTTTAAACGTATTTATAAATCTTCAATCTTGGCTAACGGATAATGTATAGATGAGAACAGAGCTCGGGTGGTTGACGGGGGTTTAATTCCTACGATTGTTGGTCAAGTTGAGAACCCGGAGTTGACTGCCTATGTCGCAACTGTGCTATTCAACATCTGCAATGAATTCGGTATGTCCACATGGTCGATATCATTCAACATTACACTAACTCAAGAAATAGAACCTGCCGAACTAGCCGTTTCAGAAGCCGGATTCAGCACCAAGATTTACAATATCCTGACAGGTCCTAATGCCGACGATCTTGTGTCATCATGCCTACCAATGGTGTCTCGCCTAATCGGACTACTGTCCACCCACGGTATGTACGACCAACTCCTACCGAGTGTTCAGCAGACCTGACAACAAAACCACAGACATCGAAACCGCCAATGCCCCATTGAGGCTCCCCATCGAGCTGTTCTCTGTAGCTCCAGATGACGACCTAGACGACTTCCTTTCCGTCGTCACAACTGGCTGGTCATACCTGGCCACCGACCGTTTCAAAACATCCATAGTCGAGAACCCCGCTGACTTGGCTAAGTATCTGGATATCATCTGGACGGCAAGTTACGAGTGGGATACCAAGTCGAAGGAGGAGGCCAAGGA
Organism: Huntiella bhutanensis; assembly: GCA_002018275.1. Taxonomy (NCBI): domain Eukaryota; kingdom Fungi; phylum Ascomycota; class Sordariomycetes; order Microascales; family Ceratocystidaceae; genus Huntiella; species Huntiella bhutanensis. Next base: position 114,058 of record MJMS01000010.1, read on the forward strand.
ACTTCAGACTATCCTGCAAAAGACTCAGCAGTCACTTCTGCATACACTTTCCGAGATCACCGGACTGGATGAATTCATGGCAAAATATCCACTGGATAGCGATGTATGCAAGACTCTCCAGACCTGGATCTCACCATCTAAGCCTCGCCCGGTTGCCGCCGCCGCATGCTTGGCTCTCGGAAACCTTGCCCGGTCCGATGAAATTACCTTGGAATTCGTTGGCAAGAATCAAATTCACCTCCCGTTGATCGAAATTATCGAGGACCCCACGCCTGGCTCCCAACTAATTTACTCTGCCATCGGCTTCCTTCGGAACTTGGCTCTGCCAGTGGTAAACAAGAAACTTATCGTTGACGCGGGCATCTTCAAGCCTACTGTTCTTCCTCGCGTCTGGGAGTTGGATGTCCAGCCACAGGTTCAACACGTCGCTATCACATTGACTCGTATTCTCCTTGTTAACAGCCGTGAACACTTCAACGTCTTGTACGACATTACCAAGCCAGTATCCGAGAACCAGGAGGCAGATGGGCGGACTCTTATACAGAGACTCATTGACGTGGGTAACAAGAGTGACGACGAAGCGAACAAATTGGAGGTGTCTCGCACGATTGCTAGTATCTGCCGCATATTACACTCTGACAAGTCAGAAGACACCGAACTTCCGATTCAGCGTGCCCAGTTCTTCAAGGACCATCCCAAGATCCCCGACACCTTAGCTCGCCTTGTCACCCAGTCGAAGCATTCTGTTCTCCGCTCTGAGTCCTGGTTCATCTTTGCTCTCATGGCCCGGTCCCCCGAAGGCATCGAGGTTCTTTCCGAGATCTTGAATAACCCCGCTGCTTTGGACGCTCTCCAAGAAGCTATCACTGGAAAGAAGAAGGAGGTTGTAGAGGACGTGACTGAAGAAAGTAATGAGGGTACCGCTCAAATTGTCGATCCTTCAACTTTCCTTACTGGCCAGGAACCACAGGCGCCACAGGGCCAACAGACTCCTCCGAAGATTGACCGGGAAAACGGCCTTGTTCTCGTTAGTAAGATGCTGAAGGAACTTAATGACCTTGGTGAGACTGGCCAGAAAGACGGTCTACGGGAGAGTTTGGGCAGGATCTATAACGCGGGCATCGAGGCTCTGCGTACACAGCCAGCAGAGTAAACATTACATATATCACTAGAACATAGCATCTTTGATAGAGAAAACAAACTTGAGCATTCATGTCTCTATGGAAACTTTCCACAAACACACTACATGCCCTTTTAATACATAACGCAAACAATGGTATCATCAGATCAAAACGCCATAGTACAGGAAACTGCGGAAACCAATCCCATTAAAACCCATTGCGTTAAACCATTTTTTTTAATCATCAAACTGCGGAAGCTGACCTGTTCAATGCAAAACCATTCTTTATTGCCGAATCCCCGTCTCTTTATTCTACCAGAGACATCTGTGACCGATGAACATGAAATGCATTTAAACCCAAACCAACCCTCAGACGATAGCTTTTTATTTCTTGGCAGCCTCGGCCTCGGCCTGGTCTTTCGCCCGCTTCTCACGCTTACCCAGGTATCTAGCCTCGCTCCGGGCAAGACGAAGCTTGCGGTAGGCACCACCCTCGACGGCAGCGGGAAGGTCAGCCTTGCTGATCTCGGAGACACCGGCCTCGACAAGAGGGATGGAGATGGTGTTCTTGGTGATAAGGTCGGCGGTCTTGATGTCAACCTCGGAGTTGGGGAGGACAATCAGGCGCTTCTTGTAGTCCTGGAGGATCTCGACGTTCTTGGCCTGGGACTCCTCGGAGAGGTTGGCACGGCGGGGGTCGACGGAGATACCAACAGTACGGGCGTAGCGAGCGGACAGACCAGCAGCCTAGATTTTGAAGTTAGTTATACGTGTTCGGAGGGTGTATTGGTGATTCCGGGTTGTCTTGAGAAAAATACGATATTTCATAGCAATATTATCGATTCGTAGCGTGGGCGTGTCAAGAGTCGTGGCGGTTTAGTTCGGTAGCCTGAAAAAAAAAAAACCGAAATATGGAGGTAACAATGTCGACATGGCGGGGTAAACAACGGCGGAAAACGGTCATGTGGGCGAATGCGTGTCGTGTACTTGGACAAGTAAAAGCCGGAGGAGTCGTAATGCTGTCGAAATTCGCCGGAATCGGTAATATTGCAATCGAAAATATCGTAATCTCATCAAGGCCGGAATCAAATCTGTCGAAAATTACCTTCAGCTCAGAGAGAGAGAAGCCACGGCCGACACGGAGGCGACGGTTGTACTTGATGGTGGGGCAGCGAACGACGGGACGCAGCAGGCCCAGGGGACGAGGGGCAACAGCGGCGGCCTTAGTCTGACGAGCAACACGGCGCGAGGCCTTCTTGCCAGCCTATTCGAAGGAAAAAAACAACCCACGTTAGCCCAATGCCCTTATAAACTCTATTTCCACACACACTTCGCCCAAGTCTCCATCGAATAGATATCCCGACCAAAAATTTCCCCAACACATGCTAAATATATCCCCTCATACGTCCATCTCCTCCACAAGTCTTCCTAATCCAGCAATTTTCGGGTTCTTTTTGGGGTCGAGATATCTATTCGGCGGGGATTCCTTCGGCTCGGTATGTGTTGTCTCAATCGTCATCGGTGTTTCTGAGGTCGTTCGGGATTGCAGAAAATTCGTTAGACGTCGAGATGGCAGAGGTTCTGCTCACCTGGTCAAAGTGCACCCGGACGCGGCGCTGCCAATCCTTGCGGAAATGGTTGCTGATAATCTTCTGGTTGTGCTTGATCGCCATTTTGTCTGCCGGGCACCAACGTCTGTATGGTTGAACTCGGAATGTAGGAGGTTGATTGATGAGGGTCCGCGATAGCTGGAATTTCTTGAATTGGCGACCTTAGCCCTAGCCACCCATGAAAAAAAAAATCCGTCCGTACCAGGATTTGCAGTTGTGCGCAATATTTTTGTGGGCAGGGCCCAGTTTTCTTCCTGCTGGGCCTGAATTTTTTTCATCATGTGATCCTGCACGTGAGTCCTGGAGAAAAATCGCCTCTGTTATCTCTAGCCAATGAACGTTATCTTCGATAAGTCTTCACTTAAAGTGGATCCTTCATAAATGACGGGGATGGGGTTACCAGAAACCTCCAGTAGAAAATCTTATGACATAGGTGAATGCCTGTTAGCTAAGGGTGGTTGTCATAGCCTATCGCATTCGTCCGTCTCAACACACCCGGTCTTCACATTGCTTCCGCGCCCCCGGATATTATACACCCTATTTGTTTTCTTGGCTCACATTTTTATAACCAAACTTGATCCTTTTTGTACAAATACATTACGTCATTCACGAAGACTTCTTTACCCTGCGTTTCGTGAATAGTCTCACACCGAATATACCGGATATACTCATACACAAAAGACTACACACCCACACATCACAAGTCGCAAACCCACATTCACAATGGCATCCCGGATTAGCTCACGCACCGTAAAGGAGGCCACCCGGTTCACATCTCAAACCCCGCAAGCCTCCGCTAAGATTGCCGCCGGAGCGCCGGCCGGAGAAACTACCGCCCAGAGAGTCGCCCGTCTGCGTTCAGCCCATCTCGCCGCGCGCGAGGCTCCACTTTCATCTACCGATCGCATGATCCTGAAGAGTCGCAATTTCTTCGATGTTATGCACCGGGTGACGCAACGCGGTCTTGTTGGTCTCACCGGTATGTCAACTCAACTACCCCACTTCGCCGGCCATCCGGGGTCTCCAAGTCGACATCAATCCTATACTTGGAATCCCGGCGCCCCAGTCGCAAACATGTTTATGCGACAGTCTTGACTAACTTTACTCTGATATAGTTGTTGCCTTCATATTCACCAGTTATGCCGCCTATGACATGATCAAGTTCAACAAGCAACGAAAGACCGAATTCCTCGCCCAACAGGCTCAAATGGAGGCCGACAGTTTGGCCGCCGCTCGTCTCGCATACATCTCCGGCTCCGCTACCCCCGAACAAACCGCCATGGTCGAAGAGGCATTGGCTAAAGCTGATGGTCTCCAACTTCCACCGCTTCTGGACCCTCCTACCAAGCCTATTACGGGTTCCATCTGGGATAAGGTTGACGAGAAGGTGCAAGGAAGCGCACCAGGGGCTACTGGTGAGGTACCAAAGATAGTGGAGGCCGCTGCCACTCTTGATGCTAAACCAGCAAAGAAGTGGTGGTTCTTTTGATTGGGTAATGGGGGACCGGTAGATGTGAGGAGAATAGCCTATGTGGGCTGCATAAAATTGTATAACTACGGAGCTTGGTGGCTGTTAATATCGGCCATCTATGCGAGGCAAACCCTGAGCTCTGTATATTCTAGCCAAAGCCAGAAACAGCAGCATTGTATTATAGTATCTGGGACGAGCATTAGCTGGCGTTTCGGGAAGTCTTCTTATAAATTGAACCATGTAAACTAATGGACTATCTATGTATGTACACCACTGCCGTCTTTGTATTCTTACAAATGATCTACTTTATGTTGTGAACAGTAAGTGTACATATCTTGTACATATGCACATCCGTTGCCAGCAAGCTAGCCCCACATGCCACGCCTTGCTCGTGCAACCACGCATGTCTATGAACAGATCACGGGGGTCTGAAGTGGGGTCAAGCGGGTTTAAAGGCCCGGGAGTTTCAATCTAGCGATTGTGCTGGAAACATGCAAGTCTGGTTGAAACCAAACTCTAAATACGAGTTTGATATGGCCGTTTTCACATCACAATTCGGTTATCATATCAATAATAAAATAGTTCGCAAGCAAAAAAAACTGGTGGATATGTATTTATGTATAGATGCATTGATGTCAACCCTTTTGGAATGACTGTAAGAGTGGGAATCATGTGAATGTGGTAGCACAAAGCTACTTTTTAGTTTATAGGTGTCTGGCGATACAGAAGTTCAAGAACAAGGCAAAATATTGAAATGGATGACTGGGGTAAGAGTAAACAAAAGAAAGGTCCGAAGAGACCAGCTGTCACACGCTCCGTAGAGGTGTGCGGTAAATGAGAGCGCTCAAAAAAAACAAAAATGCAAAAAAAGAACAAAACAAAAATAAAGGGTATAATGGAATATGACAAGGCCGCATCTAAAGGGGGAGCCTGCTTATTGGTGGGCAGGTGGTGGTACATCTGAGCCGATCACGATGTGGTTGAAGTGACCGGGTACTTTGTCACGACACTTTTGGCAGTCGGGATGGAAATCTACACTGAAGGTACGCTTCATGCCGATTTGCGACGTCCAAGAGTTCAATGTGTGCTTGGATCTATGGTGGCCTTTCCAAGATGGCGAAGATCTAATCTCTCTAGTTGGCGATGATGCTTCTGGGAGTGTAGGCACCATCATGCGTGGTAGAAGCTCCCTCTCGGGGCTCTGGTCGTAGTCCATATCATAAGTTTCCGAAATAGCCGATGCTGACATGTGGCGAATCCGACTATTTCCCATATCTGGTGATGGTAGACCGGAGTCACTGGTGGGGCACTTTGGAACTTCAGACCACTCCATGTGTGGCTCGATGCTGCGTGGAATAAAGTCGTCATCCATGGAATCTTGCATCGCCGAGCCGTAGCCCTCGTTGACGTTAATGACTGGACCAGGGCCAGACCAAACACCGTTGTCTACGACAGATAAGAAGGAAGAATCGGTCGGTGTTGGCATATGGCTAAAGTGGTTTCCTTGTGTAGTCTGATGGTAAAACTGCTCAACATTGGAGTAAAGTGGTTCGCAGGATGATTGTATCGGAGATTGTACGGAGAATCCAAAAGTAGAGTCGACATTTGAGATAGGCGCAGGAACAGCTGGTTGGCAGTTTGCGCGTTTCTACTCGGTGTGCATGGTTAGCAAATTGTACAAAATACAAGACAATTCAAGATATTGCATGTATGAACAAGTTTATCATCCAAGATGGAGGGGGTCTCTTCTCCACTTACATTTCTATGCTCGGAGAACCCGGTCAAACCGGAAGTGCACAGCTCCTGGCCGTCATCTTCGGCCAAACGACTTCTCTTGCGCACCAGCAATCTTTGGCCAGGCATGAGGGAAGCCATGATTTTGTAGAAAGATTGTAGTCGGTATACTGATGTTGGAGAAGAAAGTAATACAAAAAAGAAAAACGAAAGATATAGCTGACGGAGGGGTGATAGGATGCAGCAGATAAAAAGGAGTGTGTCAGAAACACTAGGGGGATAATGCAATGATCGATCACACCAAAATATATAGTACAACACTCTACAGTACCGTTGCTGAGGCGTGGTGTGAGTATGACGGGGTTGGGGATATGCAGGCAGGATGGTCAACTATAAGCTGCGGCAATGCGCTTGCAGGCGGAAGTTAATCGAGCTGGGCACAAGTTGATCGATGTGGAGATCGAATGGTGGCAAAGATGCTGTGTTGAAGATACAAAGGCAATCTATCGTGAACTGGTGCTAAAATATGCTTCCACTGTTTTTGGGTGCGGGCGATATGGTGGGCAAAGATTGATATTCTTGAATTGTTTCGGAGTGCAGTAGACCCGAGAAACAGGCAGGTGGTCCAAAAACAGAAGTCTGAAGTCAAAACCAGTAACTCTCGGACGGTGAGGATGCAACCTTTATGGGGAATTTGGACTCATTGAACATGGGCTAGGAATTTAGCAACGATACGATCCAACAGCTATGACAGATAAAAGCAAGGGCGAAATAGTGGCGAATCTGAACTAGGCTTCTGTGGCTTAAGAGGTTGGCGTAGTGGGTGCAAGCAAAATCACAGCCATTCCGCCCCAGAAAAGGCCCTAGAGCCGAGCTTGTCTACTGTTTGGATACGCTTGGTATGAATATGGAGGCTAAACAATCCAAAGAGGGCTGGGGGGGCACACAGCCAGCCCAGCCAATGACGACGAAGGCACGGGCGTAAACGGTGGCGGGGTTTCGAGCTTCAAGGATGTCTGTAGTCTGCATGCCGTAGAGGGCAGTGGACCGGCATGAGGAACGTCAATTCGGATCACGATAATCGGTTAGTTTACGCGGTAGCAGATAACGCGAGCTTGCGGGTTACCAACCGCCTTTTTGCAAGACACTTTTATCGGGATTCCAGTTCTAGACATGCATGTCATTTAGTCAGCTCCTTAAAGAGGGCCACGAGGAGAGCTTGTATTGGAGTCCATGTGAATGACATAAAACGTGAGCATTAAGATGACCAGTAATCAGCCACATCGCACACTGTAGGTGTGAGTGGATGCATGTATGTACATACATAGGTACACGAAAAAACTTTGCAGCTAATTTACTTGTATGCATTCATGCATGTATGTATATGTGACGTATGAGAATCTCGAGATGAGACAGATTATGATATGTTATTGCTGTTGTTCCGGAGTCAGGGAAAAAACCGGGGAACGAGATGTCGAAGTTATGGAACCCTAATAGTGACCAACACTAACCCTCGATGAGATATCTGGGGCTGTGTACAAAACCAACGAGAGAAGTTCAAAGACCTTGATACGAATTCAAAAGAGGTTGATACGGTGAGAAAATGGAAACCAAGCGATGATATAACATTCAAATAGATTTGTTCCCCAAAATACTAGAGAGACAGAGCTACAATGAAATGTTTACCCGGAACATTATAAACATCGTCTGGGATGTAGACCGGATGAATATATTTGCGGATGGATTTCAGCCTGGATAAATGTTTGAATACATTTATCGTGATCGAGACTTTGGTGCAACGTTAGTTTGAACGTTGATTCTTGATTTGAATATCCATGTGTATGCTGTATTGCATGTAAATATATGGTACAGTTGGGAATCGTCATCGTGGACGTTACATCTCATCAAGGTTGTGTCCGTAATACAAAGGCAATGTTTAGGTTTGATAGGGTTCGATCGACCCTAAAGTACAAATAAAGTCGGTATGTGGGTGTTTACATATGTGTACTGGTTAAGCTTAAGATAGTGGTAGAACAACCATAACATGTACAGATAAATAACAGAAGTGCATGCAACACAAAGTGCTTAGAAGGTATATAGAGATGGTGTGAAGATGCCCCTTAATACCTAAATAGATGCTGGAGTAATTCTGAAAGCAAACCCACCCATATATACGATGTATACGATCGCTTTAAGAAACCAGATACATACATCATTATACGGCGTTTTCCCTCGACATTGTCGTATGCAGACGAACAACGAAAGTTAAGCTAGAAAAATGATGGCGTCTAGAGAGGTAGACACACCCACTTGTAGCAAGGCGCATGGCAAAAAAATCATCGTTGACCGTACACTGTAAGTCAAAAGACCAAAAACATTGACCATAACACTCCCCGGGGCACAATTCCGGATGCAAACCTGTCATACAAAAGCGGGTTATCCCGTGGGCTCTTGGTAGGGCCTTGCGATGACTATAACTTGCACACTTTATCCAAATTAGGTTGCATTGGACGGATTCCCCCCATAAGCAGGGCTTCGCCGTCGGCCAATGGAAATGTTCCACTTACACACAAGTAGAAGTCACATGCATTTCGATGTTTTCAACATCTCTTGGAGATGAAAATGAATATACCGCGCGGGGGCTATTGTTTGAAAGCATCTATGTCTGTGTATGATCATGGACTCAAGATAAAGATTTTGACTCCTGACTAACGGATGCCATGTTTCGTGTGGGAAACTATTCAATGACACCTTCCTGTAATGAACTCTTCAAACACGTAACTGTTATTTTAAGCTCTTTCCCTGCTGGTGATGCAGCCATCATAGAAAACAGTCTCAGGACAACATATTCCATCTCCGTTTTGAATCATTTTCACATCAACCTTGTTGTCCTATTTCCTATATCGTTATCCATTTTAGAGGATCAGCAATAGATTGGATCCCGCTGCCGTGAATTGTTGCCAACCTGATTCGTTGGTGCCTTAAGTATTTTATTTTCCCCGTGGGACCCTATAAAGCTGCGCTTCCATCCTACGTTGTTTACCCGCTATTCTCTACCAATCAATTTCTCCGAACTCGCACCTCATTGAAAAAAAATCCTTATACTTTGAGCTTCTTGACTAGCCGTTTGAATTACTTCACCTCCAATCCACATCAAACACTTGAGGATAATCTTTTATCCATTTTTCATCACCCAAATCCATCAAAATGCCGGGAGTTTTCGAGAACCAGCTTGCTGCTGATGACACCAGAGGTTAGTCTTGAATTGAAGCACACTTTGTCCTTGTTTCACCCCACCAAGCAGAAAATCTTTGCTGTGCTGCGTCATACCAATGTCATCGCGACTCGACAACCTGCATGCTCCCATCTTGTGATGGCATCAGCCAAAATTTTGGCCTTGCGTCGGAATGTGAAGTCGGGACAAAGCTTTACGCTTCGACCGACACTCTAAATAACATACTGACTCGTATCTTTGATCAATAGTTCTGGGCCAGGACCCCCTCATCCAGCCTGCTCTCCTTGCGCAGGAAGTCCCCATGACCAATGAGGCTCTCAAGACTGTCTTGAAGGGTCGTCGTGAGTCTGCCGAGGTCATCATGGGCCAGAGCGACAAGCTTTTGGTAGTGATCGGCCCCTGCTCGATTCACGACCCCGCCACTGCCCTCGAATACTGTGCTCGTTTGAAGGCCCTCGCCACTAAGCTGGACAACGACCTTTTGGTCGTTATGCGTGCCTACCTTGAAAAGCCACGCACCACTGTTGGCTGGAAGGGCCTTATCAACGATCCTGATATCGATTCGTCCTTCAAGATCAACAAGGGTCTCCGTGTCTCCCGTCAACTCTTCAGTGACTTGACCTCTGCTGGCATGCCCATTGCCACTGAAATGCTTGACACCATTTCCCCTCAGTTCCTTGCCGACTTTATTTCGGTTGGTGCCATCGGTGCCCGCACCACAGAGTCGCAGCTTCACCGCGAGCTGGCTTCTGGTCTGTCGTTCCCCGTCGGCTTCAAGAACGGTACCGACGGCAGTTTGGGTGTCGCCATTGATGCCATTGGCGCTGCTGCTGCCCGCCACCACTTCATGGGTGTCACTAAGCAGGGTCTGGCTGCCATCACCCGGACTAAGGGTAACGAGCACGGCTTCGTTATCCTGCGTGGTGGTACCAAGGGTACCAACTTTGACAAGGCTAGCGTCCAGGAGGCGAAGAAGATTCTCACCCAGAAGGGCCAGAAGCAGGCCATCATGATCGACTGCTCTCACGGTATGTATTATTATCGCAAAGACGTCACTGTTCTGAGACTAACAATTAGTAGGAAACTCCAACAAGGACCACCGCAACCAGCCCAAGGTCGCCCAAGTTGTTGGCGACCAGCTGCGCGAAGGCGAGACCTCCATCATTGGTGTTATGATTGAGTCGAACATCAATGAGGGTAACCAAAAGGTCCCCGCCGAGGGCCCATCTGCGTTGAAGAAGGGTGTCTCCATCACTGATGCTTGCATCAACTGGGACTCCACTGTTGAGGTTCTTGAGCAGCTTGCTGAGGCTGTCCGTGCCCGTCGTGAGGTTGTCAAGGCTAAGGGTGAGGTTGCTGACGCCACCAAGAACCAGGTTAGCACTCTTGAGGAGGATTAGATGTCTACGCAGTGTCTATCTAGACACATCTTTGCATCTCAAGTGTTACCTTAGAATCGGCGTACGCTTCTAAAAATGTCCGGAACTCGACACGCCGACATGAACCCGATTCAGTCGTCGTAGTCACGGGAAGACAGGACTCCCCTTGCATTTGTTGGTTTTGTTTTTTTCTGCTTTTCTTCTGGGCTGGCGTTTTGGTCTTTCGGTGAGACTTGGGACACACCACTGCGTGGGCAAGTCAGGTATTAGGATGTGACTGAACAAGTCTGGGTCATCATGGCACATAGTTCTCGAAACATCGCAATAAAATAAATGAAGGTTTGGATGATGAAATTGGTTGAAATTGAAGTGACTTTGATGAAATATAAGAATTTAGGAAGAGTTGAAAATGAAGGTGACATGAAATTAGTATTCTAATGAGTAACAATGCATGGTAATGTATGCTGTATGAAAATGCAAGTCTATGAAATGATACGAGTAGCAAGCGTGTCTATGACTGGCCACCCACGGTGTTGACCTGTTCATACTGCCCACGTGCTAAGGCAGGTGTGTTGCCTTTAAGTGATCTGTACTTTTTGTACAATGCCCAACCAAGTAAACTGGCAGTTCCACAAATGAACAGCCAAATGATGACCTTGTCCTTCTGACTATCTCTTTGGAAGCACATAGTCTGGACATCTTCTTCCTTTGCAGCTTCGCAAAAAGAAATGCCTTGCTTTAAGCAGAAGCTTTTGGTACACTTTGTGCAGGAGGCTGGCGGTACACGCTTCTCGAGGGTGCTCATGGCAAAGAGGTTGGGAGTTGAAGGTTCGAGGGCGACGATGGTGCTGTTCTTGAAGCAGGTGCATTTGCAGAAGATCGGGGCTGTAGATAGTGGAGACATAGCGTTAGCGGGGTCATTGGGGGAAGCATGGGGCAGCGGGGGCGGGGTTGAATTTAGGAGAGACGGAATATTGTGTGATTGGGTGACGTACCTTCGGCGCACACGAAGGTGACCATTGCGACAAGCAAGAGGAGGAGGCCGCGGAGATTGGCCATTGTGGCGAGCGTAGATGGAGAGTGTAGGTGCGGTGGTTGCGTTGTTCGAGGGGAATGAGGCGGGTAAGGTATGCAGAAGAAATAACGGATAGAGCGTTCAATAATTGATGAATTCACATGGAGCGCAAGTTGATCGAAGGAGACGAAGAAGCGCAAATGTCACCTCGAGATGCGGTCTGGCGAACTAGATGGAGTAGCATGGGTTGACTGAGACACAATGCGCCAGTTGTGGCGTTCACGTACAAGCTCAAGTTAAGCTTGACGCCACATTAACCAGGATGTTACACGAATGTGGCGTTGCGGGATTCATTGGGTGACGGGCGAAAAAGTTGAACGTCATGAGTTGGTGTATTGGTGAGAGTTGATTGCTTGGACGTACTCAATTTTGACCTTGGTGAGCTTTCTTGATTAGGGTGTACCGACCAAACCTCTCACAAGGTCCTTTTTGTCATTGTTTTTCAATCCGAGCACGATACCCTGATAACCGGCGATTTTCTCCCAACTACACCCAACATGTCTTTCCCATCCGCCATGCGCCGCCTCCCGCGGGCTCTCGGGACCGCCCGGGGCATCGCCGCCACCCGCACCTTTCACACCAGCAGAAGCTCCATGGCTATCATGGGCAAGGGCTCCGTAGGCGAGGATCTCCGTCTAGAGGAGGAGTCTGCCCGTAGACAACTCCTTGTTGACCGTGAGAGAGAGCGTATGGAGGCTATTCAGATCGCGGCTGCTATGAACCCGGAGGAGATCAATGAGGATGAGATTCCAGAGAGCGAGCTGGTTTTGCCACCATCGCGGTTTACTTTGGCGCCTACGGCTGGGGAGGCTGCGACGTTGGATTATGTTCCTGCGGAGAGAATGGAGGATTTGGATCGCATTACGAGTTTGGATAACTGGTGGGATCAGCCTGGCCATTGGGGTGCAGAGAGCGCCCTTCCCAAGTTTGCGATACAGGAGGGCGAGTTTCAGCCGGAGGTTAACTTACTTTTGACGAGACAGGCGGTGGTCGAGGCGTTGGTGGTTAAGAGTCTTGGTAAGCCGAGTGAGCTTGCGGATGGCTGGGCTATTGTTCCTAAGGAGGCTGTTTTGAAAACTTTGTCAGTTTCTTTGGAGGTGAAAGATGGTGGCTTGGCTATTTCGGGTGATGTGGAAAGTGTCCTTGAGGCTCTGCGTAATACTGAAGCCGCTGAGGTGTCTGAGACGACATTCACAGCGGAAGAGGCTGCCGAGATTACCCAGAAGTTTGACTCTGTTTGGCGGGATATCTCGTTGCAAGACCCAGTCTTTGCCTTTGCTGTAAGTTGCAAACACGATATAAAACCACATGTCATATACTAACACATTTCTACAGGTTGCCAAGCGTATCTACCAACTGACCGGCAAGCGTATCAACGACGCCCGTCTCTCATTATGCAAAACCGTCGGTCAACTTCTCGTCTACATCAACACGCCAGAGAAGCGCAAGTCCGTCGTCGAAACAGTGCGCACCAAGAACGCCTTTGCTTCTCTGCCCAACGTCAAGGTGTACAGCCGTCGTGTGACGCCAATCGATAGACGGATCAACAATGGTAGCTGGAAGAAGATTGAGGAGGAGTTGCGGAAGCGGAAGCTGCCCGTCATTGGACATGAAGACTTGCCTGACTTTGCGGAACGGTCTTGGATTAATGTTAAGTATTAGAGGGTGGTGCAAAATTGAGGAGGAGATGGGATGGCTGGGGAAGGAGTCCCGGCCTTGTATATTAGTTTTGTATTATTGCCTCTGTTACAGTATACAGTCTGCCTTTTTAGTGCGGCACATTCAACCTTTGCATGGAACCCGTTTGAATTTGTACACGTTTTTTGTAATCATTTGACTTTATTGTATTTGTAAAGAATTTGAACACGAAACTGGGTCACTTCTTGAGCGACCTGGAGATGCTAATTTGGTGGTTTATTCTGTAAGAGCTTGTTGATATGATGGCTCTATGTGTTTAGGCTTGGTAAGTGAATCTGCCGTTGTCGTTAATGACACGCTCGGACAGGTTGACATCAGCATCGTCATGGCCGCCATCAACATTTCTGAGCGAGGCACGGAGGACGGGAACCTCACCACCACCCTCGATGTGGAAGGAGATGTTCTGGGCAGTCTCGCCAAAGTTCTGACCATCCCACTCGAAGCGGCCTGTCAATGAGATATGTTAGTATAAGTTGGAATGGAAAGAGAAAGTAGTTGAGAGAATACATACCGTTGTTGTTGCCAAGGTGGCGGTTCAGGTCAATCTCGCTGTCCTGGAAGTCACCGTTGTCATCACGGAGACGGGCCTTGAGGGTGGCGCCCTCAACCCAGATGTTCTCGGCAGTCAGGTGGAAAGACATTTTGAAGATTTGTGTGGTGGATTGTTGAAGTTAAGAAGATGATGGTGTAGATGATGATGATAAAGGAGAAGAAATGTTGGACATTGGATGGGAGAACACCTTCTATTTATATGTCTCCGAGATACGAGAGTGATACCTACCCCCTAGACTTAGGCGAATATCTACAGACCTGTAGTCTTGTCTCCTGCATATTCTATGAACTAATGAAACAGTAAAACCGCCATGCATACATGGATCCTAGCCTAGCTTCAGGATCCTCACTCCAGAGACGCCTGACGCCATCGTAGTCGTGACGCTCGCGTTTAGCTCGTACCCCACCACCAAGACCAACTTGTTTCTTAACTTGGTAAGCCCAACAGACCCAATCGGTCTCTGGCCCCGCAACCTAAAGCCGTTCTAACCGGCTTGGACAGGGTCTGGCTTGTCTAATAGGTCACTCGGCTGTCAGGCGGAGCAACAAACATGTATATTCAGATGGTGTACCAAAAACACATATACACACCGATGTTGCCTCCTGCAGTAATATTGCTGTAGCTGATGGAAGCTTCTGGCTACAAAAGTGACAGTAATCATGTATAATGGCGGCCACAGCGTCCATCTGTCGCCTCACGATCATCACAGCCTGTTCATGGCGGGGTTGACCATTGACCAGAGGCCTCCCGGGCTTGCGGGTCAGACGGTGGCCAAGACTTTTGTACAGGCGGTTGTGACATGTCGCGACTATCTATTAGTTGGCAAAATGCGGTTATGGTGGGTGGTAACGAGGGTTGAGCGGTTGCTGATGCATGGACGGAAAGTGACAGGTGACTGGGATTCTTTTGGTTGGGGTTGGATATGTCTGTATGTATGAACATGCATACTTGAAAGTGGGGGCGGGGTCGAGAGTTCACAGGTAGTTTTGGATAGGTTTATGATGTTTGGCCCTGGATTCGTGGAGGATTTTGGATGTGTTATTCGCCTTGTTACGCTTTATTGTTCGCTAAAAGTGGCTGATTAGGGGGAAAGAAGGATGGTTCTAGTCTGACGCCGTATCGGAAATCTGCTTGCTAGGAGAATAGCATCTATGAGGTCATAAAAGACGTGGCTACTCTATTCGAATAACTGCCAAGTTGGCCACCCTTAAGTCTATATCTGGCGAAACGACCCACAATGTCGACGATCCAAGGGGGAGTTGCCTTTGTATGGGTCATTGTATGCGATGTGATGCGGCAGTGACGCAGGGGTCAAGTGGAGAGCCAGAATGGGAATCTGCAGATGAGCGTTGTGGCTTGTTGGCATTGAAAGCGGGGCAAGTATTATGTTGCAACCTTAACGATGACTAACAGGATTATGGGCCGTTGAAATCGACCAACTACATACTAAAATAGCATCATGTGTACGAGTCGATATGTTTCTGGATATACCGGTATTTACAAACGGGAGGGAACCAGTTGCACGTTGTGTTGGACATGATACATGACATAATTGCGAATAGCTTCACCGAGACAGGAACCCTTGGTTGTGGCGTTTTACCGAGAACTTGCTCAAAGAGCGGGGCGGGGCGGAAGTTTAAAGAGATGGTGGGTTGCAATATCAATATGAATGAGGGCATATTTTGAGAAAGTTAGAGGCTCATGCTGTGAGAGAATTTGTAACTGAGATGGTGATGGTATAGACGAGATTCTGTTGGCGATATCTAATGAAAATTTACACATACAGTGAAAGGGTGCGGGGTAGAACCTTTGAATCACATGCATGTATAACATACCATTACCAGTTCAACAAGCCACAATAACAATATGAGGGAAAACACGGAATACAAGAAAAGATCTTTTATATAAGAATATCTAAAACAATCGCCAAAAGGCAAATGTATTCAGAGTTAACAATAATTTATTGGAAAAAATCCAATAACTTATTTGCCGCAGCTCGCGCAAGAGCCTAAAAAAACGAGTCAGTAACTGTTCAAACTACATTTAGTTCTTATAACATTGGACTAAGATCCACCAAGCCGTATTCGTTTATCATTATAATCAAGACAAACGGTGGGGTCTCAAGGAATCGGCAATCCATATATGTGGCACTTACAGTCAGAGCCGCAGTTGCCTGTCAAAATATTGCGTTAGTTATCATCATCATGACGAATAGAGAGGATCAGCATCAAAAAAGGAAACCCCGTTCTTTGAGCTATGTATGGAATTTAACTTACAAGAAGAGGCACCGGAGCAGCCGCAGTCACCAGCCATTTTGATAGATTTAAGTGGGTTTGGGGGGGTTAAAAGGTAAAAGTAAAGAGTAGATGCTTTCGCAAGTTTGAAGAAGAAAAGGCCAAGAGATACTGAAATCCTGGGGACGCACCTATCTTATATACTCAAAGACCTTGGCTGTATGTCTATGCACGTTTAATGGATGCAGTCAGAGGACACTCTAACCAAGCGAACGGCGACCACCCAACCACCAAATCGGCCAACCGCTAACGGCCAAATAAGTCATGAGATAGCCTCTTCGGAGGCTACCTATCAGAAGGGTCACAAGTGTTTGACACAACCATCAAAGGACCAGTGGGGGGGGGCTTTGCTGAACCTAGCTTCTAGGCTTAGCGTCATGACGGTGCCCCGCCAGCTCTTGTTCTTTTCATCATTTGCGTGTTCACAGGTCAAACGGATGACGCTCAGGCCGCTTCGGGCTCTCAGGATTGCCCGGCCGATGGGCTAGTTTTGGCGAATCTACTATTGATGAATGCCATTGATTGCTTGTCATATCGCAGTTTTTTTTCAGCGAGTTTGTGCGGCGCATGTCCTGAATAATGCCGCTTGATTGGGGACCCACAAATCTGTGATGGTCACGGGCGTCTAGACTTGTCGTTGAGGTTCCAGTGGGAGAGGAGGAGTAGTGAACAGGTCATTCGCAACGAGACTGTTAAAATTGAATTCTCGGGGACTTTTGATACTGGCTTCGTTTGTTATGTGGTCGCCATTATGATATAGTGTCCTACCTCGATAGGCGAAACGCATCGGTAATGGTTGGCTCGATCATGATACATACGGTATTTTTAGGGTTCGTATACGTATGGCAGATGATAGGTCTCCCGGCCGACTCACTAGCCGTGGATTCCCCGTGTACCCCGCTACAGTCAGGTTCAGAAGTTGAATCCTAAGCCAGCTGGTGTTTGCTAGAATCGATATCAGGGTTTTTATAGCCACAATTTGCCGGGGCATCCTTCCATCCGGCAATCAGAACGGAAGTTGGTGACGTCGACGGAGCGTTTGATTAGCAGTTTTTATATAATGCAACTTGAGGTGGGCGATCTTGTGATGTAGGGTTTCGTTGATGCTATGTAGATACAGGTTACTGGCTCTTTGAGTGTAGCCTTCGGCAGTATCCGATGGAGAAAGACAACGCGAACAATGGGGAGTTACTATTGGATCTATCACTTAATGTATGTGCTCATGTGCGTACGTAGATGTGGTATAGACAGGGCGTATGCCAAGTATAGTACCAGATAATGTTTAGGAACGGTGGCGTTCGTAGCGAATATGCACTCCTAAGTGCTACACATACATATCATACCACACTAAGCAGCCGATGATGTTGTTGTTAAGGTTGTGTGTATATGCCCTCCGGCAGGGGATCTACTTATTACTACTTCACGAGCTCATTACAATGTACAGTGGGATCACCCTGAAACGATAACTATTTTTTTTCCCCACTTTCAAAAATCAAAATTCTTGTCTTTAAAAAACACACATTTTGTTTTTCAAAATGCAATTTCCAGCTACACCGTCGTCAAAAAAGCCTCATGGCAAGCATACTACACCCAGAAGATCTTCTAGAGTCATGGGCTACTAGCGCATAGGTTTAACTGGCCCTGCTATATCGACTTTAGAGGGCCTTCCTATCGCCACTGTTTATAGGATCCAGAACCGGTGGAAGGACAATCATGAAGGCATCACTTCCAAACGGCCATGGAGAAGCAAGATAATGTGCGACAGAGACAAAAGGCAGCTCATGAGAATCCTCAGAAGCAACGCTTACATCACATGGAGAGAGCTCACATCAGAGTTCAATAATGAATACAGCATGACCTTCCTGAAGAAGATTGCTGCCCAGAATGGCTTCAAAAGAAGAATGGCCTTTAGGAGGCCAAAATTGACAGATTATCACGCGCGAATGAGGCTTGAATTTGCAAGGAGTTCTGGAGATCGGTCATCTTTACAGATGAGTTCTCTATAAACCGGGGAATACGCCCCGGTCCGGTCCGGGTTTGGGTGCCCGGGGATAAGTTTTTTTCAAATGGTGATATCTCCACCAAAACTAACTCAAAATAGACAAATCTAGGCTTCATAGGGACCTAGATCAGATGGTTCCTAGGTCAAATATTCAAAGCCTTATGGTTTGGGGTGGTGTAGGCTTCAATCTCAAGACTGATCTAGTCTTTGTGAAGGACTACTGTGAAACGGGAAAGAGATCTTTGACAGGCCAGGGCTATGTTAATATGCTTTCTGATGAGCTTCTTCAGTATCTGGAGACCCATCCTATCTTCCAGCAAGATAATGCCCCTGTTCATAGGGCTAGTGTTGCTACAAAGTGGTTTGATATGCAGGATATGGAGATGATAATGTGGCCGGCCATGAGCCTTGACTTGAACCCCATAGAAAACATGTGGGCTTTGCTCAAAAGGGCTATTATCAACAAATATCCAAATATTAGCACCTGGAAACAGACTCACGAAAACACCGAACGGTTCAGAGCTATTATTGATGAGGAATGGCAGAATCTAGATCAGGAGATCGTTGACGATGTAGTCATGTCGATGTTAAAGGATGGCACACAAAATAGTCCCACAAAATAGTACTAGTATTTTGTGTGCCATCCTTTGGCATCGATGACAGCCTGAAGTCGGCGTGGCATCGACATGACTATATCGTCAATGATCTCCTGATCTAGATTCTGCCATTCCTCATCAATAATAGCTCTGAACCGTTCGGTGTTTT
>MJMS01000010.1:133176-353726 GCA_002018275.1 Huntiella bhutanensis
ACTAGCCCTATGAATAGGGGCATTATCTTGCTGGAAGATAGGATGGGTCTCCAGATACTGAAGAAGCTCATCAGAAAGCATATTAACATAGCCCTGGCCTGTCAAAGATCTCTTTCCCGTTTGACAGTAGTCCTTCACAAAGACTAGATCAGTCTTGAGATTGAAGCCTACACCACCCCAAACCATAAGGCTTTGAATATTTGACCTAGAAACCATCTGATCTAGGTCCCTATGAAGCCTAGATTTGTCTATTTTGAGTTAGTTTTGGTGGAGATATCACCATTTGAAAAAAACTTATCCCTGGGCACCCAAACCCGGACCGGACCGGGGGGTATTCCCCGGTTTATAGAGAACTCATCTGTAAAGATGACCGATCTCCAGAACTCCTTGCAAATTCAAGCCTCATTCGCGCGTGATAATCTGTCAATTTTGGCCTCCTAAAGGCCATTCTTCTTTTGAAGCCATTCTGGGCAGCAATCTTCTTCAGGAAGGTCATGCTGTATTCATTATTGAACTCTGATGTGAGCTCTCTCCATGTGATGTAAGCGTTGCTTCTGAGGATTCTCATGAGCTGCCTTTTGTCTCTGTCGCACATTATCTTGCTTCTCCATGGCCGTTTGGAAGTGATGCCTTCATGATTGTCCTTCCACCGGTTCCGGATCCTATAAATAGTGGCGATAGGAAGGCCCTCTAAAGTCGATATAGCAGGGCTAGTTAAACCTATGCGCTAGTAGCCCATGACTCTAGAAGATCTTCTGGGTGTAGTATGCTTGCTATGAGGCTTTTGACGACGGTGTAGCTGGAAATTGCATTTTGAAAAAAAAAGGTGTGTTTTTTAAAGACAAGAATTTTGATTTTTGAAAGTGGGGAAAAAAAAATTATCGTTTCAGGGTGATCTCACTGTACATACACGCAACACAACCCTAGACTCTTCAAAAAGGGTTCTCGAAGGAACACTCTTGTGCAACCTACCATACGATCCTGGAACGAGACCTGCCATATGCTTCACCGACGCTTGATCAACATTTGACTCACCACAATTGAATTACAAACTCGTAGCATGCCAGGCTCCATTGTAATTACCATAAAACCATAATTCTATCCTAATGGTCCCAAACTCGGTACTTAAACCCACCAAGAACCACATATCAACCATCATAGAACGTGGCGTTCAAAGAACTCCCATTCTGCACGGCGCGGGTAGATCCAGCAGGAGCAGACACCCCGAGGCTGTATCCAGATCCGCAAGGAGAAGAGGTTGGCGATGCACGGCAGTATACTCGAAACACATCCAGCAGGACGAATGGCCCGCCACATACCTTGAGGACGTAAAGTAAACGCCTGTCTTTGAGACGCATGGTATTCGGATTAAAGCAGAGAATACGAGCTACACAATAGGCGGGTTCCGCCAAGGCGGAAGTACCCTTAAGTACGACAGCCATCACATTGTTGCATGTTTCACCACCATGGACTCTCCTGCATCTGCTGTGGTTGGTGTCTTGGGTTGTCTGTATCTACGTAGAACCGCTGGCCAGAGGTAGATACCCCGTCGGGGGAATTCAGGATACATGCAGCCGTTATGATTCCAATAAATAGATGGCTATCCGCACCGTGAAAAACACGATATGTTGATCCTTCCTTACACATCCTACTCCGGTGTCAAAAAACACCATGTATCTTTTCAATTCGCCAATGTTTCTATGTCTATATCTCGGTTTCATCAAGCTAGTCATTGCTACTTTGGAGTCTACGGCTGATTCTAACATCATCCCGGGGGCATATATCGTTGAACTCCACGTGGATTCCAAGGCTCCTCTTTCCCGCCGAGCAGTCCAAGCTACCACCTTCATCAGCAAACTCCAATCAGAGTCCTCCGTTGAGTTTTCCGTCCGCCATGCCTTCACGCCGTCACAATCCACCGCTGCCCCACTCTTCAACGGAATCTCCGTGAATCTCCCATCAAAAGATTCCGTCAGAAAAATTGCCGCCCTGGACGAAGTCAAGCGTGTGTTCCCTGTCCGTCGGGTTCAACGCCCTAATGCTGTCGTGCAAACGCATTATTCCGGGCAATCACCGGAGAATATAAGACCCATTGGACCTAGTCTTTCTCCACGCGGTCCCTTCACTAATACCACGAGGGTACAAGAAAACCAAGCTGCGAATTCCTCTGTGAACTGGAATTATCTACATGCCCTAACGGGTGTTGACAAGCTACATGAGCAGAACATCTTCGGCAAGGGAGTTAAACTTGCCATCATTGACAGTGGAGTTGACTATCGTCATCCCGCGCTAGGCGGCTGTTTCGGAGCCGGCTGTAAAATTTCGTTTGGATATGACTTTGTCGGCGACGAATTCACCGGCAGCGGTGATCCAAAGCCCAAGGAGAATCCCCTGGTAACATGCTATACTGGAGCCCACGGAACACACGTCGCCGGCATCATCGCTATGGAGGTAGTTCAAAACGCCACAAACTTTGCCGGACTTAAAGGCGTAGCACCGCAGGTTGAACTTGGCATGTACCGAGTTTTTGGGTGTAATGGGGAGACTTCTGATGATATTATCCTGGCAGCAATGCAAAAGGCGGCAGACGAAGGTGCTGATGTCGTTAGTATGTCTTTGGGATCTGTTGGAACCTTCAGTGATGATCCTACTAGTTTATATCGAGACGCTGTTAAAAAGTTACATGAGCGTGGTGTTGCGGTTATTGCTGCTGCCGGAAATGATGAGAACCCTCGGCCCTTTATAATACAGGCACCGTCGATTTTTGAAGAGGCGTTATCTGTAGCATCCGTTGATACGAACAAAATGCCCACATACCCCTTGACGTTAGGGGTCAATGGTACTCAGACGCTTCGGTATGGGGCTCTCTATCCGTTCCCGACTGGGACCTATAAACTTTATCTTTTGGAAGCAAATGTCACGGATGAGCTAGACCCGTATGGCTGTCTTCTTAGTAACTATCGCGGGGCATCGAAGCTTAAGGGCGATTTGTCAGAGTACATCGCCGTTGCCCGGGCTGGCTCAAAGTGTACCACGGATAATACACGAGGGGCCGCTATATCTGCCGGGTTTTCCCAGCTGCTGACTTATCCTGATCCAGACTCGGATAATGTATTCCTCGAAGGATATGCTATATTAGAATCGGCCATCACAACAAGTAATACGACTTACAACTATGGACGTCTATCTCTAGAGGATGGTCTTGCTATTGTTGCTGCGTTTAACGTTACTGGGGAGGTTCTTCTCACGATTAAATCAACATTGCCAACAATCGTTGATCAGCCCAATGGAAGCAAGCCCAATAATTTCAGTGTAGTTGGTAAGTCTTTGGGTGAGTTTACTTGGAATTCATAGCACTGACATATCTTTCAGGTCCAACTATTGACTTCAAGTTAAAACCCCAAATCTCAGGACCTGGCGGTCAAATTCTGTCTACGTACCCTTTAACCGATGGTCACAACGGATTCAGCTTTCTAAGTGGTACCTCCATGGCCACGCCATATGTGTCTGCCGTATACGCCCTCGTGAAGAGCCAGAACCCCACCTTATCCGTCTCAGAAATATTTGACATTCTCAAAACTACATCCAAGCCGGTAGACATGGCCAACTATGACGTCCTATCTCCACCTGTGCAACAAGGTGGGGGTATTGTCCAGGCACACGCTGCAGCGTTCTATAAGAGTCGAGTAACACCAGGTGAACTTAACTTCCCCTCTCTAAGCCTACTCAACACCACGACGCCCAAACTATTGATACATAATCCGTCAGGCTCAGATGTCACATATACACTGAGCAACATTGCAGCTCCTGGTATCGCCATGTTCCCGGAAGCGATCAACGCACCTACCGAAAGCGTGTTTACAAAGAGGGAATATGTAGCGGTTGAACCGTTGGACTTTGGAGCGAATATATCCTTTTCATATGACGGATCGCCTTGTACCAAGGTCACTGTTGGAAGTGGCCAGTCTTATAACGTTTCACTCTTAGTCTCTGCGCCGTCACTGATGGCGGATCTGGTACCTATATACACTGGGTTCATTCACATCCAGTCCAGCATTGGAGAAAACGTCACGGTGCCTTACATCGGTCCTGCATATGATTACATCAATGCGCCCGCCTTCACAACACTCAAGCCAACTGACGCAGACCGTCTATCCGTCAAAAACGGGAATCGCTCGATTTTCACCGCCCCCCAGATCTATAAAAGTTCAGACAGCCAGGATATCGGGCAATTCACTGCCTTCAACAGTTCATGGACGCCATGGTTGATCACTTCATTTAGGCAGCCACTTCGCTTCTTTAGAATTGATCTGGTGCGTTGGAACACCACCATCCATCCTACATACTATGGCTTTGATCCTTCCAAGTTATTCCTAAACATCAGCGGACCTGCTATGGCCGATGGAGGAACATTAGGTGCTGGTGGGCTGATAGGCGGCTACAGAGAGTTTTCTAGTTCTCGCCCAGTTTATAATATGACCCAGGGAATCTGGAAGGATGTCTACGCCGTGGATGACGGCGAGACCATCGTATCTTTAGAAAAGGGACCATATCGCGTCTTGCAACAGGGTGTCAAATTTGGACTTGATACAGAAGACCCAGACAATTGGATCAGCTGGCTAAGCCCAATAATTGATTTTGTCTAGAGTCGATGCAAAATAGTAAAACCTTGACAGAGCTCCTTCCATATTCCGCCCCAACTTGCGTTACACAATACTGGTGACACTTGCCTAGTATATGTTGAGACGTGATTTTTAACACGATGAACTTCCATCTTTACTTAATACAGACAATTCAACGTCATGAGCCTTTCATTTTCTCCAAAACAGCTGTAGTTTTGTCTTGATTTCTGACATCACCAAGGCAATCCATCATGTTTGCTACGTACGTCTTCCATCTCGGACACTAGATGAAATAGTGACCTATCCAAACATGGGCAGATACAAAAGGCACATCAGTCGTGTCGAAGCTATGCTTTCCTTCTGAATTGATTACTCTACCCTCAAAAACTTGTTCCTTCTCTAGTGAAAATATCTATCGTCATGACAGACTATGCTATGCTCCCGTATAGACACTATCTATCCCGCCGTCCAACACCCAGCCTGACTCCCCAACCGCGAGTTGGTGGACTTTTCGAAACATATGGCGTGGCATACCGACCTCACCCCCACCAGGTCCGCATGTCCGATGGCATTGGTTCTCGCCGTGTGCTCATCAGCAGACTACCTGCCTCAACCCATCTATCCTCTATCCTTCGCCGTGTCTGGGGTGGCCGTGTCGTCAATGCTACAATGGTTGATTTACCGCGCTTTGGCAGTGACGGCACCTATGCAAATGGGAAGGCCTACAAAGCTGCTATCATTGAGTTTGCGCGTGCAGAATATGCCAATACGTTTGTTAGGGATGTGAATGGGGGTCTTCGACTAGGCTACTATCATCAGCATGAAGGTGTTGGAGACTGCCTTGAAGGCTCGGTTACGAGGGTTCACTTCCAAGTAGAGATTATGCCGGGGAACTCCTACCCCATGGCTATTAGCACTCGCGGGCAAATCAAACAGGGCCATTCCCGGTGTATAATGATCGCGGCGACGTCCGACGGGCTAGTTGCCGGTGTGCTGTTAGACCGCGCGGCGGCCGAGGAACTAGTAGCAGTCTGGTTAAACAAGAGAGGGAATCTATACATGGTATTTGCCCGACAAGAAATGGCATCTAACGTTTGCACCATGCTAAAGGAGGGACGAGGTTGGGCGGGCCAGCCAACGGAAGTCACATTTGCGAAAGATCCATGCGAGCGTGGTGTCGTAAGTGACATCAAACGGAGATTCGACAATGTCGCGATGGATCACAAAGTCAGCAGCTATCTTGAGTGGCTCCGAAAAACCTGGGCAGCTTATGGCTTTGGAGAACATGGACAGAGTCTTCCTATGAGCGTGGATCAAACACCAAGCAAGACCGCCGAAGGCTTACTCGACGCTCCGCAAAATAAAAACTACAATACCAACGACAACGACTCTGAATCTTCCACGGGGCCCGTCTCAATAGCATTAGCTCCCACAATGGTAGTCGTCGATTCACGCCCCGACTCACTTCCCGGTGCCATGTCCAATTCTATTTGCAACCCCACTTTCAAGCCTGAGTCTACTGACTCCCAGAACATCGTTGGTACTATCACTGTTTCGATGGGCGGCCCTAATAAGAGGGCCACCACTGTTCTCGCCCGGGTCCAATTCAATTTCACTCATGATACAGGTCTAGACTTGCCGAGAGCTTCTTCGTCTACTAAGGAGCTGAGTCCTGACATCACAACTAGACCTGAAGTGGTTCATACTGTTCCACAACAACCGGTTGAAGGAGAGGAGGAGGAGGAGGAGGAACTTTAACGGCATCTCATGATACCATAGATACAATGCTACTAACTTGAGCAATTAAAATCTGCTGTGTAGACTGCGTAGCTAACATCACAACTCAATATATTCTTACTTGTTTCCAAAACTGAACTTCCGAGCACTACGTGGGAATTTGTCTTGATGGACACCTTTATTCATTGTGGTCCCGATTATACAACTAACTTCTCCCAAAGATAGCCGTTACGATTCAAGATACGTGTACTAATCGTATATCGTGAGCCCTCTATGTCTTATTTTTCTTGTCCTTTTTCCGTTTAAGAAGACGGTTAATACGGTTTATCGCATCATACCGCTTCTCCTCATCCGGGTTCACTCTCAAATACTCAAAGAGCATAGTCTCGTTAATATTCTCAGCAGGTTCCCAAGTCTCTTGGTCCTCTGGTGCCCAATCACCTTTCCAATGAACCAGGAAGTAAAGACGGTTACGCACGACCTTCACTCCAACGATGTTTTCCACTATGTATTCGTCTTCGGCGAGCTCTTCAGAAGTATTCTCTTCTAGCCCAGCGTCCTCTGCTACCTTGACTATTTCTTCCAATGGCGGCGTATCTTGCGGGACTACCTCTAGCGTTACTGTAGATGGTACCCTTGGAATTATCCGAGGATATGGAATTGGAGTTGCCAATGTAGGGCGGGATGAAGAACTGGCGCTTATGCCACTAAATGATTGCTTATTAATGGCAGTAAATGACTTGATAATGGGACTGGACATGTCTGACGATGAGGTTTGTGTTGTTTTTGATACCTTGACCGCCGGCGCACCCTTAGTTCCAACCTTCTTCTGTAGTGGCACCCCTAATGGTAGTGGTAGCTGTACTTTAGTCTTTGGCTTTTGAGCTATAACCGGCACTGACTTGGTTTCAATCTTACTGGGAGACTCTAAAGGTACCTCATTGGCAACCTTGTGATCTTGATGCAGGCCCTCGCTTCTTTTCTTAAGAAAATCAGCCACTGACATCCGAACCGGAGAAAGCTGTGGGGTTGCCTTCCCTTTAACCATCCGCTTCTTTGAAGAAGGGCCACTACGGCTTGTTTGGATGGGCGTCGTCGATATAGTATCACTCGGTTGGTCCTCGTCCGTCCCTGTATCAACCGTTTCTAGCACCTGAAGCTTCCTTTTTTTGCCTGGACTAGACAAAGAAGGAGCAACTATTGACACTGGCAAGTCTACACTGGGAACAACATCATCCTCGGTCTCATTATCCGGCGTAGCAATGTCGAGATTTTGAAAAGGCGCCACTAAAGGTCTTCCTTGCGCCTCCAGTACCATACGAAATTCTTTATCGGGCCTACCGGGTTGTCGACTTCGTTTACCGAGGCCCAGTTCAGCTGCCCTCCGTTTCTCTTTTTCTCTGGGGTCTTCCATTTCTCCCTTCTCAATAGCTTCCCGTTCCTCTTCCCGCTTCAGCCATTGTCGGTATTCGTAGTTTTCAAACTCGCGGGGGGAAACATAGTCCAGTATTCTGTGAGCGCGTACAGCGATTCGAGCAGCCGGTTGGTCAGTGAACCCAATAAGCCATGCCAAACTCTTTGGTCGCGGTTTTCCGTCTGCTGCGAGGGGCTCCGGTAGGAACATTCGTCCAATAATATATGCGGTACTATCGTGTGGTGGAATCAAAGTTGCGGAGACTGACGGCGGGCCAGTGCCGACTTTATATCGTGGTGCGACATATGGCAGTTCAATGGTGATTTCTTGAGCGGACTGGACAGATGGAAGTGTGGAAACGGATTCGGTTTCCCATGGTGGATCTGAGTGGTTCTTGGTTGGTATTGATTTCGTTTTTGAACTCGAAGCTTTCTTAGATCGTGGTGGGGATATAGTAGGCTGCCGTTTGGCCTGTCGTAAAGTAGAGCTCTTTTTTGACTTAGAGGGGTTTGGAGAGGATGGACGCATCGTGACGAAAAAAGAGCTACCCAATATTGAGAATTTGTGTTTCAAAGGGGCGTCTAGCAGCCTTCATACGTGTCGCTTGGTAGCAGAAAAAAAGGGAAAGAAAAGTTATCAAGACAATTATACATGTGGTGAAGAAGAACAAGTCATAGAACCTGAGCGCGCAAGTCTGGCGCTGTGGGATGTTTTCGTCGCAATGTTGAACGTGACAGTCTTGAAGCTCTAGAACAATCGCGCTGAAATGGGTTAAATTGTAGATTAACCCTACCGTTGGGGTATGTACCTGACTATGACGAAAGGACCCCAACAGTTGTTCTCACAAGAACAAGAAATGCGTGTGGAAATGATGTTACACGCTAGGAACTGATAAAGGCAATAAGACTACAGGTCACTTGTCCTGCTATTGAAGATTTGATTCAAACGATAGGCTAGTTTATTGAGAGCTTTACCAAACAAAGAAGAAAAAAAAACACGGCGAAACCCGAATCAGTTATAGCCTAAGATGCCACTGTCCTACTTCAATATCATTGGCAAGATGGCCGAGTTGGTTATGGCGTCAGGTTAAGGTCGTTCCTTAACGCAAGTTTCCTGATGGAGAAATCCGCCTGGGTTCGAGTCCCAGTCTTGTCAGCATTCCTTTTTGATCTTTTTGACTCAGAACGAGTTTCTACAAGTGCCACTTTTTGCATGTGAACTGTTAGGAGTAGAGTTAGTAGTACATTACATACAAACCAAGTATCACGGAATTCAGAGGAATATTTTGGGGTTGCAAAAAAATATGTATTCATGACAATATGTCTTAACTCATATGGAGACTGTACCTATTCAAAGTTTGAGGCTTAAATGGAACCAAAGACTGACAGAGCAGTCGAGGCAACACCAGGGTAAGCGAAGAGGCAGTTGTTATCGCAAGAAGAACCAAGACCAGCGTTGTCAACCCATGCGGGCTCCCAGTAGAAGAGACCAAGACCGTTGCTGACACCGGCAACAACGTTGGCAACATCCTTAACCCAGGTGCTTTGGCCGTCAGACGAGATGGGAATGTCCTTGGTGTCAGAGGGGAACGCAAACTTGGGAGAAGGGCACGAGTTAGGCCAGTCAGTCTCAGCAACAATGAGACCCTTACCATAGGTGGTGGCAAGAGTGTTGAGAGAAGACTTGAGGTTGGCGAGGGTGGCTTCAGAGTTGTAGAAGGGGTAGTACGACACACCGATGATGTCGAAGTCGGTGGTGGTCAGAGGACCCTCACCGAGAACGGTCTTGTACCAGGACGTTTGGGTAGCAGAGTTCCAACCATTGTCCAAGTGAATGGCAATCTTGGGGGTGGAACCCAGAGCAGAGTCACGGATACCAGTGGAGGCAGAGTGAAGAAGACGAGCCAGGTTGTAAGGCTCGGTGCTCAACTTGCCGGTAGGGAAGAGCATACCGTTGGTAATCTCGTTACCAATGGAGATAATCTCGGGGGTGATGCCGTTGCTGCTGAACTCATCAGAGACCTCCTTGGTGTAGTTGTACAGAGTCCAGGCAAGGTCGTCAATGGCGGTGGGCCAACCACTGGGGATGGCCTGGTTGGCGGGGTCAGCCCAGGTATCAGAGAAGTGGAAGTCCAGGTACAACTTCATGCCAGCGGCAGCAGCACGCTTGGCAAGCTTGATGTTGTAATCAAGGTTGTAGTTGCCATCACTGGGGTTAACCCACAGACGTTGACGAACAATGTTGACACCACTGTCGGCAAGAATGGTCTCAACGGCAGTGGCCTTGCCAGCGTTGGTCTGGTAGTTGATACCACTGGCTTCCTCGACGGGAACGGAGGACCAATCAACACCACGGTAGGTCAGAGTGGCGTGAACTGACTGAAGACCAGCGGCCAACAGGAGAGCAGTAGACTTGAAAAGCATTTTGAAAAAGAAAAGTTAAGGGTGTAGTAGTAAGTGTAAAGGTGCCACAAGTTTAAAATAGTGTGTAAAAGGAAGTACTAGCTTCACAATAGAAAGAATGGAAAATCAACAGTAAGACTGAAGTGATATTAAAGAAGGACAAGAGAACCACAGGTTACTCGTATGATAGGAAGACAATGAAGTCGAAAAAAGGTGTGGTGATGATAGAGGGCAAGATTTAGATGTAACGGACGGCGAGACACCATGACTTTATATAGCTTGCGTTGCGTCTAGAACGCTTGGAGCCTTAACTCGCGATTGAGCCCTTTCTGTGTATAGCATGTTAATTGTCTAACGCGTTGACGTAGTCAGGGGTAGATTTTAGCCTGATGTGTTTTGCAATGAACCCGGCATGGCTAATAACGGAAACTCGGCACCATGTCCGGACTACTACAGTCGGCAAAATGGCGTCAGGGCCGGAAGATCAGGACGAGGATTTTCTAGAGCGAGACATGATTGCATCTATGCTATAAGATATCGGATCAAATATATGACAAACGTTAGATGGAGAAACCGATGATATTTATAACTTAGTAATCTACCGGTCCATGTTTGTAAACATGCGTGTGCGCCGGTATGCCATGTGGGGCCGACGGGAGTACGTGGTATTCTCCTCACGACTGTGTGGATTGATTTACATAATGAAAAATATTAGCCGCCATGAAAAGTACCCGAGGTGATCCACGAAATGATGACGGGTGAGAAGTGAATCGGAGATTTTTATCGTGCTGGTGTTGGTGGTTTTCTGGCGTAAAAGAAGTTCGGCTCATGTGGGGGCATAGGGATTCCCCGGGTCTGGGCGTTCATGGTGTAGGCTGACATGAAACAAGAGCTAAGAAGGGAAGAATTAATAGCTGTGATATAGGCAATATGGTGTCAAGTCTAGACTTCGAGGACAAAGAAATCATGCTTGCCTAATACTTATGTAGAAGATTTTCCCGTAGCCGGGATTCATTTTAGACATTCCTGATGTCGATGGTTCGCCAAACATATGCATGATAAACATAGGACGATTTAGTGCTTCTAAAGTTTTGAGCTTACTCTAAAGTCTAATCCCAACATAGCACTGCATGTTTGTCTATGTATGTATGTGTGTATCAGGCGATGAACTTCCTGACAGGTTGAAGTTGTACCATAACGATTCACTTTACGGACAACTTTTTGTTTTGTCCAATCACCTTTGTAGTCACCGAAAATCATCGACCCGTGACATCATGTGGGGTCTGGAATGAAGTAAACCAACGTCATTAGTTACTAGTCTCACCTAAAGGAGATTTTAGGTGAATCATCCATGATGCTGTCTGTAGCTGTACTTACCCGTGTCCACATGAACATGATATATAAACACTAACAAATTGTTCGGTCTTGTTGGGTTGTATCGAGCTCAGCTTCCATTCATAGGCAGTACAGCAGATAACGGGCTGTGGTATGATCCTTGGTTTACACAGATGCGAGCTACAGGGAGCATAGCCCAGTGCGTCACCGGTGGCGATGTTCAATACATATGTACATACATATTTGTAGGCATCAATAAGCAAGCCACCGAATGGTCGGTAAGAATGTGTTCTTTGGTTTGCTCATAAACTCAAGCGTATCTCGATTTATGAACCTAAATGACTTGGCACTGTTCTTCGTTCTTCATCATCAGTTCTGTTATACATACACACATTCAAGTCATAACCCCAAGAAACTTGTTTCAAAATCACCAAACAGAGTAATTACACCCTGAGCACTTTATAGCCAGAAGTGTGAAAATTACTGATCCTACTGAATCCAGAATACTCCAAATCATTGTCTGTTCGACCTAATACCAACTTTTTGCATTCCGCCCAGCGGTAACCCACTTGTCATCACCACAGACATCCCCGCACTTTGGTCCTGGCAAAAGCCAAATTCAACAACTCTGGTCCGGACGGAATCCATTGTCCTCGTCTGGCCGTACCGCAACCCAAAGTCTTAGCCAATCGTGAAACTGGCCCATTGCCTTATTCACAGCGATCCATCAAAATCCCTGAAGGCACCGCATTTTTTTCCCAGGAGCCTTTTTCCAGGAACAACAACCCAAATTCGATCCTGAATTGCCCAAACGAGACGGCCACAGCATTTTTTCCCCATAAATCTTTTTTTGCGCTGGCCTGCGATTTGCTGCCCGTCCAACTAATAGGTTTCCCGCCTGTTTACATTTTGTTAGACTTATTTTCCCACTCGGCCCAAACGTCAGTTCTGTACGGCCAACCGTCAACCGCCAACAATACTTGTGCGGCCTATCAAATTTCTGCTTCAGTGCGAGTCGAGGTGTTAGAAGGATATCAATCCGCCTGACCGATTTGTATCGCCCCCCGCAAAGCCAGCCTCCACCCGGTTCGCTTTCTTGTTTCACGATCGGCCGCTTTAGTTCTGACTTGGTTACTTTCCCCGACTGTGGACAAAAACTACTTCATCTTTTTCCTCGGTCATCAACTTCTTCTCTTGTTTTCCTGTGCTTGACTACTCTTTCGACCAGCATTCATTGTTTGATTCTTGTTTTTGTTTCTTGAACCCACGAATTTTCGCACTCCGAACTGCAGCCTTGATTCATACGGCGCATCGCATCAATCACTACTTAGCCCTCTCACGACATTCGTTAATTACCTCCACTTTTACACAGTCTACGACCTTTTTGCGTCGCTCAAAACAACAGACTGCCGGATATACTCAGATACCAACTCACTTGCTTGCAATCATTCGTCGTCTATTCACACGCTTCCCTGCCAAGCCTATACATCGCTTTAACCCAAGTTGAAGCTATTTACTGAGACTGAAGTCGTCTATAACCCCTCCATACACACACTACAATGACGCTGCGGTCCAAGATTGCGCGCCACTTTGGCGAAACGGTAAGCTTTGTCCCTGGTTGCGCCACGGTCAACGGTACTGTCTTGCAGACTGGCTTTTGAACGCTTGAGTCCTGTATCTCCAATGTCGTGGTCTTTGACATGAGAGATACACGACCACAAAGGAATGTTCTCATGCTGTCATGCTGGTTTGGCCGTAGATTTTTGCAACCATTGTTCATGTGATTTTTGACTATTGGTGCATGGGTTTAACCTCCATGGTTTGGTTGCTTGATCATGCATCGGTTTTCATCCTGGCCTAATACCAAAATCGAATTTACCCAAGCGTTTTGATAGTGTAACATGGAACTAATCAATCTATTCTTCATCACAGCTTTCTCCCCATCAGCCATATCTCTCATGTAAGTTTTTCTTTGACACAGTTTGTTCTCTCATGTACAAGATTTACTAACTTTTAAATACAGACTATGATATTCTCTGTATGTTCCCGACAAGTCACGAATCTGTTTCTGCAGAACCACAGACCATTTTAGGATCACCACTAACACCTTAAAAGTAACCTACGAAGATATCAAGTCACTACGTAATGATTGGTTGACTGACAACGTATGTATCTCTACGCACACATTTTCTACCATCTTGGACTAACATAATCCATAGAACATTGCATTCTGGGAGGAGTACATGGAGAGAGAACTCCTGCCCAAGTACCCCAAAGCTCGTGTCGTTCTGTTACGTCCCAGCATGGCCTTCCTAATGATGAAGGATCCCGATCTGAAGAGTGTCAAGTCAGCTCTGCCTGATTTTAGTCGCGCATCGCACATCTTCCTCCCGATCAACGACAATCGTAACGTTAGCGTCGCTGAAGGGGGTTCGCACTGGTCGCTTCTCGTTGTTTCGATTTTGGATGGTGCCGCATTCCACTACGACTCTTTGGGCCGCTCAAATTTCTACGAGGCCCGCAGCTGCGCACAAATCCTTGGAGCATTGCTTCGGACCAAGATATCGTTCTTGCATTTAGGCGACACACCGCAGCAAGAGAACGGTAGTGATTGTGGCGTGTTTGTTTGCATGCTCATGCGCCATCTTTTGGTCAAGAGATTGTTGTGTGCCGGTGCCAGAGAAAAGGTTTCAATGAGTCTTGCTGGAAAAATGGTTGATTCCCGGGGAGCTCGCAAAGAGATGCTGCACATAATAGAGCAGTTCCGCAAAGAGGGCGAACGCCGGAGATCGTAAGTTTTGTCCTTTTGCAAAGCGAATGTCCGTTTTACTAACCTATGTACTTAGTCGTAGTTCATCGCCTTACACGTCCAAGACGCCGCCGCGTATCGAGTAGAATAAGTTCAACCGGCCGCCGACTAAGACGGCCAAGAAGCGTATGAAGTCGTCTGATGTCAGTTAGAGACAGCCACCAGTGTTGAAGCATAAAGTGGGCTTGATGCCCTGATAATACCAACACGGCTACGCGACAATCCACTAGGCTACCAGTGATTTCAACCAGATAGAGTAATCATCATCGTATCGTCACTGGTTTGACGTCGGTAGCACCCACATGGTAGATTTTTATCTACAGAATAGTAAGAAACTCGCGCACTATTGCTCATGTCATGAGGTTCAAGAAAAAAGAAAATATTGGTAGCAGGTTAGGATAGACCCCAGGAGCATGGATACAAAACAGATTTTACTAGCATTTTCTCTATTATTCATAAATTAAGTGAATCATAACTTGTCTGAACACCAACCGTGGTGTGTCAATTCTTGTCCTTCTCGTATAACTAGGTCTCAGTCTTTAGATACCCCACCGTAATTTATGGCTTCTGAACGAAAGCAGGATTTTGCTCCATAGTTGCCGAGATGAAACCACGCAGGGCAGCCCATCTGTTTGTTGTCGAAGTTTCCACCACTGGCTGAACAGGAACCGCCGTTTGTTGTACCTGGCTATGTGCTTGGAGTTTCTGCTGTTTCCGACTCAACTTGGTCTGCTTAGGAATCACCTCAGCCGGCGGCTTCTCCGTAATCGCCGCCAACTGCGCCATATTCGCCCCGAATCTCTCCAACTCCGACCGCACAACCTTCTCTTTGCGCTTTAACGCTCCTGGCCGGGACTTTAAACTCTTGTGCTTAATCTTGGCGACGCCGCCTTCGCCATCGGAGTCATCATCTACGTCGGGGAGCGCATCGGCGAGGGAGTCGAGAGTTGTCTTGAGTTTCTTGTTGGCGCGACGGACGTGGTTGCGCGAGGGCTTGGAGTTGGCTTTGGAGATTTTGGAGACGAAGGAGGATTTCTTGATCTGGCGTTTGTCGCGCTTGCTGGTGGAGAAGGCGTCTGTTATAGTGGTTTCGGCACGGTGGGTTTTGTACGGCGCGTGTTTGTGGATGTCCCCGCGGAGACGGGCCATGCGGTGTTCGCCGGCAGAGAGCTTGGGGATGGAGGGGGCCTAGGGGGTGTTAGTGGGGGGTGGAGGGGTCAAAAAGGGGATAATAGAGGACTTACCATTTTTAATGAATTGTAATAGTTGGGTCACTTGGGTAAATGTCGATAATCGTATCGGCCGTCTATCTCAAGTCCTACCGGCGAATGCCCCGTGTGGGGAGTTCAAAAATTATAGATAGGACAGGGATCACATATCTTATCGTAATCGATAACCTTAATTACCTACAAAGAGCGTGCAGCTATGTGTTGGCGACGTCATCGGTAATTTTGCAGGGGGCCAAATACTATACTGGAATATCGCTTGACAAACGGTATTGACACAATGAGTGGAAATGACGAGGAACTGAAGAAACTGAAGGAGGAGTTACAGAGGGTGGAGACACAAGCTGATAATTTAAGGAAACGGATTACGGAGATTGAGAAAGCAGGAGAGGACGTTGGAGGGACCAATTGGCCTTTGTTACCCCGCGAGTATGAGAGATATGGTCGGCAGATTGTAGTCCCGAACGTGGGAGTTGACGGTATGTTGTAAAAATGGCAGTTTGAGGGATAAGATACTAATATAATGGAATATATAGGTCATTTAAACATTAAGAACGCTAAGGTCCTCATCGTTGGTGCCGGTGGCTTGGGATGTCCAGCGGCCGCGTATCTTGCAGGTGCCGGCGTTGGTACACTCGGCTTGGTTGATGGGGATATAGTTGAGGAGTCGAACCTCCACCGTCAAATAGCCCATTCCACGAGTAAAGTAGGAATGCTCAAAGTCGACAGTGCCATCCGGTATCTACGAAGGTATGTCTAATAACCTCTCCTGTCTTCAAATGTACTAACCTTCGTAAGCCTCAACCCACACGTCACGTATCAAGCACACCCCGCCCATCTCACTCCAACAAGCGCCATCGATATAGTTTCTAAATACGACATAGTCCTCGACTGTACTGACCATCCCACCTCCCGCTACCTCGTCTCCGACACCTGCGTCCTCCTTCAGAAACCGCTCATATTTGCTTCTGCACTTAAACTCAGCGGCCAACTGATGACCATGAACTATCCCGCTCTACTACAAGGTGACGCCACAGGCGGCCCCTGCTACCGGTGTATATTCCCAAAGCCATCACCACCAGAATCCATCGTGTCCTGTGGCGAGGGGGGAATTCTCGGGCCAGTAGTTGGGACTATGGGGGTTTTGCAAGCCTTGGAAGCTCTCAAGGTGATTTCTAGCGGTGGTCTCGATAATCAGACGGCTAAGAGCTTGGTTACTGGGAAGCCTAGCATGTTACTGTTCACCGCGAACTCATCGACGCCTTTCCGTTCTATTAAGATGAATGGACGACGGGCTAACTGCTTTGCTTGTGCTGATGCCGCCAAGTTTTCGCCGACTAGTTTGACCGACGGGACTATGGATTATGTTCAGTTCTGTGGTGTCTCGGCACCAGTCTCGATCTTGACAGATGATGAACGGATCACTGTTGACGAGTACCATCAAACTGCCTTAAAGACACCACATGTTCTTCTAGACGTACGAGGAAAGGAACACTTCTCTGTTGGCTCACTGCCAAGTGCCGTTAATATTCCCATCTCGACGATCACTAACCCACAGCGTGTCTCGGAAGTCATTGAGAAGGAATATCCAAATATGCCACCCGAGATACCAATATATGTCGTTTGTAGGCAAGGAGATGATTCACAAGTAGCTGTCAAAAGTCTCAAGGCCGCTGGACTCGATGCCGATGGGAGTCGATTAATCAAGGATATTAAAGGTGGTATGCGTGGCTGGAAGGTCAAAATTGACCCAACATTGCCATTTCTCTAAGAAAATACAAGGCTATGGCATTTATAAATCTTTTCCGCATTTTTTTCTGTGCTATCTATGGATGTGAACTGTGATATTATACGCTTTAAACAAAGCTAGTGCGCTTGTTGTTGAAAGCCCGCTGGTCCTTGAGCCAGTGGCGGTAGCCAACGACGCTACCAATCTTCTCGCCGTAGTAATCAGGGACTATTCTCATTAGTTGATGTCCTAGCCGTCTAGAAAATGGGATACATACCTGGGTTACCAGCCGATGAAGACGAGGGGTCAACACGGTTGCGCTTGATGCGTGCAAAGAAGTCGTTCTCCTTCTAAACACCCAACTAAATTAGTCTCAACATCCCAAAACGAAACTCCAATTCAATCTCAACTTACCGCAGTGAACTCAGGCGCAACCTTCTTATTCAACAAATGGAAGACCCCTGACCCCGCACTAGGCCCGGCCAACCATCCCAATCCCATCGTCGAAGTCGTGACCAACCCCATGCTAATCATCGGATCCAAAGGAACATGCGCCATCAATTCTGCCGTTGCCCCGCTAGCCACAGCCATCGCACCGCCAGTACCACCCGCCAATGACCCTACAATACTAAACAATAGCTGCCATCTGCGCCGCGACTTGCGCAACTGGAAAAAGGTGTTCCAATTGAGAACCGGCGAGGTAGGGGCGGTGGTTGATGAGGTCGGATGGGCCGATGTAGCAGCCGCAGCGAGACGGGGGGTCAACTGGCTGAAAGGGCGGA
Source organism: Huntiella bhutanensis (assembly GCA_002018275.1). Lineage (NCBI taxonomy): Eukaryota > Fungi > Ascomycota > Sordariomycetes > Microascales > Ceratocystidaceae > Huntiella > Huntiella bhutanensis. The sequence continues at coordinate 151,233 of MJMS01000010.1, forward strand.
TGGGCTGAAGGGCAAGAGTACGGGTGGTAGCCCGGAGGGTGTTGGTTGTGGAAACAATCATCTCGACTAAGGGTGTTGTTCTGGTGACTGGGTAGCCGATGGTTCAATGGACGAGAAAGGGCGCAAGAATGCCGTTGATATATATTTATTTATGTGGAATCAAACTACAGACTTGCAGCTATTGGTGTCGTTGACAAAAAAAAGAAACACAATGATGACAGAGAACAAAAATAATTCGTACAAATGTTGATCGGAAGGTATAGAGCTCCGGCAGAATGGAAGGTCGTTCATTTTCCAAGTACCCACTTTTGAGATGTCCATTCAGAGCTTCTTGTTTTGACCGGGGACATCTAACCCAATGTGGACATGCCATCGACATCATTGTAAATATATACAGAACCATGCCAAAATTCTCGTAAACTTACATATACATATATTCTTACATACGTACCCAACTGTAGCATCTACGATGATTGCTTTGCATTCATGGCTTTTTGAACCATAGCATACAGCTTTCTGTCCTCGGGTGACTTCTTCCCCTTCGACGAATTCAACTTTGCAATATCAGCCTCTGCCTCTGCAATGACTTGTTCAATCATCTGATGGGTACTGCTTAAAGCCTCAGTAACAGCAATACTCCCGGGGAGGCCTTGGTTTACATCTCTCCCCTCTCTCTTTTTAACATTTCCTCTGACTGCTTCAATTCCTCGCATAACTTTCTCACAATTAGCCGCGAATGTTTCGGTGTACTGCTCCAAATTTCTGCGCACGTCCTGCTCTTCTTCTGCCTGAGCTTGTTTAGTCTCGTGAACTAGTTGCGAACTCTGGGCCTTGTACTCATCCACAATGCTTGTGATGAGAGTGTTCTGCTTCTCAATAAATCCCACAATTTCCTATCTTAAATTAGTCACACATGCCATTGTTATTTGTTGAGGGTAACTTACTGTGGTGGAGTTCTGCACTGCAACTTGTAAGCTCGAGAACTGTTGCGTGGGTGGCAGTGGTGTCGCACGGGTTGGCACCCCATTGGTTGCTAACGCCGACTGGGCCGCCTCGAGCATTTTACGTCTGCGTTCACTGCGTCTAGCAAACTGGTCGTCCAAAATTCTTCGCATATCAGACGACTGGCCCAACAGTGTAGGATCTTGAGCGTCAATATCTACATGACGTAGCTGGGACTGTATAATTTGATGTTCTTGGTCGGGCGCCAAATCTTTTTTCGGACGCCGTGCCTTCTTTTCCAGCAGACTCACAATGGATGGTGTTTGTGACTTTGTTGAAGGACAGTCGGCAAGCCATCCGCTGATATCAATCATTCCAGTTGAAGACTGATATTGAAAGGCCTTGGAATCAATAGCCTTTGGCTGTGCAGCTCCTTGGCCTGCGGTCTCTGGACCATTGCTGAGCGGCAATGTTGTGATCGTCGAACCTTGCGAAACCTTTGAAGTGAAAGGAGCTGGCCTTGAAACTCGGCGTACACGGCCTGTAGGGATCGGACTTCCCCTTTCAGTCACCACTACGCTACCACGGCGGCGTGCTGTTGGTCTATGGGGTATAGTGCGCGGCGGAAGAAAATTGTATGCTTCGCCATGAGGGGCCTGATCTCCATCTAGCAGAGCATTATCCTCGGGTAGCAGTAACATTTCTTCATCGGGCTGGACTAGCTCCTCAAAAGCGGGTAACGGCAACATTTCTTCATCAAGCTGGGCCGGTTCCTCAAACACGGGTAGCGGTGGCGGTAGCGGTTCATCATCAAGCTGTACCGGCTCCTCAAATCCAGGCAACGGCGGAATACCATATGAGTTCTTCCGCAACTTCTGTCGCTTTATTTTTTTAAGGTCAGGGGGGCTAGGTCGCTTCTCCGAGGAAGTATCGCCTGGTTCAAGCTGTTTAGATGGTTGGGGCGTTTTGACTGGCGCAGAACCCTTGGCTGGTGTAAGCTTTTTGGTCGAAGGGGTCTTTTTGGGTGATACGGGAGTCTTTGGTGATACGGACTTCTCAGACGGCACCAACACCTTCGCAGGAACCATTTTACCCTTCAGGTCAGGACGGCCGCTTGTAGCAGAATTATCCTTAGCCGATTTCTCCATTAGAGGAGAGGGTGCTCTGGGGTATCACACGATTAGCTTTGTATTCATAGTGGTGGATATCATGTATTACTTACACGCTTGCTGCCAACCCATCCGACAAAGGTCCCAACGGTTCAACCTTTTCGGTAATCTCTTCAGATTTCTTCGGAGTAATCTCTATCTCTCTTGACTCGCTCCGGTCCACCCTAATAGGCTGTTCGGCATCATCGTTGTTGGCCCCGACCGGATTATCAAAGAAACGAGAGTTTTTGGTCGGTGTTCCGGCCATAGAGTCGGGGATGGTACTTCTCTCTGCCGTAAAGCTTTGTGACTCGTAAATTACCGAAGCATGGCGACTAGAAGCAGGATATTGCCTGGTCCTTTGGCTATCGGTTTCTTCGTCGCCGAACAAAGAACTTGGAAGCCTATCGTCAAGAAACTGACCGGGGACAGATGATAGACGTCTAAGCTGCGGAGATAAAGCTCTACCGGCAAACTCACGACTATCATCCCAAGGCGGGGAGCTGGGAAGAAGAGGATGGGCAATAGGCAACTCTTGAGCTGGATCAGCCATCATCAACTCCTGCAGATACGGATCGTGATGGGGCATGTCTGCCAAGTTTGGAAAGTTTGATGATGATCTCATAATAGCATAGCCCTGATTATCGTTTCCGGGTGAGGTCTGGTTACTAGACTCTCTGACATTCGGGGGTAGACTTAGTTGGTCGTCATCATAGACAGGCTGCGTATCAGTTATACTGGCTGGCATATTGTAAAAGGTTTTCAAAATGACTGAATAACTTGCGGACAGATGTTTGTTTTGAATAGTTGAACGAGGGATGTTTGGTTAAGAAGAAGAGGATTGTTCTAATTCTAAGTCTACATGTGTCCTTTCCATTCATATTTCATTGCAGTAATATCATTTCTCCAGTCTCTTACGTTGGTAGTTCCCAGAGAGGCAATATTTACGATTGGGTACTCTATATATAGGCATCTATAGCACACTATCTTCAGTGCTATTAGTGTACCTCATGAGTTGCCTGGGGTAATCTCGATATTAACGAGGGCAGATCTTGCGTGTAATCTTTCTGTTATGATTCTGTGAATAGTAGGCACCACACAATTTGAGCACTTACATGCATATATTCTCATGATAGCTACTACCATCTTTCAACGGTAGGGTTACCGAAAGGACATGGCTCCTGGTCACGTGCGGCCCTAGCGTAGCGGGCGAAGGATCAATTTCCGCTCCGGCCAGACATAGTCTCCATGGCCGTCGGATGGTTTCTGGGCGTAGAAAATAGACTCGTTCGTCAGCAGAAATGTAGTTCGCACCAACACGGTGATTAATTGTACCGACCTCCACGATTCAATAAAAGTGCACTGACAGAGTATAACACATTAAAGCACTGCCTGTGAACCTAGTTAAATAATCTGATGAATAATATAGACAAGGCTGAAGCGTTAAGCAGGCCATTCTTTATTAACTTGAAATCGTCATCTGTCCATATATTGCGTCTTCATTCCCTCATCCACACACATCTAACTGAATACTACCACACCACATTCTGCAGGTTAACCCTGAACCCTTTAACAACAACGACAACACATTTCAATTATAATTTTGTTTCTTTTTATTTTCGCAATATGAGCACTAATCCCAAGGATATGCAATCCGCAGCGGAGTTACCCGCAATCAGCTCGACTCGACTGGCGCAGTCTGAAGTCAAGGTCGACACTGTAGTATCTAAGGAGGTGGAAGATGAAGCTGATACGGTCCTTTACCTTGCTTTCGGCTCCAACCTGAACTGGAAAATCATGACCCAGCAAAAGGGAGCCTGGCCAATGGCCAAAGTAAACGTCACCGCGCCGACTCTGCAGTTGGTATTTGACCTCCCTGGCCTCCCCTTTTTGGAGCCATGCTTTGCAAACACGGCTTTCCGCGAGGTTCCTAAAGATCCGTTGCCACCCCCGATCAACCCCGGTCCAGTATTGCCTCCTATCGATGATCCGAAGAATCCAGGGTGGACGAAAGGGCTTATTGGTGTTGTCTATGAAATCACCCGTAGCGACTATGCCAAAATCTTGGCCAAAGAAGGTGGAGGTACAGGATATCAGGAGATATTCGTTCCTTGCATCCCACTGCCACCTAGCATCTCAATCCCCGAGCGGCCCAATCCTACGGTTCCCCGGCCATTTATCGCCCGCACATTATACCTACCCGATATACCTACCGACATACCTGATGTCCCCGAAATACCCGATGTGCCAGGAAAGCCCAACAAGCCGGATGATAAGGAGCCCAAGAAGTCGGATGATTCGTTACCTCAGGATGGGGACGACGAAGAAGATCCTAAGAAGGGTTGGTGGACCAAGTTATGGCTCCGTCTAGCATCGCCTTATAAGCGACCTGTTAAGGAATATTCCGAGCCTAGTCATAGGTATCTCAACCTGATTGTGACAGGAGCAGCAGAAAATGAGTTGCCAGAAGACTATCAACAGTACTTGCAGTCATTGAATGCCTACACTCTCACATCTATCCGCCAGCGCATTGGAAAATTTGTCACTATTGCCACTTGGCTCCCTTATGCTATCTTCTTGATGCTCACAGGTAGGCTGCTCGCTGATAAGGATGGTAGATTCCCCCCATGGGTGGGAGTAGTGTTGCATGTTGCCAGTAATTGTGTTTGGCTGCACTATGATTACATTATGAAGCCGTTGTTTGGTGACGGCGAGCGTACTACTTCGGCCGAGGCGGGAGATCTGCAGCATTCGGCGGTAGTTGTCGGGGATGAACAGGCGCTGGATGAGAGGAAGCCACTATTGGGATAGTCTTTGCTTGTTGGCAGGAAAGCAAGGCTTGTGTCATGCAGATCGAATGCGGGTGGCATGCAGCCAACAGAGATGGTCCGAAATCAATATACACTTTGATATGAGGTTGTGTAAGGGGATATATATACACGCACATGAGATATAAACAATGAGACACATAGACCGGGTAAATAGAGTATAATGTCACTGTTTCAGCTTCACAATTAGCCTTTTGCCTTGTCATGCCGTTGGATTTTCTGCACAACGAGCCGCAACTGGAATTTGCCAGGCGGATTGCCGGGACCCACTCACCCCTCCTGTTCGGTTATGGTGTCCTTGTTTGCGAGGGTATTGAAACACCGGAGTTGAATTCATGGGTGTTGGTCACACACAGGGTTGCGGGTGGGAAGGCGATGTTGCCACACGAGGAATAGAGCCTCATGTGTGAGATAGGAGTTATGCCAAACGGCAAATGTGAATCACATAGGCGAACAGACATGGCTTACAGTGATCTAGACTGGTGTGGTGATACGGCGCCTACACAAGGGACACGTCCGTGTCCTTGTGGCAAAATGACGGTAGTTATGACGTCTATGTTGAGATACAAACAACGAGGTCTATGAAATTAGGGAAACTCGGCGGATTTCTACATACATTGTGGACCTCTTGACATTGGAAGGAGGGTTTCCATGTCGGAAACTATTCCTTGGAACCAACTAAACAGCTAAGATGCGTTGAACACGCATCCCGCACATCACCCACCGACGCGAGTTGAAGGCGCATGTGTAGGGATGCGTTGTCTGTGTAAGGAACATGACGTCAAGATGTAGCCAAAAGTATGTAGACAGACACCTGAAATGACATAAACATGTATCTTCCATGCAGCCAATCGCATGTTGTGTGCCTGGTGCATTAGTATGTAGGAGGACACCAGGGGATTTGTGAATGGCATCTTTCAAGTAGCGCCTAGTAGTGCATGTTCCCTGTTAGGTACCAGCTCACACGAGCTGACCTGACTGAGCCTTTTTCTAGACACACTAGAGCCGTTGTAGTTCTTCTATCTAAGCCTCACTAACTGTCAAGATTGTCTCTGCATTGTTTGTTTGCATCACAAATATTGACTGCTCTAGGTGAACACAGCAACAATCCAAAACAAGTGATATTGACTTGTCAACTCTCCCGGCCAGCATAAGGATTTTCACTCTCGGACATGGACCCACATCCGCCATCCCGACAGTACAACGGAGGCCAAAAGTAAATAGACACTACGGGTCCGCGTATACGGACGCCCCTCCCTGGCAGCGCCCGCCCATGTTTCCAGGCCCCACAAGGCTCCGAACAGACACTACCATGCACTTCGCAGCGTCGGAAGCAGGATTAAGGGGTGGATCGGTCACCGTAATGGCACCAGCGGCTGCAGTGATAGGTTCCCGATGCAAGCCTGTAACAAAACATGTAGGCATAACGGTGGGGCGGACATAACACCGTAGGTCCCGCTCCGAACACTAGACATCTTCCTGTATGAGCTGGGACGGCGGCCGTTATGGAGTCTTACACTGTGTCTCTTACGGGGGTGGTTATAACGGACTTATTAGTGCCTCTGTTGTAGCTAAGTATACAAGTATACGGATTAGCAGTACGGCTTCTGAGTGAGGGATTCAAGACATAGGATGTTGTAGAATTGACGTTTCGCATCTGGCAGTTGAGCTAGAAAGATCTGTAATCCCCTCGGCCCCCCCAGTCTAAGACATTCGACGGCGCTTCTTTGAGATCCATAATTCTAGGAACATGCAGAAATGTCTCTGAGTTCGCCGCTCCCGTGGTGAATAGGTTCTTCGTGGCCAAGGTGGCAAACGCGGATCTGGCGAGAACAACACACGGCCGTTTCTCTCCCTCGGTACCAGGTGTAAAAAGGCCCCGCTTTAGTAACGGCAAGTGGTGCATCGCTACATATGAACTTACTTACAATAGTCGAACATGCCCCGGGCGGGGCGGGGCGTTTGTCAAACCGCACGACGACCCCGCTTACATTGGGACAGGACAGTTGGAATTGTATGTATGTGCGTATAGAACTTTGTTAGTATCAATTCACACAGGGCTGGCTTCACAATGACAAGGGTCTTCGGCTTCATACATGAGACCTCGCTTCATATTTGGGGCCGATAAATCAAGTGTTGGTAAAAGTTTCCACATTAGTTGTCATGATACAAATGCGTAGCGGAAATATGTTTAAACTTTTTGTTTGTTACTTCTCAATTTGTTGTGTATACAGACATATACGTTTCGTTCAGTTCACCTGGCATGATGTTTCATGACATAAGCTTTTGCGGCTCAACTACATTTCGTCACTTGCGGCGCCTCAACAACCACTGACGGATCTAGGATGCTCCTAGATGTATTCCTTGACTCTGTGAAGCCATAATTTGTTCTTGGACCCCTTCGAAACAACAATCTCCTGCTATAGCCGTACATACGACACAACTGCTCAAAATAGCCGGTTCAAAGTGGGCTCGAAGGAAGAGGATGATCTTCTTGGATGTTGATATCTTATTGATTTGTGGCTCGAGCACCACATCTGTAGTTTATCGCCCTTAGAAAGCGGGATGACGATGGATCTTACCCCGATCACATCTGAACCGCCCTATGACGTGCAACGAACTTCTGAACCACCGTCATGAAAGTTAGGTGGCAAAAGATGCGAGTTTGACGAATCAACTTTACTTGAATGTTGTTAGAAACATCCAGCGCTTACATGTGGTTGTTTGGCGAATGGTCCGTGGTCACCGCAGATGCGGGATAACATTGATGTACAGAGTTACACCTTCAACAGTTGAGGGGGGTGGCGGCATGTTCGTGCCGTTTGACTTGGATGCAACCCCCTCACGTCGTGAATGGTAGGTGGCAATATATCTGTGTGTCGTCATTGATTTTGAGTTTCCAAGTCGCTCTCACTTGCATACACTGATCTATGAGCCGTTGTTCATTAAGTCTCATTCATTGTGAACCGTCATTGTTGTCACCCGGTGTAATCTATGCTCACATCATGAACATTCTAAACTTATGGTATACATAGCTAGGCTCGATGAGGACATGTCCGAGAGCATATCTGCAACCGACGGACTACGATACGGTTGTTGACTGATGGATCCATGAGTATAGAAACACCTTCGTCGGCTTTGTCGCAAGACACCCGATACTTGGCGCCAATGTACCTTTCGTGCCATAGTACGCAATCAAAAGTACCTAGCGACTAGGTACCCTAGATGGGCTTCACCCAAAACAGCAAGTATCGCACCGCTCTCTTTCTTGTAGTGACAAACCAAGCATCTCAAAAGCCTCAAAGTAGTAGTCAAAGCTGATAAGATACGCTCTGTAGGTGCGCGGCGTGTCCACTTAGCCCCATCCTTAACCCTCCGAGAAGCCCCAAAACATACAGCAGGATTCAAGGGTAACGAATCTCAGGTCATGGTGTATGTATTCTTTTGGCCACTCACTTGTTATGACGACATTGTGCAGGGTTGGTGGGTACACGGCCCAGGCGAAGTGGATAAGTCGGACCGGGGGAGAGGGGCTCTAGGAAAGCGCCGGGCACGGGGGACCGAGAAGGCAGAAAAGAGCTCTGACAACGTCCGTCAGTTCAGGAACGGGAGGGCGATTTTTACACCAGTACCGAGTCCAAAAATGGAAGTCTGTACTGTGCTAGCGTACAAGCGTGGTAGGTGCAGAAAAGCCACAGGTGGCGTCTTGCCCCGCTGTTTCCAGCGGCGGGGAGGGGGGGCGTGCAATTAAAGACGCTGGAGGTGTTATCGTTGACACATTGACCCTGGGACAGCTACAACAACTGGTGGTGGATTTTTCGGCGGGCAGGGGAAACTTTGGAGGCTGTCTACACACCTTTACACCCGAGACAGAACCTCGACTACATCGAGCACCCGCCTACACATCCGGATTTGCCTAACTCGACACCCTCTAAGACACTGTTCCAACTAAGATTCCATTTGTTACATTCTCCAATATATAAGAAGCCGTCACTTCCCTTCTCGACAACCAAATACTTTTATGTCCGTCATCAACACCTTCTATCAATCAACTTCTCTCTTCTATCGAACTTTTTCAGTCTCAACTTTATCTCCTGTCAGGTCTTTTTATATCTGTTCCATAAAATCTTCAACTCTTCAACAACAGCTACGCCGTTGTTCTTCGTTCCCACAAACTATTACATATCCAAACAAAACTACTTCACCTTTCCAACCCGTCAACATGACTACCTCCAACCTCGTTGAGAAGAAGCACAAGGTTACCGTCGTCGGTTCCGGCAACTGGTAAGTCACATCCACATGGAGTTTGTGTTTGTGCTTTGATGGTTTCCACCATTACATCACACTCACGTGTAAATGCACTCTCCACCAATCATAATCTTTGTCTACCCTACTTCAGTCACTAACACAATTTCTAGGGGTTGCACCATTGCCAAGATTGTCGCTGAGAACTGCGCTGAGCACCCCGATCTTTTCGAAAAGGAGGTTCAGATGTGGGTTTACGAGGAGAACATTACTCTTCCCGAGACTAGCCCTTACTACGATGCCAAGATCGGCGACACTCCCCAGAAGTTGACTGACATCATCAACACTCACCACGAGAACGTCAAGTACCTTCCCGGTGTTAAGCTTCCTGTCAACCTTGTTGCCAACCCATCCGTCCAGGATGCTGTCAAGGACTCTAGCATCCTCATTTTCAACCTTCCCCATCAGTTCATCGCTAAGGCTTGCCGTGACCTTACTGGCCACATTCTGCCGTTTGCTCGTGGTATCTCTTGCATCAAGGGCGTTAACGTCACCGATGATGGTATCGACCTGTTCTCGGAGTCTATTGGCAAGGGCCTGAACATCTACTGCGGTGCTCTCTCCGGCGCCAACCTCGCCTCTGAGATTGCCCGCGAGAAGTGGTCCGAGACCACCATCGCCTATGACCCTCCTCGTGTCGACTCTTTCTCTCGCACCAACTCTCGCTCCTCTCTGGCTCCTTCCGACGATGACATTCTCCACTTGGATGCCTCTGGCAAAAAGTCCACTGTTACTCTCACCCCTGTTCCCCAGGAGTACGCTCCCATTGACCAGACCACTTTCAAGCGCTTGTTCCACCGCAACTACTTCCACGTCCGTGTTGTCTCTGACGTCGCCGGTGTCTCTCTTGCTGGTGCTCTGAAGAACGTTGTTGCTCTCGCTGCTGGTTTCGTCGAGGGTCGCGGCTGGGGTGACAACGCCAAGGCCGCCATTATGCGTGTTGGTCTGCTCGAGATGGTCAAGTTTGGCAAGGCCTTCTTCTCCACTGCCGACCGTGCTACCTTCACTGACGAGTCTGCCGGTGTTGCTGATCTGATTACCTCTTGCTGCGGTGGCCGCAACTACCGCTGCGCCAAGCTCGCTGTCCAGGAGGGCAAGACTGTTGCTGAGATCGAGAAGCGCGAGCTTAACGGTCAGATGCTCCAGGGTACTTCCACTGCCCACGAGGTCTACTCTTTCCTCCAGACCCGGGGTCTTACTGCTGAGTACCCCCTCTTCAGTGCCGTTGCCGGTATCCTTGAGGGTAAGCACAGTGTCGACGAGATCCCCGACCTTGTTTCCGACAACTAAGCTGTTGCTTTCTCGATTTTCATGATTTTGGTTTCAACTGGTACTTGCCGCTCGCCAACAGGAATTGGCTTCATGGCTTCTCTCAGGGTACGAGAGTAAAAGGCTATTGTTTTGGGAACTTGTTTGGGCGTTTTTGTCTTTCTGATTTTGATCTTTGGTCTCTCGCTTTTGATTTTTAAGAGGCCTTCATCTACATATAGATTACACCTCTTGTTATGACTTGTTTTTGCTTTTCCTATTTAGAAGGACACGATACCTTAGTCTATTAGCATTTATAATAGCACCAGTCCTACTACTACTTCACACACATTCTTTACTCTCACCGTGATTTCAATGTAACCTTTTAGAACGAAATATGCACTTAGTAGCCGCTTGGCTTTTGAATACCACGTTAGTTTATCCTTGGTATGATCAATGATTTGTATAAGTGGAGTAGCCTTATGATTTTACCACTCAGATGTCCTTTGACTCAAGAAACATTTCTTGCGACACACAAACATGTCACTTATAGCAGGGGGCGTCAGAATCATGGGCCGAACTCTGAGTCCATTCAAATATATATGATGTGATAGTTGCACTCCCACGACTGTAGTGACTGGTTTCTTCCTTCTCATACGGTTGTGACCTTACTCATGCATATGAAATTCATTCGGGCATATGAGGCTGTATGCCATGTTACATTCAATTCTCAACATGCATATGTTTTCTCTACTTGACACAAGGGAATACTAAGCGGTGAAGCGACATGTACATAGGTAATGCTAAAAAGATATGTCTCAAATCAAAGCACCAAATGCAATCGCCTTGAAAACTCCCATAGAGCCGTAGAGCCGCCTTTTCGGAGTGTCCATCGCGCTAAGAAATTTGGAGATGTCCGCTTGGTTTATATCTGAGTTTTCTATCGATTGCGTGTGGCAATATGTCTCAGACTTAGAGTTTTCTAGGACGTACATACCGGAATTTTGCGGTAACTTTAATTGGGTTAAATCATCCATCTGGATAAGTTCATTTTCGCCACACACCCTGAGATCTATGGTCCATATCTTCTACCAATAATCTCACAAACAGATTAACATACTGTTAAACTATCGAAAATCACTCACAAGACCCGGTTGACCGACCGCAACCACCATGTATAACAAAACTATTCTGCGCCTTCATCGTACTGCAGTACCAGCGCGGCAAAGCAACTCACAACCTTACGTCACGATGCCATCGTAGTCCGAGAGCGTGCGGGGAAATAGCCATGGTGGACGAATCCCAGTCTGCCGGCAGTGTTCAGAGCATCGCTTGTTGGCGATCCTCGGGACTGGCTCTGCATCCTACACTTTTCGCGGTGACGTCGGAGGATGGAGTGCTCGCGTGAGGCTTTTGTCGTGCGGCTGTAGCTGTGGGGTGCGGTTTAAAGACCGATGCACTTTGTTATGCTATTTTGTATATCGTGTAGGGACAATTGAACTTGAATCGGGACTTTTTGGTAGAGAATGGGATTGCGGGATTGCTAGGATCAGTTCGAGGGTCTGAGGTTCATATCAAGGTGCATGGGAGCTTGATGTTGCATTTGAAGCTGGCGGATATTCAACGTCATACAATATCACAATGAATTGATGAGAAAACGGAGACCAGGTTCTTAAAAACTTGTTGTCCGAGATACTTTGTTTTCTCTTGAAATAAATGCATGAAGCCTCACATTCCCTTCGAAACGCAATCCAAGAGGTGATCGTCGCGGTCCGATAGCTCCGCGGATAGACTGGAGACCGAGGTCGCAGTTTTGACGTTGCACCGAATAAACAGTGGCCTGGTAACACGTTGCCGCCAAAATAACTGACATGGTAATAAAGACATGTGCTTGTCTCCGGTTACTATACCGTGACATCGGATTACCTTATTCCGTTCTATTTCCCTCAACTGACCACTCACGGTACGTTTTCACGGGACCACCAGTGAGAAAACAATCTACACTCTAGTATATTCTATGCTTATGTTTTATGGCATGCCAGTATTCTTTCGGGTGACGGTCCGACGGGAGCCAAGCTACTTATTGGAGAGGTGCTGTGAGGGTACAGGCGGCAACATCAGGGGATTCTTTCAATAAGGGGATCTGGCTCTCCATTGTGGAGACAACTTTCCCTTCAAGCGAACGCATCTCCAAGGCCACACAACCTAGATACTGCATAACGAGACAACAAGTGACACCTCGGGTTCCAAAATAGAAGCTGTTGCCGGGTAGAGAGTGTGTATGTATGTACATATGTTCATATTGCAGCAAGCCCACCTGTTGTCTCCATCCCGGCCAACCCCCCGAAGCACCGCTGTTGTCCCCCCCGGGGCTCTCTATGAAGTCCCGGAACACCCAGAATGGAAGTTCTAGTAAGAGACAACTTGCGGGCACAGGCGTCAAAAATTCAGGATCACATGAACAGAAGCCCTCCCGCAAAGAGGCTATGTCCTCCTCCCCCCAACCACATACTTGTCTCTTTCCAAGTTTTCTCGTTTTCTCGTCCATTCTTGTGATCGGCTGCTGTCTATCCCACCAAAATTCATATGTCAAAAACCCTACACAGGGTTCAACATACACACCCTCCATTCTCCAGTGAATCTGTGCTCCCACCTTAAGTGTGGCGTTTCGGGGGAAACAAATATCGTGACTTTTTAGGGTTGGGGTTTGTTTGCCGTTTTTGGAAGACACTGCGTGCTGTTTTCTCATGCGGTTTGCGGTATTGTGAAGTTTGTGAGCGGTGATGGGTTCGTGTGCATGTGTATGTGTGTATCTAGGTGTGTTGAAGCAACGGCGAAATATGTCGGTGTCGAGTAATGCCTGTTATGATGCAGTGCATAGGTTTCTGTGTCCGGAAGGTCAGATATCTTCACCCATCCAAAGCGTATCATCAAGGGTTGACTTGGAATACTAGGGTTCGAGACCATGATGGTCAGTAATTCGCTTTACCATGCGACTTGTTTTCGACCAGTGAGTGGTGCTGTTTTTATTTGTGTACATAGCACTCCCAAGGGACCTTTTATGTATGAAGCAACTACATACAACTAACAGGTTTGTTCTTGAAAAATGAATCCAGATGAAAAGATGAATCCCCAGTAGACAGTAGTTTATCGGTCCTGAACACTATTGGACATAGATTCATTCATTCCCATTCAAACACACCTTAATTCAACCCTGGCATAGCGCCTATGATAAAACTAAGATTGAAATAGGAAGGTTTAGCCCTTGATATAGCACAGTAGTTTAAAAAGAGGCCCGTAAAATTGGCTTGGTCGGAGCCTAATGACATATTCAAGCCCTAAGGTTTACGTTCAAGGGGGACCGAGGATCTCGCCAATGTGTTACCCAATGCGGTCAATGAGGGGCAACTGCAAGGAGTAGCATAGAGCGGGGGAGGGGCCAATCCACGATGCTTAGACTGGGTAATGCCGATATTATGGGGTTCTAATGGTGGGGTTAAGAGCGGGGTTTGGGGTTTCATTGGGTACCGGAGCTATGTAAACCATGGAACCTCAAGCTCTGGAGGGTTACTTTGGGAGCCATGGGACGGCAAGATGTCGGATATAGTCGTCATGGTTGTATCACAATGGCGCGGAATATCAGAAGTTACAGTCGACTGTGATATTTTGTGGGGATTGTACTCGCGTATATGCATTTGGGCCGTGTTGGACAGGAGCCTGATTGAAGGGGGATGTAGGCCCAAGCCGATATAGAAGAAGACGATATCCCTCATTACCAAAGTAACGTTGGGCTCGTAGAACTTTTGCCTTTTGTATTGCTTGTGATTCTGTCCATTTTGTCTTGCTTTTGTCCCGTCTATCTACTCTTCTTTCACAGCGACCCCTTTATCCCTTGAACGGCATTGTAACGTGTATCACCTACGATAGCACCTTCACATATCACGACTACTCCCTCACCGGTTAAAGTCTTGAACCGCAAGGCTACGAGAAGAAAAAAAGAGAAAACTGCGGCACAGACTTTCGTAGTAATCCCGTTCAACCTCGTTATATTTTCACGGGTATACATCTTTCTCATATACTTTATTTCTATACTTGAGACGATACATATATCGCCCCAATCGATTGCGCCGACAATCTGGTCATTGTTTAAACACACCGCCACGCAGCCGAGTCTCATTCGCAATTACATTAAGCTGCAGTTCACGACATATCTGCATCTAGTATTCCATCTCCACACACTCAAAACCGGCATTACGTCAAGAGCCTCTGTCACACACAACCATGACAATCATACCCCTGCCAACGGCCGAGGTCTACCTCTTGCCGTTGAACGACGACGGCTCTCCCGATGTGGCTGGCCAATATGTCTACTTGGCTCCTAAAACCGCCGATCCTTTTGTTGTTCGTTTTGTCATTGAAGGCACCTCTTCCATCTGCCGCCACGGAAGCCTCTGGATCAATATCCCAGAGAAGGGTGCCGAATTCAGACGAGACAAATTTCGGGAATTCAAGTAAGTTCACTGGACTGAGACATCACTGTCCAAGATCCATATATCAAAATCCGTTCATTGCAGATTGTAATATTAACCTCAATCTTGGTCCATAGGTTGGTACCCAACTTCTCTAAGAATATCGAGATCGATATTACGATCAATGACCCAGGCGCATTCGCCTACTACATCACCTACGCAGAACTTCCCTCTCTCGGAGAAACCCAGATTGCCAAGAATGAGAACAGCAAGACTCAGCTTTACTACATTGATGTAGCACCATTTCTCACCATCAACAACGATGCCCTGCCTCTGTCTGGTCTGTCGGTGTTTTCTGTGCTGTCCAAATTCATGGGCAAATACCCTCAAGACTGGGATGCTCACTTCCACGGAATCTCGGAACGCGGTTACAACATGGTCCACTTCACACCTCTCCAAAAGCGCGGCTCTTCGAATTCCCCATACAGTCTTTTCGACCAGCTGGCCTGGGATCCCGACTTCTTTCCCAATGGCGAGTCTGATATTGCCAACCTTGTCCAGACTTTGGAGAAAAAGCATAACCTCCTCAGTTTGACTGACGTGGTCCTCAACCACACGGCACACAACAGTGAGTGGTTGCAAGAACACCCAGAGTCTGGTTACAACCTCAAGACCGCCCCTTGGCTAGAGCCTGCCTACGTTCTGGATACCGCTCTGTTGGAGCTTGGCGCCCAATTGAAGGAAAAGGGACTTCCTACAGTGATTAAGACTGATTCTGATTTGGCTAAAATCAACGAGGCCATCAAGAAAGATGTGATTTCTGTTATCAAGTTGTGGGAGTACTACGTCATTGATGTTAAGAAGGACGCCGCTGCCGCTCTTGAGTCTTGGAAGGCTGGAAAGCTGAGCTTTCCCTCGGATATTGACGCCTCCAAGCTCGCTGCGCTACCCGTGGAACAGCAAGCCAAGTATTTGGCGGATTATGGGCTTAAGGGCACTGATAGCCTTGGTGCTCGCTACAAACGCTCGGTTAACGCCGAAGTTGCAGCTGGTCTGCTGAGCGCTATTGTCGGCCAATTTGATACTGCCAGCTCGGATGCTGCAGCTTCTGGAGAAACAATTACCAAGATTCTCGACACAGTCAATCTTCCTCTTTACAAGGAATACGATGCTGAATCTGCCGTTATTCTCAGACAAGTCTCTGACCGTATCAAGTACATGCGCGTGGATCCCCATGGTCCTCAGCAGGGCGAGATCACGGTCGATAGCCCTATCATTGAAACCTACTTCACCCGTCTTCCCAAGAATTCAACCACCTCCAAGTTCACTGAGGGCGAGTTAGCTTTGGCTAACAATGGTTGGGTTTGGGGTGGAAATGCCCTGATTGACAATGCTGGTCCCAAGTCTCGGGCTTATCTTCGTCGTGAGGTTATTGTTTGGGGTGACTGTGTCAAGCTTCGCTATGGCGAGTCTGCTGCCGACAGTCCGTACCTGTGGGATCGTATGACACAGTACACGCGTAGTGTAGCCAAGCACTTCAGCGGTCTTCGCATCGACAACTGCCACTCTACTCCCATCCACGTCGCTGAACATATTCTTGATGAGGCCCGCCGCGTCCGCCCCAACGTCTACATCGTGGCTGAGCTATTCTCGGGATCAGAAGAGACTGATTATATCTTTGTCAAACGTTTGGGGTTGAGTTCACTCATCCGTGAGGCCATGCAAGCCTGGAGCACTGGAGAGCTTAGTCGGTTGGTTCATCGCCATGGAGGTCGTCCCATTGGCAGCTTTGAGTTGGATGACATCACTCGCTCGGATGCTAAGGTTGCCGGTGGCCATCAGCGGACTGCATCTGTTACTTCTCATGAGATTATTCACAACATTAAGCCTGTTCCTGTTCAGGCTTTGTTCATGGATTGCACTCACGATAATGAGACCCCGTACCAAAAGCGCGATGCCCGCGACACCCTACCCAACGCTGCCGTTGTCAGTCTCTGCTCGAGTGCTTCCGGTAGTGTCATGGGCTATGACGAAATCTACCCCAAGATTATCGATCTAGTGGGGGAGACTCGTTTGTATGTATCTGAGGCCTCAAAGTCCAAGGCGATTCAAATCGGCGCCGGTAAGAACGGTATTGCCGGTGTGAAGAAACTTCTCAACCAGATACACACCCGTATGGGTAAGGACGGTTACGATGAGGTTCATGTCCACCATGAGGATCAGTACATCACTGTTCACCGTGTTCACCCCAAGACTCGCAAGGGTTACTTCCTGATTGCCCACACTGCTTTCCCTGGCTATGGTGATGCCAACGGCAACTTCGAGACAGTTCATCTTACCGGAACCAGTGCCAAGTGTCTTGGTAGCTGGTCTCTGGAGGTTGATACCAGCGCAGAGGCTGTAGAGGACGTGACCAAGGATACTTCATATCTTCGTGGTCTTCCCAGCACCTTGAGCGATAACAACGCCATCACTCTGGAAACCCGTGACGACGATACCTTCATCTCTCTTACTGGAAAGTTCCCACCAGGTAGTGTTGCTCTTTTCGAGACCTGGATTCCTGCTTGTGAAGGTGGCGCCGGTCTCGATGAGTTCGTGACTAGTGGTGCTACTTCGGCCTTCAGTGAACTTGATCTGATTGATCTCAACTTCCTGTTGTACCGCTGTGAGGCTGAGGAACATTCAACTAGTGCGGGCAAGGACGGCACGTTCGATATTCCAAGCCACGGAAAGATTGTTTATGCGGGTATTCAGGGTTGGTGGAGTATTTTGAAGGATGTGGTTCGTGACAATGCTCTCGCGCACCCTCTTTGCCAGAACCTCCGTGATGGTCAGTGGGCTTTGGATTACACTGTCGGTCGCCTCGAGCGCCAGTCCAAGGTTGCTGGGTACGAACGGTTGGCGAAGCCTGCTCAGTGGTTGAGAGAACGTTTCGACAGTCTCCGCAAGATTCCAGGTTTCCTGATTCCTCGCTACTTTGCGTTGATCATCCGGACTGCTTACCGGGCAGCTTGCAAGCAAGCAATGACGCACATGTCTCCTGTAGTCCAAAATGGACAGTGGTTTATGCAAGCCCTGGCCATGGTCAGCGTTCAAGAGACTGGATTGGTCCCTTCTGCTTCCCTGTGGCCCAATAAGTTGGTTCCATCTTTGGCTGCTGGTCTTCCCCATTTTGCTGTTGAGTGGGCTCGCTGCTGGGGCCGTGATGTGTTGATTTCACTCAGAGGTCTTTACCTTGGCACTGGTCGGTACGAAGAGGCCAAGGAGCACATCAAAGCCTTTGGTAGTGTCCTCAAGCACGGTATGATTCCCAACCTTCTGGGGAGTGGAGGTGAACCTCGCTACAATGCTCGTGATGCTACGTGGTTCTTCTTACAGTGTGTACAGGACTACACCAAGCTGGTTCCTAATGGTCTTGATATCTTGAAGGAAAGCGTTCCTCGCCGTTTCCTCCCTTACGATGACACCTGGTTCCCAGTTGACGACGAACGGGCCTACTCAAAGTCTAGCACCATTGCCGAGATTGTTGAAGAGGCTCTTGCCCGTCATGCTGCTGGCATGTCGTTTGTTGAGGCCAACGCAGGACCCAAGATTGATGATCAAATGAAGCAAGAGGGCTTCCAGATTGATATCAAGGTTGACTGGGAGACTGGTTTCGTCCATGGTGGTAACCAGCACAACTGCGGCACCTGGATGGACAAGATGGGCTCTAGTGAGAAGGCTAGATCTAAGGGTGTGCCCGGAACTCCCCGTGATGGTGCCGCTGTTGAGATCATTGGTATGCTCTACAGCACTCTCAAGTGGGTGGCTGAGCTGCAGGCTTCTGCCAAGTTCAAGTTCTCAGGAGACTCTGTCAAGAAGACCGACGGTTCAACCATTACGTACAAGGAGTGGGCTACTCTAATCAAAGCCAACTTTGAACGCTGCTTCTATGTTCCACAGGATGCGGCAGAAGACTCCAAGTACGATGTCAACCCTGCGGTTCTCAACCGCCGTGGCATTTACAAGGATCTGTACCGCTCCGGTAAGGAGTACGAAGATTACCAACTGCGCCCCAACTTCCCGATCGCCATGTGTGTGGCGCCCGATCTTTTCACGGCCAGTCATGCTTGGTCGTGTCTCCTTCTGACAGATTCAGTGCTGCGCGGTCCCACGGGCATGGCTACGCTCGACCCAGCCGACATGAACTACCGCCCGTACTACATCAACAGTGAAGATAGCACCGACTTTGCCACCTCAAAGGGCCGTAACTATCACCAAGGACCGGAGTGGCTGTGGCCAACGGGATACTTCCTACGTGCACTCCTGTACTTTGACGTGCAGCGCCGTGGCGAGGATGACGCACAGGGGCGTACCGAGGCCTTCCAGCAGGTGACACAAAGATTGGTGGGATGCAAGCAGATGATTGTTAGTAGTCCGTGGGCCGGATTGGCCGAGTTGACGCAGAAGAACAATGGGTTCTGTGGTGATTCTTGCCCGACTCAGGCGTGGTCGGCCAGTTGCTTGATTGATCTGTACATGGATGCTGAGTCTATGGGTGCGGAGAACGGGTTATCCCTGGCGGTGCGGGGCAAGTAGAGAAGTTTGCTTTCTTTTTGAGTTTTTTGAGTTTTTTTGAGTTTTTAAGGTTGATTCTAGGATGCTTGGCAAATAATCAGCAAGCAAGACAAGTTAAATGAATAGATGAATGTTTTGATGAGACTTGGATGATGGCAGATGACGCATGCACGATGTACGCCAAAAATGAGAAAATGTCTGAATATGTGTGTATCTACATATACGCGCAAGATAAATTCAAAAGCCCTTTTTTATTTTGCCCTTGTAGGACGTCTTGATACTGCCAAATCCTAGGCATGTATAGAATAACTATACTGGATATAAATGTGGCCTGCGGCGTCCCGAGGGAGCAACAACATGAACCATTGGTATGAATGCAAAAGAGACCGTAACGGCGTCCAAAAATGAAAAGAATGAAAAAAAAGCCAAATGCAACCGTCCAAAAAAAAAACACCAATAGTACAAAAATGCAAGATAAAAAGCACAAAAAAAGACATAAGCCCGGTCCCCACAGCAAGTAATCATAGTCGTAAATCAACACCTCTATTAAGAGTTCCCTAGAAAAATCATGTTCTCTGAAGGACTCTCCACTTCTTGGAGGGCTTTTCGGATGATTCGGCTGCGGGGGGGACTTCAGCGCTACGGGGGTCTTGTGCGATGAAATGAGCAGATGGAATGCCTTTTCCCAGCTCGTACATGCGATCATTGCGGCGAAGATAACGGCGACGCCATATGCAAGCGCCAATCCAAGTTCCGACAATGAGGAAAATGACGACTACAATGGCGACTACCCAACGCCAGTGACCTTCAAGCCTATAGGAGGGGGAAAAGTGAATGTTAGTGATTTGGTTGGGAGGACAAAGTATTAGGTGGGTAGGACGAGAAATAACTTACCAACTGCCATAGACTTTCTTGGACTTGGAGCTGCTTGTGTATGATGAGGCGGTGGAGGTAGTGGCAGTAGTTTGAGTGGCGGTGTCGACGTCACAGGCTGATAAGAACCATGAGCGAAGATCGTCGAGAGCGGTGGTGGTGCCAACACAGGCGTCGTCGCAAATTCCGGTGGCGGCGTAGGAAAGTCCCGAGACACGGCTGTCCATGCAGAAACAATCGGTATAGGCTGAGGCGGGGGCAGTGTGACCTAGGCCGGGTGGAACACAGGCGCCGTTGGCATCGTAGAGAGGTCCACACGAGTAAACACACTCCGGGAAGTCGGTGAAGGGGATCAATGTCGTTGAAGCGGCTAGACGGATATGGTGTTAGCGAGAGTCGGCTGTGTAGGATGGACTTGTGAATAAGCTTACCCATTGTTGTAGATTAGTTGGGGTGAATAGGTATTAGGTTAAGCGGGATTTATATGAGTGTTTTAAAAATATTATGTCTGACAAAGTGATATAGACATATGATGTCAGATGCGGATTATGTGGGATGCGAAAGATAGATTATCGAAGTCTAAGATCAGGAGAAGGTCGTCGTGAAGATAGATTCAGAAGAATAGCTCGTCTCAAGAGTAGGAGGCCGGAATTATAGGATCAACACAGCGGGGAGAGTAAAGTCCCTTGTGGTGCAGGTCGCTTGCGATAAGTGATGCTTGCAGCTGGGATGTGGAAATGTCCCGGTTTTAGAGTCAAAAATGCCAAAATACCAAGGTCGAAGCGGGATGTAATGAGGCCCTAAAAATGCAAAATGCCAAAAAAAAAAAAGTATGACAGGCCGAAAATGGAAAGAGCCGAGAATTCCAAAGGTGTGGGAAACTTCCTAATAGAAAAGGTTCAAGATGCAGGTTCGCGGAAAGGCGAAAGAAGAAGTGTAATAGGACAGGATGGGATGATGGACGAAGGAAGTGTGATTCCAGGGTAAAATGGTTCGTGGTGTTTTTTTCTTTGTATACGCCCGGCGCCGGTTGGGAAGGAGGGTTCGTAAGGAGGAAGAGTGTAGCGTCGGCGGCTGGTTGGCTTAGAAATTGGCTCGCACGCTCGGGGTTGCGCTGGACTTGTATTTATCCGTGGGGTGCAGGAGCCAAGTCTCGTGAGAGGGCAAAGTTGGATTGTAGTTGCTTTGATCGCTCAATAGAAGGGAAAGTGTGGTGAAGAGCGGTGGCAGGGATGCAATGCACTTGGGCAGGAGAAAGAAGTTGTTTGCGGCAGGAGACACGATAAAAAGAGTAGGTTGACGTGAACAGATGAGAAAGGGATGTGGAAGGGAGATGGGGAAAGAACGGAATGTTGGAAGTAGCGAGATCTTTTGAGATCTTTTGATGAAGGAAACGAGAGACAAAGATATGTAGAAACGAGGGACAGGAAACGACAGTTGAAGGTTTGCTTTGTTTGAATCTTGTTTGAACAAGACAGACGGGACGTTGTCGATGGTGATGGATTGTCAAAGGACGATGCAGATGAGGCAAAAGAAGGAAGAAAGTAAGTCAAGCTGATCGATCAAGACGACTGGGCTCACTGACGGATATAAATGGTTGGCATGAACAATAGTGGAATGGGTTTATAGCAGGCGTCAATCCGTTGTTACTCGACCGATTTGGTGCATCGTTGTTCTAGTTTGAACTAAGTAGATCCCACCTCCTCATGGCTATCTTATGGTCTCTACACCGGCTTTAGTGGGGTGATGGTGCAACTACAGGGGCTTCTATTTCCTTACGATGTGACGAGAATTTCTCTAAATGCACTAGTCACCACCATAAATGTACGAACTCGAGCGAAAAAAGGAAAAAAAAAACATCGTATTCCCAGGGACCAGCACCACTTCAGGTGAGTCGCTTTAGGAGACGGACTGGGGCCCAGTTCGGTTGATGCACAGGAATAAACGTTCCGCTTAACCGCAAACGTGTATGATGTAAATAGGTCGCCGGAGGTCCAAGCTTGTGGGGAAAAGCCAGGCCGGACTTTAGCAAGAATGGTGCAACTTTTTCGACCTTTTTGATGGACATTTGTGATGGGTTTGTAGTAGTGCATGTGGTTGGATTGGCGTGGAGACACAAAGTAGTTATTGATCAAGGTCAGACGAACAAAACTACTGGAGACCAATCAGCCGCAATGGTCTAGTCTAGCTTGTATCCTTTTGCGACACGTGCTGACGTCTTTGTGGATCCGTATTGCTGGTTATTTGGGTCTGGCTAAATCCATGTTTATCTGCATCGTGGGATTTAGACTTGTTTCTCAAATCTACAAGCTGAATCGGAGTACACGCATCCACAGAACTTCATCTTTGTGTCCGGAAATTCTCCAATTCATGTGGATGGGTTTGAGGGATTTCCCCTGGCTAATATCCGTACATATGTAGGTTTCTATGCATAATCAGTCCTTCGTCGGGCTCGATAAATGGCAAACAACCGATTGAGAGACAAGAGGATGGATCGTTATATGCTTGAGATGCGCCCGTTCAGTGCAGAATACGAGGTTGAGTCGCCTTAGGTTGAAAATAGTGGGATATCGGTCAAGTCCCCGACACATTTAGTTATAGTCCTGTCAATTCTGGTCAGTACCCCCTGTAATTGTCTTTAGTATAGTAGTCTTCCCGAGACCTTGGTGACGATGTCGTGGGTGGGTAGACTCATGTTTCTATTTTCTGTATAAACATATTGTGAACAAATGGACAAACTAATCCCGCTTGACCCTCAATTGATCCCATGTGAACATGTTCTTATCGTTCACGATATAATCACATCACTGTTTGCTAAACTTTGCATCCTCCGCCACGTTCACCAGCCTCGTTTATCATTCTTTGAACCCTCGAATCGGATTGAACCCTATTCTCACAACCGACCTGTTTGAATGATGTCGTATGTAGTTTCTCTCCGTCCCATCTGAATGGTTTATCTTCATATTGCCGGCACCCGTCTCCTTCTTTTCGGTAAGGCATCATCAACTTTCCCGTTCACATTCCAGTATAACTAGCAACACATCTCACTATACAAATCGAAAACAAAAACTAGACAATCCCAGTAATTCACCGATGCATCACTTGTTTTCTCATTTCTCTGTAGAGCACGATTCACCCATCGTCCTGTGCCAAAAGAAACCCCCATTCGTATCGTACATATGAACCAACTGGCGTAACCCAATTGTGCATAATCCGTCCGTCTAAATTCTCGTGTTCCACTACTGTCGTCAATGCCTTTACTTCGGCCCCCATTCAAGAGGCCAAGCAGTTCTGCTGTACCCGTCAATCATGTGAAATTCATGACGCAGCTTGCCATCTAAAGTTTGCCTGTCAACTGAGGAATCTTTCCATGTTCCTGACAGCTGAACACTATCACATGCACCGGTGAGATTCGTGCAGCGAGCAAAGTACATTCAGTCAGTCAGTTCCCTTAATAGCCTCGGGAAAACCAAGCACTGTTGCATATGTATGTATGTACATCGTCGTCTAATAGGCCCATCAATCATTGGCGATATTCCCAACCGATCTTAAATCACTCCAAGTTCGTATTTCCGCCCTCATGGTCCTCCAAAAATAAGCTCCCAAGTTAGTTCATCCTAGCTTATTTGCGTGGGCCGAGCTTTTGTCTGTCATTTTCTTAGACACCAGTCCCACGATTTTGACGCTCGTGGCAATCGTTGATCCCGAAATTACCATCGTCTTTTGTTGAACAGACCATTCACTCTACTCAACCAACCTCTCATCCCAAAATCGGCTTTAACTATATCTAATCTCTAAACAACACGGAAAGTATGCAATCTATTGTCACAACCAAAACTTTAATCTTCAACTTCAACTATACATTTGTGTCACGTGGAGCCTTCGTCGCATAGTTACAACAAACTTCCTTCGTGAACTTGGGGTGTGTTGTTATTATGATGAAGCACACTACAGTTCGCCTTGTTTATGCTTCGGGCTTTACATCAGTAATTCATGCAATTTTCGCCGTTTATTATGGCCCTCCCTCGCTTGCCAACACACTACCTCGAACAACGCTAGTGCATTGATAGGGTTAGGGTATAAACATATCGTGTAACGTTCACATTAGTTGATATAGATGACTTCTTTCCTACGATCGACATGTTTCAACAAAGATGATGTTAAAGAGTGACTGCAAGTCCATATAATCTAACTACTAAACAAAATTCTACCGTATACCCCGTCCCAAAAATACCATTTATATCCCGTAAAGACCAACGCCTATGTGTCCAACTAATGAAGCTCTCTTGCGTGAGCCTGTATTGCTTTCCATCTTACTTCTTGTGAGGAGTTTGGGTAGTTGAAGTAGAGGGTACAAATGCTATGGTATGGTAAGGGTCTCTGCTGCAAGGCCCGTTTGCAAAACGGTCTAGCATGACGTCTACATGTGATAGTTAGCATCGATACATACATATAAGTTCTGCGGTAGTGACGTAGATATGAAGATTAGACTCACGTGAGGTTTGGTTGGGCTGCGAAGCACCGTTGTTTTTGGCGGCGCCATTGTTAGCAGCGGTGGTGTTGGATGGCATGATGAATATTCCGAATTCGAAATTGAAGGTTGGTTTGATATTGAGGTGAAGTTCCAATGGAAGGGTGAATGCTTGTTGACTGAGTATGTTGAAGCGTGAGTGATGTCGAGTTCCAGTTTGAAAACCACTTGACGGGGGATTATGTGCCTTTATATACTATCGTCTTATTTTGCCAAGCCGAGGCATATGAATCAATATCGACATCACACGTCATGACTATGAGGGAAGAGAACACCACACCCCACCGTTGATTTAAGACTACTGAGGTTAATGATGAGAAAACACCCCCTGGGCGTGAAGATCCCATTCATGGTAAGTCATGCGTCATACATGAGCCAATCCCACGCCACAGGAACTTACGCCTACGAAGGAGGAGAAGTTATATCATAATTGTCTCGGCTTTGTCAGACCAACTGGACTGCTGACTCCAGAAATGGTATATTAGACAACATGGGGGCTGCTGGCTCTAGGAATGGTATATCAGACAACCTGCGGGCTGCTAAGATTAGGCTTTGTGGTAGATAAATGCTGATTGCCTTATAATCCGACCGATCCAACAATGAAGTCGGAGACGCCACCACGATGCCCAACGTTTTATTGCTAAACCAGGTCCGAGAGGCGTTTGATAAAACATCTTAACTCGTCATGTAAGTTTACAACGATCGAGGCGGTGACAGAATGGTGGGTAGACCGAATCAAGCCTTTTTGCCTAAATGGCCAAAAAACCGACACACAAACATGGGGAAAAAGCCAATGTTTTGGATCATGATATCAACGCCCTAACTAGTGGTTCGTGGTCGGCATCAAAGCCCGTCATGTCTCTACGGGCCGGTGGAGGGTCTTCGTTTTGTTGGCTGACTGGCCTCCTTTATTTCACCGGCTGTAGAGTGAAACAGGAATCAAGAGACTTGTAGTCACACCGAGGAACGCCTTTGCTGTAGAATGCTAGTAATAGGTAACTGACTTAAAGGCAAGGCAGATTTGTCCGAGGGATTTTAGTGGCGTGTGGGTGGGAACGCGGAGGGCTACTGTTGGTTTCGCTATTATATGGCCAGTGAGTAGTCGGGATTGTCGGTATGTTCGTCATGGGATTACACGGCTGGTAGTCAGGCAACTTGATTGGGCGAAAACTTGCATTTTCGAAAGCCACTAGAAATGGTGTATAGTGGTAATTCATTAGTAGAGTTGTTGGTTGGGTGCAATATTGTAAGGAGGCGAAGTAATATATGATGATGCACCATAAAGAGGACAATTGTTTGGAATCATCGGAGGCCGTCTTTTCTAGTAGAACGTGTGGATAAGCTCATGTCTGACAGGGGAGAGACCACCGAGTAAAGCCTAAGGGGCTACAATCAAGGAGATTGCTTACACTCTTTACATCCCATAAGGTATTTGATGAATATAGGGCGATGTGTAGGTCTCTCTTACATATTTAAAGTTGTACAATTGACCCATCTGAATTGAGACTGGCCGTGGGGTGAAAGGGGCATGGATGTCTATGAGGCCACGACATACAAAAGAAGCACTGTAGGGCAAAAGGACAAGTATAGTACAATTGAAAAGGATGTTGCTTCTACAAAAGTACGTTATATGTTCTATTAATGTTGAGGAGAAGAGGCTTGCATTGTATCACGTTTCGGGCGTTTCGTGAAAAGTGACATACATACATGGGCGTTAGCACAGACAGAACAAAAGTGACTATGCATAACTTACCCAATAGTCAACTTTTGTCATTTTGTTGTTTCCTAGCTTGCCTTGACCGAGTGGAGTTTCACCTGCAAAGATACCTCGTTGCTGCATACGATATGCTTCATGTATGCACTGCTTGGCGCAAACTAAACGCATGTCTTTCGGGTGCAGAATATAGGCTCAGTCGGTCGACTATTGCAGGTGATTACGAGCAGCCACGGGAGTGTCACAAGAGATTCATATTCGAGATCATGCTCGTTAACAAAAACAGTAATATTGACCGTAGAATATAGCACCGGGGTATCTTTCAACTGGTCTATTCTAATGTAAGCCATGTGACTGGACAATGAGACGAACAATTTGTCTTGGTCAATCGAATAACATCCAACAAGACGTCAGACATCACGTAATATATGGGGAATACAGCCGTAAGGTGATACTTGCTGTCTTGGGCTAAATACAATGGCGTACGTTTCAATGGAAAGCTCCGGGATGTAGTCCCGTCTTTGTCTTGGCAAGGAATAGTGGGCTTTTTGGCAAGTTAGCATGTAACCGTCTGTATGGATGTTATATGTACACGATCACTGTGAGAAACATGGGAGACGGGGTTCAAGGGTTTAGCTATCTCCCGCACCCCGTCACGTCACTTTGCTTAGCTTATGCTCATTGATCTGAAAATCGTAATGTATAGGTACTTACACTTATTTCCTCTAGTCACTGCCGCACTTTATCGCGTTCTTTTGCACTGCCATTGCAATTCGAGTTACCGTCTAAACAAAATGACTGGCTATTGACTACCCGTATTTCCTCGGCGCTCTCGCTTGATGACCGCCACCGATTTGGCACGTCGAGGTGGGGACACATAGTATCATACGTCAACTAGATTACCATGTTACACAGTAACATTACCCTTGGCAGGACTCTTGAAAATACTGCCACTACGGAAGACCAGTCATATTACCAATGACCTAGTAGTCAAGACCATATTGAGAGCACAGAATCATAGTATAAGATAATGTCCAGTAGGTATTTGTAAGCCATGTTTAGAATTGCCACACATTCGTTAGTTAATCTATTATAATGGGTCCATGTTCTACCAAATGGCAAGGCGAAGCGTGAAGTCCTCAGGAACGGCGACTTCATTAACGTCTAGTACATGTGGTAACGGTAAGGTGCAACGCGGCATTTCTATGGTTAGGAAACAAAGTTGACGGGTCATGTCACGGCTGACTTGGTTATGTCTTGTTTGATGTTTCGAGAGTCATACCGAGGGTTCTTTTTACCAAAAGTATCTCACCAAAGCTTATCACGTTGTCAAAAACACCCTTTTACCGACGGTAATGGTAACATCGCGTTATTTGACCAATAAAATAACTGCCTATACCTTGGGTACACCAGTTGATTGTTTATTTGTGTCGGAAAATGTTTCTAGAAATAGGGTGAAATAGAGTGCCACCGGGGAACCTGTCCCGAGTGACAAGGGGGGTGGTTACAGGGCTACGGAGAAACTCTACGGACGAAATACGTTACCTCATCGGAATAAGGGCTTAGTATCGGCAATTAGCCTCGCCGTCTAAACAGATGCCTGGTGCTGCACTCTGTCAGTCTGGATCATGTCAGCATATACTCTGACGGGATTCAAAGTGAAGCAAGACCACTGTCAGCCAGGGCTAGAGACAGGTACACAAGCCACGGCCGCCCGAGAACCAAGACGTCCATACTGGACGGGTGTACGGACCGAAGACATGTGCTTGAATTGGGGACGTGTGAACATATTTGAGCAACCCTCCATATGCCGATTATCACCAGACACAGTGGTTGTCAGAGACGCAAGGTCGGCCCTACATCGCTTACACCAGTCATAGTGATGAGTAGTGGAGTTCAGTGGGGGGTCAGAAGATAATTGTTTTCTCATAGCCGCTGTAGTTCAAGTGGGGGTTAAGATGGGGGCAGACATGGTACGACTTTGCGAGTGTTGTAATATGTCTATGAACAAACAGTATGACAGGGTGGCTTTATAAGATGCACGATTTCACATGATAGCCACGTAGCGGGGAAGTGTAAAAGGACGAAAACGATAGGGCGAACGTGCAGGTTAGACATCACTATCGGAGCTGTTAAGCGAACGTGGCGACATACATTCATGCAGTCACCAGTACTTACACGCGTTGTACCTATTCAATTTAGGCAAAGCTCACATGGACCAACAATAGGGTTAATACATCAATATGGGTTGGTTGTAGTCACATGACACGGGTGACATGTTGTGCTCCATCTATATTCGGGAAGCTACGGTTACTGACGCTGTGTTCTGACTGAATAAAGTAGGAGACATCAAGGCAGACTGCTAATACATCATGGTTGTTGGCCCATACCTTACGAGTTTCCCGTCATGGAAGCTGACTGATGACATCGTGCATCCCCGTAATCCACTCTATTTGACCCCATTCAGTAGACTCCACTTGGGTCATGAAATATCCATCACACTGTACCTAAACAGGAAGCTGCCAATTGTATAGGAACGACATGCAAGGTCGCCTTTTTCAGCCTCGAGCATTGTAGATTCCGCGTTTGAACGACACAGCCATTATCTTTGTATCCTCTGTGCGCAGCATCGCCTTTTGCCCCGCACTTGACGAGTGATTTTTCTTTTTCCCTTTATCTTGAGTTCTTTTCTTGTTTCCCTTTGATCTTGTTATCAAATGCTCTCGAGCTTTCTACGCCAAGCCGGCTCTCGATTGTTCAAAGCCCCATTAGTCTCTCCGTTTACTCCTACCGCAGTTCCCGTCTCACCGATTGTCCGCCGTTCCTTCGCCATGGCTGTTCAACGTGATCCTAACACTCTTTCCAACTATAGTGCCTGGCTTACTCGTCACACCACTGTCGATGTGGCTATTGACTTTGACGCCAAGCGCCTTGTTGGCGAGGTTGAATATGAGTTTGAGTCGCTGACGGACTCGGCCAGCTCCGAGATCGTGTTGGATTCTAGCTTTGTCTCGGTGGAAAATGTCCGGATTGCCGATGCTTCTACGGAGTTCACTCTCAAGGAGCGTACCGAGCACTATGGTGCGCCCCTTCACATCGTGGCGCCACCAACTGCCAAGGGTGAGAAGGTCGTTCTCAAGTTGAACGTCAAGACCACGGATAAGTGCACTGCTCTGCAATGGTTGACTCCTGAGCAGACTAGTAACAAGAAGCACCCATACATGTTCTCCCAGTGCCAGGCCATCCACGCCCGGTCTCTCTTCCCATGCCAGGACACTCCCGATGTGAAGTCCCCTTACACCTTCCGCATCACGTCAGCTCTCCCCGTTGTCGCCAGTGGTATTCCTAAGGGAGAGGAGAAGAATGCCGACGGTTCTACCCTTTACAAGTTTGAGCAGCCCGTGCCAATTCCTTCTTACCTGTTTGCTTTGGCTTCCGGCGATATCAAGTCGGCGCCCATTGGTCCTCGCAGTAAGGTTACCACCGGCCCAGAAGAGCTTGAGAAGAGCAAGTGGGAGCTTGAGAATGATATGGAGAAGTTCATGGAGATTGCTGAGAAGATTGTCTTCCCCTACCAGTGGGGCGAGTACAACGTTTTGGTTCTGCCTCCCAGCTTCCCCTACGGTGGTAAGTAAAGAATGACGTAATAGACTAGGATGATAATATTAACGTTTATGACAGGCATGGAGAACCCCATCTACACCTTTGCCACCCCCACTATCATTAGCGGTGACCGCCAGAACATTGACGTCATTGCTCACGAGTTGGCCCACAGTTGGAGTGGAAACCTGGTTACCAGCTGCAGTTGGGAGCACTTGTAAGTTTCTCAGATCTTGATATATTTCATCCATTCTAACCATGGATAGCTGGCTGAACGAGGGATGGACCGTGTACCTTGAGCGTCGTATCGGTGCCGCCATTCACGGCGAGCCTGAACGGGACTTCTCTGCCATCA
The DNA here is from genome assembly GCA_002018275.1 of Huntiella bhutanensis. Taxonomy (NCBI): domain Eukaryota; kingdom Fungi; phylum Ascomycota; class Sordariomycetes; order Microascales; family Ceratocystidaceae; genus Huntiella; species Huntiella bhutanensis. The sequence goes on from MJMS01000010.1 coordinate 181,803, forward strand.
TTGGCTGGAAGGCTCTCGAGGACTCTGTCAACAGCTACGGTGCGGATCACGAATTCACCAAGCTCATTATTGATCACAAGGGTATCGATCCAGATGACGCCTTCAGTACCGTTCCATACGAGAAGGGTTTCCATTTCTTGTACTACTTGGAGAAGCTTGTTGGCCGGGATGCTTTTGATAAGTTTATTCCTTACTACTTTAACAAGTGGGCTACCAAGTCTCTTGACTCTTTTGAGTTCAAGGCCACTTTCATTGAGTACTTCGAGGGCCTTAAGGACGAGAAGATCTCAGAGAAGATTGCTACTATTGACTGGGAAGGCCGTTTCTACACCCCTGGTCTCCCCCCTAAGCCCGATTTCGACACAACCTACGCCGACCAGTGCTACAAGCTTGCCTCTAACTGGGAGGACCTTGTAAGTATCTACCTACACACAGTTCACACTTACATACACAACACTAACAACCTTCTAGTCCTACGTCCCCAAGATTGAGGACGTCGCCTCCTTCTCTGGGAACCAAAAGCTCGTCTTCCTCGAGAAACTCCAAACCTTCAACCCCCCTCTCACCGCCGAGCGTGTTACTGTCCTCGGCGAGACCTACAAGCTTACCGAGTCTGATAACGTCGAAATCAAGGCTGCGTTCTACGAGCTTGCCTTGGCTTCTGAGGCCGACGCCTATTACAAGGGTTCCGCCGAGCTTCTGGGCCATGTTGGTCGTATGAAGTTTGTTAGACCTCTCTTCAAGGCCCTGAACAAAGTGGACCGGCCATTGGCGTTGGAGACCTTTGCCAAGTTCAAGGAGTTCTACCACCCCATTTGCAGAGGCATGGTGGAGAAGGATCTTGCTTTGGCGTAAATTGCAATATTGATGTGAAATGTGTAATAATAAACAATGGTTAAATAGTTGAAACTCAAAGTCGTTGATCTTGAATCATAATAGTCGTGACCTTCATAAGTACGACAGCACATATGTCGTCTCTACATTCTTCGCCTAAAACAACAGCCGCTTAAACATTCCACGTAAACCACCCTTCTTCTCGCCATCCTCCTTAACCTTCTTACGCTCTTCTAATCTCTTCTTTCTCTTACCAACCTCGGCATTCAACTCCCGATTCTGTCTCAACAATACATCATGATCAACGGGTGTCGCTACCGACTCACCCCACAAATTAATCCCCACCCGAGTCCCATCAACCGAAGCCCGTCTAGCCGACGGCGGCATCTCATCTTCCCCAAAACCAGAATACGAATGATGAGCCAACGGTGGTCTGGAACCCACCGCATGATCACTAGCGCGAGTATAAGAGGCACTTTGGCCACGTCTATGAGATGACGTACCCTGTTGAGATAACGACCGCTTAAGAGCATCGCGCTTCCGCTCAGTTTCAAGACGGGAGTCGCGTGCGGAATAAGTAAGGTCGCGAGACCGGAGACGGGAACCACGAGGGGAGACGGAGGACTCCGGGTCGGGGTTTTGAGAGGAGTGGTGGGTGGGGATTTCCACGTGGGCGGGCTCGGTGGTTACCTCGGGGTATTTCCCTTTGCTAGAGCGATCACGGATGCTATGGCGACGAGAGATATAACGGTCGGCTTCGCGGTATTGGTCGTGACGACGGTCCATGTGTCGACTGGTACTGCGTTCAAGAGAGGACTCAAGGGATCCTTGGGCAGACGGGGGGATGTCACTGTTTAGATAATCCCACATGGCAAGGTCACGATGTTTCGCTGAACCACTGGAACGTCGAGAACGCATACTGTCCGTTCGGGTGCCGTCGCGATGAACTTCTCTGCGTCGGGGGCTGTTGGTACTGTTCCGTCTGCTAGGGGGGAGATCACTTCCGTTGATATGCGGAATCTCCTCAGCGTATGCAACCGATGAAGGGAGTTTGCCTCTGCGCGACTCGATTTTAGATGACCGACGGGGTAACTTGTGGCCACGAGAGTCTCGGTTGTTCTGGGAGCGCGTGCCTTCGGCGAAGGTGACAGTCTCTGATGAGGAGGCAAACATGTCAGTATGAGCGGCGGTATGATCCATGTCAAAGTCGGGGAAATGCATCTCGGAGGGGTCAATGAGATTGGCGGTGCTTAAGAGGGGATACAAGTGGGCAGTATGCGGTGTAACGGGGGGAACATTTGATGCGAAGAATGGAGATGGTGGACGACTCTCGTAGACTACAGTGGTTCGCGAGCGATCGACGACAGGTGGACGAGATTTCTCAGTTCTCTGGGGCCGTGGCTTGACCGAAGGTAAGAACCCACCAGACCAGGGAGATGCAGGACAGTGAACTTCAGATTCAGTAACACCACGAGGAAGCCCAAAAGGAGCGCCACCAAGAACAGTAGAGGTACCAAGCACTGTACTATTGACATCGACATAACCAGAGTCCTTGACTACTGAATTGTGCTCTGGGTTCATAGCTTGCGCTGTGGTATAAACGACAAAGGCTGCCGCCAGCATTTCTGTGTTATGGAGCTGCTGGCGCTTCTTTTGACGTCTGAGACCACGATGATGTACTTGGCTAGGGGCAATGACATCGGCCATGGAGGGGACCACCATCACAGGAGATGGGGCACGTTCATATTCAGGCTCTTGGAACTTCACCGGAGGTTGAATGGCATGATAGCGGGGATGAGAGGCGGACGCGACAACTGGATCAGAGTACTCTACAGGTTGAGGATACTCTTGGGCTGGAGGATACTCGGGCGAATGAGCGTATTGGTGAAGATCAGACTGGGAAGGCAGAGGCTGAAAAACACTGAGTATACTAGGGCTTGGAGGCTGAGGAGTGGGAGAAGACGCTAAGTACTCTTCGTCCTGATGATGGTGAGGTGGCGCGGTCATGATACCACTGTCTGTATAACCAGAGAATGATTCGGCTTGAGCAAACTGATATTCCCAGGCATCCAGACTCTGATAGACATCCTGGCCATTGTTCTGATAGTCTACCAAAACAGGAGAATCGGGATAGTTCTCACCCACGGATTGAACAGCTTCAGCAGGTCCAACCATTACATCTTCTGCATAGTCCTCATCCGCAAAGTTATCCTCAATGTCACGAGCCAGCTCATCGTAATCGGGATCATAGCCCCCATCGAGGACTGAAACGGGAACCATGGACTCATACGGTTCTTTGTCCCCAATGAAGCTATCAGAGAGCATAGACTGGGTTGCAAAGACGACACTAGCCACCATAGCTGCCCCGGCCAAGTTCTCCTCCGTCATGGGAAACAGCTCCGACTCGGTACCGAAACCCTCGTGACCTGCCCAACTCCGCTGCTCCATAAGTTCACTCTGAGTGTAGTCCCAGTCCTCACCAGGCTCCATCGACATCTCTGCCCGAGCGTACATCGCATTATCATCATCGATTCTTCGCGCCTCGGCCTCCAACCTTCCCACCAACGACGAGAGTTCCGGTTCCCGCGGCGGGACAAATAGAGACTGTGACGAAATAAAAGGGACAACATTGGGGGCAGGGAAGGGCTTACTCTCAATGCGCGAATGGCGCCGTGGTGGTGGCTCCGGAGGACTAGGCTTGTGGAGCTCTGGCGGTACTGCTGAAACCGAAGGGATCTCAAGGGGGTCGTTAACTGCTGGCTCCTTGTATAACTCGTGAATAACAGGCCGTTCAATATGTTCAGACGGCCGAATAGTCTTCCGGGAACGCCTCTTGCGTTGGGGAGTATCAGGCGATTGCGGAGGGGATGGAGCTGGGGCTTCGACTACAACTGGCTCAGTGAAAGAGTTATCCTGGGTGACGGGGTCGTCAGGTACTGAGATGATTTCCGGTGATTCCAAGGGAGGGGTTGTAATGTTGACAAACGAGTCCGAAATAGGGTCCGTGGGGGAATCCAGGGGAGGAGGTGCGGCCGACCGATGCTTAGATTTTGACGTTGAAGATTTGCTAGAATGCTTCGACTTGCGAGAAGACTTGCGAGGTGGGATGGGGTCTTGGTCAATATCAGAAAGCACCTCGACATGTTCATGCAGGGGTGGCCGGGGTGTTTCGGGGCTAGCCGAGGGGACCGGGACAGTGGTTTCAGCTCGAGACAAATCTCTACGCACTGAATTTTGACTCGGCTTGGGAGACTCCACATAGACGAATCCAGATTCGTCTCGAGTAGGGCTAGCACGCGGTGACGTGGTGTCATTGGGTTGCGGGTCCTGCGTGTCATCAGTGCGGTCGACGTCAACGTTGGCATAGGGATTATAGTATGAGACATCACCACGCACGGTACGGTTGACATGCTGGACCTCCTGGCGGTTGAACTGTGGTTGTGACCACGCTGTCTGTTGTACGTAAGTCAAGTCATGATAACCATGGGTTGGTGCAGGTTGCTGGTCGGGCACCGGGGGCTGCGTCTCTACATAGGTTTGCCCGGGAACCTGCTGCGCGTGGGCGTAGTTATACACCGGGTCATGGTAAGCACTAGGCTGGGCATAAGCGTAACCTTGTGGATCCTGATAGTAAGCTTGATTGACGTCAACATATCCTTCAGGGTAATACTGCTGCTCAGGATCTTGATGGCGGGAATGATGATGATGTACATGGTGACTACGGGAACGATGAGCCCGGTGTTGCTGGGGGGTATCTGTTTTCTCGTTGTGAGTAGAAACCCAATCGTGATAGCCAATGCCCAACTGCGTCGCAGGATTCGAAGCGAGTCTTGGAGGAACACGGGAGCGAGGGGTATTGCTGTATTGGATCTGGCCCACTTGATTCTTATAGTAGGTGTCAGCACTGCCTGAAGAAGGATTCGGTTCTGTAGAAAAATGGAGTCAGTATGAATGGATACTTAGCACTGTGTTGAGGGCCCCGTAGGTCGGCCTTTAGAGACTGCTGTTTTCGAATCCTCCACTATTACGCCCCAAAATATCAACTTTTTATCAATCTCACGATCCTCAAACCAGTTACACCGTGTGAAATGTTACACCAAGGTAAACAGAAAAGTGGGACCAAAACCCTTAATCTGCCACCCGAAGAATGAACCCAAGAATAGGAGAGATGAGAGCAGGGAATTTCCTTTTGTGTAAGATGTGCAGCAAAAAAATAGCAAGCCAAAACGTAAAGTCACAAATCAAAGACCAACAGTAAACAGAGGAAAAAGGAAAAAAAGGAAGCAAAACAACAGAAACACTCATCATCCAGCACAAACTTCAAACCCGTCATCTTACAGAACCAGCAAGCCCACAAGAGCAGCTCCAGCGGCCGCCATAAACTCAACACGGAGATGCGGTACACCGGCAATTCCAGCAGCAAATGCAAGAAGCAGGATGTACATCATCCACGTGGGAAGTACCAGACGGGCACCGAGCACTCCGACCGAGCCAGCGCCAGCAACGATGAGGAACGAGTTTTGGGCAGCGGCAACAGGCTGAACCGTCTTCTGGGCCACTGGGGTGGACATCTTAGGGGAGGGATCGGACTGGATCGTTAACGCGGAGCTAGAGTCAGTAAAATGTGTCATCGTGAGAGAATCTGGAGGGGAATTGGTAAAACTGACATTGCTCTTGGGAAGAGAATCCGTAACTCCAGCGGTGGGAGGCTCTCTGGAAGCAGGGCTAGATTCAACCTGAACATTGCTAGCGGTATTCTTGGGGGTATCATTCGAGATCTCACGGGTGGTTTCAACGGGGCTAGCAGCTGAAAGAATCTCAGGAACAGTGGCTGCGCCTACAACAACACCGGCGGCTAGAGCGGAGAGAGCGAGAGCCTCGACAGGAGAACTGTTCTGCTCTTCAAGCTCGGCCAATGGCGTAATAGGGGCAGCTTCAAAAATCTCTCTAACAGCGGGCTTGGGGGTGGATGAAAGCTCAATGGAGGGCCCAGGAACGCTCTCCTGTGAAACTGGGATGTCTTCGACCACGAACTCGTTGATGGTAGGCTGTTCTTCGAGCGAAATGCTAGGAACAAGCTCAGCTTCAACTGTCTTGGTAACCTCCTGTTCATCGGAAACAAGCTCGGATTCGGGCTGAGTCAATTCCTCAGAGTTGGCAGGAATAGCCTCAGAGACAGTCTCTTCCGTAAAGGAAGACACCACTTCAGCTTCGGACTCGGACAAAACGACAACCTCCGAGACAGGAAGCACCTCTGCAGCAATAGCTGAGACCTCCCGAGTCACCGGCTCGTCAACCTCCACATCGTCTCCAGTAGCAGAAACCACAAGGGCAACAGCAGCAACAGCAGCGGCGACCTCGATGACAGGCTCGACAGAAGCCTCGGGGGCAAGAGAAATTTCAGTTTCTTTGATAGGCTGGGTGGCTTCAACAACCTCAGTAGACTCAATAGCCGCGAGAAGCTCAGAAACAACCTCTGGAGCGTTCGCCGCACGTTCATCGTCAGTGACGTGCTCAGTAATAACTGGAACAGTCTCCTCAAGAATAGTCTCTGATTCCAAGGCAGTAGGTTGAGCAGGAGCATCAGAGATCTCACGTGCCTCATCCTCAACAGAGGCAACAGCAGGAACGATGTCCGAAGCCAAGTCAATCTCGAGGGGAGACACTGGCACTTCAGTTTCGACAATAGTGTTGGGCGAAAACTCAACAGTGTGCTCAAGAGCCTCCTCGGAGACGGGAACGAAGGTAGCCGTGAGGGTACCAATGTTCTCACCAGTAGTATCCGCAGACTCAGCTGGAGACTCAGTCTCAACAACATCGAGCTCAGTGTCGACAGCCGTGTGCTCGTTTGAGTCCACGGGAGCAACTATTTCAGCGATGGGCTCTTCATCAACGACATCAACCGAAGTAGCATCGGCATCAGCAACAGGCGTAGCCTCAAGAACAAACTCGGGCTTCTGGACGGGGACCTCTGCCTCTAACTCGGCTGGAGACTCAAGCATCTCACGATCGGTGATTTCCATCTCCACGGGATCAGAAACTGCAGAGGGGCCGGCAATTGAGCGTTCGGGGATAATAGAAACAGCCTCAGTTACGGGGACGTAATCAGGCTCGACAGCAACCTCAGGCTCAACAACCACCTCGGTCTCAAGAGCCACCTCGGGCTCGGCAGCAACCTCATGCTCAACAGCCGGCACAGATTCAGAAACAATGACAGGCTCAGAGACGTTCACCACCTCGGGCACAGAAATAGGCTCCTCAACAGCCACTGACTTAACAACGCCCTCAGACTCAGACTCAATAGTGAACTCCGTAGAAACAACAGGCTCGGCACTGGGGATTGGAGCGAAAACGTCAATAGCATCTTCCTCATCAATTGCCCATGCATTGAGATCCTCGTCGGAAATATCGTGAGATAGAGAAGCAAGATCTGCCAACTCATCGGCCACCACAACATCACTGTCGTCAAAGCTCTCGATGGCGGGAATAGTCTCAACGACGACATCCTCGGCAGCAGGAAGCTCATGAGCGTCAGATACATTGTCATGGGTTGCCTCACTAGCATCAAGCTCTACGGGCTCAACGACGGCCTCAGGAGCAGAGGTAGCTTCAGTATCGATGGGGATGATAACCTCATCGTCAACGTCAATACCCCAAGCATCCAGGCTTTCGTCAGTGTCAGCATTAGAAAGGAAAGACAGCTGCATCTGGGGCGCCTCATCGTCTTCCGCATCCTCAGAATGAAGGTCATGGAGAGATGGTTCAGCAGGGCTAAGGTCAACGTCCTCGAAGTTCTCGTGGGCAACCTCTACGGCTTCGACAACTGGGGTAGCAGCTTCAAACATGTTAGGCTCGGCGGGGCTATCCTCCAAAGCGGACACCGAGGCAATGCTCTCGGGGATTTCCCGCTCAGTAGCGACGATAGCGTCTTCGGAAGGAGTCTCGATCGAAGCAACATTCTCATTGATAACGTCAGGAGTCGGCTCTTCTGTAACCTGATCTTCGTGTGATTCAGAAACGTGGGCAACAAGCACTTCAGCGTCAGTGGATTGGGTAGCTTCAACAGGAGCAGGAATCACATCCTCGACAACGTCGATCACGGATTCTGGAGCAACAATTGAAGTGAGAGGCTCCTGGTTAGACCCATCTAAGTCTGTAATGTCAGCGCTTTCAGCAGCCTCTTCGACTACCTCCGAAGTCTGGGCTACAACATCCGCCGATTCAGTCTCTACAGCCAGAGCATCATCAACAGAGTCGCCAATGGCAGATTGACCAATGTTATCCTCCTTGTCGACTTCTAGGTCACGGACAGGCTGGTCAACATTTATTTCGCGGTCAACAGAATTGTCCTCAGGCTTGGCAGAATCGTCTTGTCCGTCATTGAGATCAAATGGCTTCTTCTCAAACTCCTCAGCCTGGCCGGCGCTAACACCCGAAGCCGAAGTGGCAGGAGAAGCAAATGAAGTTTCCCGATCGTCTACAGGCGAAAACAGACTGACATCAGCAAAAGTAGCATCACTGAAAGTTTTCTTGTGGCTAAGGAAGCTATGCTCAGAAGCCTTCTGAATGTCAATTGGTGCGGGAGCAAAAGCAACAGGCGCAACAGTTAATCCAGTAGCAGCGAGCATGTCAGCAAATCCTGTAGCATTTTCCTGAGCCTTATAGTTGAGATCAGGAGACGCCATCATAGGGGTCTTTCCAGGTGTAGCGATACCCACAGACGATTGAGGAGACATAGTGTCAGCAACCGATCTGACTGATGACTTGGCGTATGACAGGATGTTATCGTCATCAGAGAAGTAGTCATCATCCAGAGCAGCAAGAGTGGCTAGATAATGGTTAGAATATGACACAATGCGACGGTGGAAATAGAAAGACTTACCGAGCTCATCCTCCGATCTGTGTCTTGGGATACAAACGGCCCCTTCGCGGCTATAGACGTTGATAGAGCGTACATCAACATCATCCATATACCCGGAAACCTCCAACTCAGAAATATCGTAATCCCCACGGTCCTCCATACCAACAACATCATCTTCCTCCAAATTCAACGATTCGAAAACAGCAGTCTCACAAATACCAGCACCTTGTGCCAGAGGCGTAGCCTCCAAAGCAATCTCACCTTCAGCAACGGTCTTCTTAGCGACCGGCTCTTCTTCGACAGCGGGAACCTCGGCAGCTTCTTCGGCATCAACCTCAGTTTCTACAGAACTCTCCTCACCCTCAACCTCGCTCTCCACAGTAGCGGCCACAGCCTCAGGAACAACCGACTCGACTGTCTCGGGGTGTTCAAGGGCAACCTCGCAGTCAATAGTAATTTCCTTCTCGGTCACTTCGGCATCAACTGCAGACTCGGCAACCTCAGAAGACTCGATAACCGCTTCTTCCACGGGAATAGACTTTTCGACACTACTAGACTCAGTTGGTTCAGTTTCCGTAGCAGAAACTTCGACCGACTCCTGGGACAGGACGGACGCAACAACAGCAGCAGCTACGGCACCAGCAGCACCAGCAATAATGGCAGCCTCAGAAGTCGAAGAGTCTACTTCTTCGTCTAGTGACTTGGGCACTGAGTCAACCTCAATGACAGGCTCGGTCTCTGCCTCGACAACAGATTCAACTTCAACTTCGGCGGGGACTTCAACTGGGGCATCATCGACGGCTGAAGTTGAGTTTTCAACGACAGATTCTGCCACTTGCTCCTCATCAATCAGAGAATCAACCTCAGCGTGGGGCTCATGGGGGGTTTCAGCCAACGCAAGAGTTGAGTCCTCAACTGTAGACTCTACCACAGAAACCTCGTCAGCCTGGACTTCAGACTCAGCCGGAACCTCAACCTCAGCCGGAACCTCAACCTCAGCCGGAACCTCAACCTCAGCCTCAACCTCGATTTCAGCTGGAGCCTCGATTTCAGCCAGAGTCTCATCTTCGGCAAGAGTATCCTGATCGATCTCAGATTCAACAGCAGGCGCCTCATCTACGAGAGCGTCAACCTCAGCAGGGATATCGATCTCAGCCAAAGTTTCATCCTCAGCCAGAGCCTCAACTTCTGAAACAGTCTCAGCCGCAACAGCTTCAACATCGAGTTCAACATCAGACTGGGTGTCGGTCTCAGCGGCCACCTCAGATTGAACTACAGACTCGGTAGACTCGGTAGGGGTAGCAATGCTGCCAACCTCAGAGGCCTCAATTGACTGCTCGGGAATGGCTAGTTCAGTCTCATCGATAGCGACTTGGTCATCTGAAAGCTCAACAACAGAACCGTCGAGGACAGACTCCAAAGTCTCTGGCTGAGCATCGTCCGACGTAGCAGGAACGACATTCTCCTCCAAGACCTCATCGTCATGGGTAGAGATCTCCGAAGCAGAAATTTCAGCGTCAATAGGGGCTCCAATCTCAGAAGCTTCGTCAACCAAACCACGGTCAACAACACCTTCCTCCTCAGCAGCGGGGGACTCTTCAGCGACATGGTCGGTAGAAACATCGGCGGCGACGGTCTCCTCTTCATCGTTATTCTCGAGAACAGGTTCCTCCTCGGCAATAGAATCCACTTGGGAAAGTTCACTCTGGACAGGAGACTCATCGTGAGAGTCGGTCACTGAAATCTCAGATCCAGCCTCGACGATAGAATCTACTTGGGAAAGTTCACTCTGAACAGGAGACTCATCATGGGACTCGGCCGCTGAAATCTCAGAGCCAAACTCAACAATAGAAGGTGCGGCATCAGTGACGGTATTGCCGTCTTCCACATCATCAGAAGACTCTTCAACTGACACAACACTCTCTTGAGGGGTGGCGATCTCAGACACAGTCTCTTCGATATCTCTGGTGGCCTCCAGTGTAGCCTCAGGTGACTCTTCAGTGGGAGCGTCAGTTTCAATCTCGTCAACTGTAGAAGATACAGTGGAAGTGGCTTCAGCGGGCGCCTCGGCAAGTAAATCGGATTCAATCTCGACGTTTTCATCCACAGGAGGCTCGGGCTCTTGTTCAGCCAGGGTTTCGACCTCTGAAGAAGCCTCGGCCAACTCTTCGGTGTGTGAAACGGCGCTAACTTCGGAAACCTCGTCGGCCGGAACCGACTCAGAAATGGACAATTCAGAAGCAGCGGCTTCAATTTCCGATGAAACCGGAGTAAGATCGTCATAAGCTTGTTCTTCAGTGGCAATCGCATCAGCAGGTTCAGCAACAGTTTCTGAGGTCTCTTCAGCAGCGACTTCTTCGAGAGTGGATTCAGCAGTCTCGGCGTTGGCAGGCTCTACGAAAGCCTCTGGAGCCTCCTCGATAGGAGCTCCTTCGTGAACGAGCTCAGCAGCCTCAACTTCAGAAGCATCGGCAACATCAACAGGCTCGACGATAGTCTCTTGAACCTCTTCGGCGGTAGCTTCCTCGACAATGGACTCAGCAATCTCAGCGTCAACAGACTCGACAATAACCTCTGGTGCCTCCTCAGTGGCAGCTACTTCGAGAGTGGACTCGTTGGTCTCGTTGTCAGTAACATCGGCAGTTTCGGCAACATCCTCTTCGGTAGTCTCAACAATGGGTTCTTCGGAGACTTCCGGGGCAGCTTCTTCAACGACCTCAGGTACGGCTACTTCCACGATATCTTCCAACGCTTCGGGCTCGGTTTCATGAGTAGAAACTTCAGAGGCGTTCTCGGTAGCAATATCTAAAGTATCGGCCGAGGCCTCAACCTCAGAAACAGACTCAGGAACAGCCTCGACAACAGCTTCCTCGGGGACCTCGGCATCAATATCCAATGGTGCAGACTCGAGCTCAGGTTCCGAAGATTCGATAATCTCACGCTCATCAGTTTCTGTGTGGCCAATGTGGTCTTCAACGTTAAGTTCGGAAGAAGACGGAGCAGGCTCTCCGATCTCTGTAGCAGTATCATCATCCTCGACAGCCGAAATATCGCTCTGGGTAGTCGGCAACGCACCTCTCACAAGTTCAGCGAGCTCATCATCGCCAATAGCGGAGAACCCGGACTGCACGGTGGAGGGCGCAAGACTCATCTCGTCTGAATGAGCAAGAGCCAAGTTTCTAACTTTCTCAAGATCAAATTCGGAAAAGGCGGACACTTCAGAAACCTCGGAAATTTCGGAGGCGGAATCAGCGGCTGGGTCCGAGGGGGGCTCAGAGTCGTGGCCAGCAAAAGAGGAGGGAGCATCATGTGGTGGGGGGTTAACGGATCCCTCAGTAGCAGCTTCAGCTTCGGACGCATCCTCAAGTTCCTGGACCTCTTCCTCCGTGACGCTAGGAGTAGCTTCAACTGCTGGCGGGACCTCAGTCTCCTCAAGCGGTGTCTCGGCAAGTTCTGCAGCGGTATCAACCTCGGAGACGGCATCAGCTTCGGCGAGCTCAGCGTGGTCATCCTGAGCTTCAATGGGGTCGGCGGCGGCTGGAGTTTCAGTTTCGAGAACCTCTTCGATTTCCTTGGATTCTTGGGTGTCGACCTCTGGCTCGGCTGGAGCCTCAATCTCGTGAGAAGTATGCTGCTGAGCTTCCTTCTCAAGCTCTGTGGCCGGAGCCTCGCTGACGTCAATATCAACGACATCTTGGGTAACGGGTTCAGACTCGGCAAGAAGCTCAGATTCGGCTGGGGCTTCAGACTCGGCAACAGACTCAGACTCAGGAACAGGCTCAGACTCGGTGGCGGGCTCAAGCTCGGCGACGGGCTCAGACTCAGCGACAAGCTCAGACTCGGCGACGGGCTCAGACTCAGCGACGGGCTCAGACTCAGTTGCGGGCTCGGATTCAACGGGGACTTCCGTGTCAGCTGACTCTTCGATAACATCTGAGGTAGCCACAGTCTCTTCGGTCAGAACATCAACCTCAGAAGGAACATCATGTTCCTCGTCGGTGGGAGCTTCAACCTCGGCTGGTGATTCGTCGGGGTTCTCAGATACAGCCTCGGGTTCAACCTCTTCAGAAACCTGGTCAACCTCGACAACCTCAACAATGGGGTTCTCGGCAACTTCGGTTTCGATAGACTCCTCTGACTCGACTGAAACCTCTGTTGGTGGCTCCGCAGCTTGCTCGGGAGAAGGAACTGGCTGTTCGGATTCAATGGTCGAATCGACAGTTTCCTTTGGTTGAGTCTCAGTGGCCTCTTCGATTGGGGTATCATCCGATGCTGGCTCTTCAACGACAGTCTCAGATAGCTCAGGGATGGCAGCAACTTCGGCTACCTCTTTAACTTCGGCGGGGGCTTCTTCTGGAACAACCTCCACTTCCGTTGCGGATTCCGTAGAGGGAACCTCAAGCTCTGGCTCAGTAGTAGACTCTTCCGTTGGTGGTGAAACATCAGTCTCTTCTTGTACTTGTTCAACAGAAGCCATTGTCTCCTCAGTCTGTTCAGGAACGGCGACGGACTCGGCGGTAGTCTCTGGGGTGGATTCCAGTTGTGGTTGTTCGATATCGAGAGACTCAGCAACATCGGCAACGTTGGTGACTTCAGTCTCGGTATTTTCTTCAACTGGTTCCTCAGCAGATGTCTCAGCGACTTGGTGGTCCACGGTAGAGACCTCGTCAGCCTGGACAGCCACATCTTCGATAGGTAGCTCTTCTATGACAACATCCGTAGTTTGATCGGGCTCAGAGTTTTGTGCTGGGGTGGACTCTTCAACAGTGCTTGGGGCTAACTCCTCTAGTGATGGCTCAGAGGACTCGGTATGCTCCAATGTATCAACCTGTTGAGGTTCATCTGTTGACTCGACAACATTCTGGGATATTGGCTGCTGTTCATTTTCCTCAACCGTAGCATCAACAGACTCTGACACAACAACCTCGTTGTCTTCTGATAAGATTGGGGCGTCTTGTGGAACATCTACTGGGGAAGCTTCAACATCAACATCTTCGGTCGTAGGTGAATCACTGAGAATGCTGTCTTCCTCTTCTTGAACTCCACTAATCTCCGAAGCCGCAGCAGAAGAAAGAGAAGCCTTCTTCTTCTTCTTTTTCTTCTTCTTTTTTGATGGAGAAGAGGCCTCCGCATTCTCAGTGTCGTCTACTTGGGATGAGACAACCGAGTCTGTGGGTGTAAGTTCGGACTCAGCGTCCAAAGTGGATACTAATATATGGTAACGAAGTCGGTTAGCCAATGTGACGTTCGCGTTTGCTTGATTGCTATTCTTACCATTTTCAGGGATGGTCACACTTTCATCCGTGGCAACGGGGCCGGCATGCTCGTTGTCGGCCATGGTGGGGAACGTTTATATGTGAAGCCGTATGTCCCGGTGTGGTTGATCTAGTCGACGGGTATATGTTATAAAGGACTTGTATGGTCGAAAGAACAGTGCTTTTGCAGAGAAAGTAGTTTCGTTACGAGTAAGGTAGCTAATGTGAGCGATATAGAGATCAGATGATTCTCAGGTTTCTCGATGTCGTGAGGGGAGTGGTAGACTTGAAGTTAAAACTTCTTAAAGTAGTCTTTAGGGAGAACAATAATGTACAGGAATATGGGCAACAATAGTGTAGAAGGACAGAACTTCGTAAAAGAAGACAGAAAGAGTGTAGAGAGTAGATACAAGAATTTTGTTGGACAATATGGTAGGTTCAAAAATGTGCAGAAAGGTTACAACTCAGTTCGAAGTGTGCAATGGCTGTTGGTTCAAGGTGGTGGTCAGTGGATACGGACGACTTTCAATGAGGGGAAGCTCCACAGCGTCATAACTTTGACAAGGGAGTGACGGATCTTCCTAGCACACGGGTAATGATGCGGGCAATAGTATAGCTTTTTTGCTTAGAGTAGCCTCAAAGGTGGCAATGAAGGAAGCAGAGGATGGGGTGAGGAGCTGTTATCTAGCAACATGAACCTTGTCACAGCGATTTACAGTGTCTTGGGTAATTGTCTTCTGACAGCCAACACTCCGGCGTCTCTGGCTCCATTCTAAAGCGTGGTTGAGGCCCCAACTATGACTTACAGATTCTGGGGCATGTAGATGGGGGTTCCGTCTCAGGACCCTGGCGCTGTATACGTAGACAAGAGTTACCGTATGTTGTGTAAGCGTCGCTGATATGCTGTGATTACTATCTCACGAAGTTGCCGGATGTTTGTGTGTAAACCGAATTAGTTTAACGGCCTGTCACCTGAAGTCCGGCATTGTTCACTTAAAAGGAAAAGTGAGCAATCCAGCAGACTTTTACAGGGCCAAATGTGGGTGGTCGGGGGGTCTCGCTTCGCGTGACAAGGTCAAAGCCGTTTAGAAGCTCTGGCCTAGTTTAACCTTTATTTTGGGGCGGAAGCTTGACCTGAAGATTGACCAAGCGGTCTCTCCCTCTCACCACACGGCATGTTTGGTTGCTTTTTTTTTCGGAAGGTATAGCTAAGGATGTGAATAAGTGAGGCTCTTGGTGGCGATCTGGCCCTCTGCATCGGCCTTTTACAGACAATTTGTGGCGGCTATTGTACATACGGCGCCCTGAGTTACGATTCCACACATCCACCGTGCATATCCTAGTTCACGATGGACTGACCTGTGTTAGGGTCAAAGGTAGTACAATGTACACATCCAAACTTGCATTGTTCTACTTCGAAGTGGCTTAGTTTGTATAATCACTTTAAGTGGTTGTATTTTCTGCCTGTTTCTCATTGTTGTCTGTTGACAGTTGTCCAAGAATTCCAGATTCAATATAACTTTTTTCCTTGATAGAGTTGTGTGGATATCTCGCTCATCAACGTGAAAATTCTTCAAATCGTGCATACAAAATGGCCATGTAAATCCACCCACAAAAGTGCATCTTTTTTTTTTTCAGCTAAACCTACCCACATTGCTGTTACCTCAAAAAAGACATACATATCTGCAACATCTAGTCTCTTGAAGACCATCTGATTTACCATCAACATGCTTTACCGAGCATGCAATATGTCACAATAACGCAAAGCGAGGGGAGCCGACCCAGCCAAAACCAGCCATGGCGGCGGTAAGCACCCCGATGACGAAAGGAGGCTCTACACCTTCTACGGACAAATTCCCTTCTATCTCCTGAGACCATGGGATTTTCAACGGCCTTTTTCGTCTTTGCGAAGTAGCGATTGCGCGGCCCACTTTCTGCCAGACAGTCAAACGGCTCGACTTGTCTGATTGAGAAGCACCGCCGTCACTAACTGGGACAGCGGAATGACCTGGAAGTAGACTGCTTCATGCACGATGCCGCCACAAGGGTTGAACTGCATGGTCGACATGCTTTCATGACCAAAGTTAAGGGCAACTTGGCTTTTTCTAGGCGTCGGTCGTGTGTCCCCCTTTTTCGTATGCTTTGTCTATACTCAACATTTCACACCAGCTCATGAGAACAAGTATGTACAAGAAATATTGATCCTCGAGGAGCTTGTTTGTCGTTACCTTCTGCCGGGCTCCGCGCGGATTTGGTCAATGTTTGTTCATGTCCTCAATTCAAATCGTAGTAAAGTCCAGGTGACCCACCAAGCATTACATCATGGGTATCCCCACTTACTCAAGCACGACCACACTCCGTCTAGTCTGTACCCAGTGAGTCCCCGCACTTCACCTTGCACAGACTTTGGCATTACCCGATACTTCGTTCAAGCACACGACCAAACGTGAACACTATCTGTTGCTTATAAATATAATCATCATATTATAACACTTCATCCGTGCTATGTGCATGCAACAATGTGCCGTCTAGTACATACACTATCGGTAGCCGCCGAAGCGAGCATCACCAGTACAAACGAGGGTGGACAAATTTGAAACATGCATTCACAAACTGCCCAACCGCATGTTCATGGCCGGTTGGGCATCAACGTCCCAATACCGCCATAATCTAGCACAATTTTTGTTCTCTCCGCTTCCTTCAAAATTACCATCCCGGCCTCAGTTATGCCTGTCATGCTCCATGCCCACCTTTTCTGCACCCACTCAATCTACATGTTATGCTCCGATCCGAAAACCAGCAACCGTGTATCATTCCCCACCAATTCCTATGACCTGGCCTCATGGAGACTCTTTCTGATATGCCGGTTTGCTACTGCCCATGTAATCCCTTTGCATATGCACCACCGCAGGGGCCCCATTAGCCTGCATCTTATATTGCAGTTGTAGCCGCGATATCCCGTCTAGAACCATGATATGAGACTAAGCTAAGTTTGCCTCGTCATAGAACGTCAGCTGTCGTGAAGAACCGTAGTTCAGATACACTATTCACGTTCACCAATATCTCGGTTGTAACCATATATACAAACCTACCTATCATAAAGCTACAATGTGATTCCCCACATCTCTTAACTACAATGATCAGCCTCAGGACCTGCATTTGCTCGCAACCCCACGGAACCAAACTATATATGTGCATACACATACATACATACATACCGTAATACACACCCATTCATCAAACACGCTTCCCTAATTTCTATCTCGCCATCTTCGGCCGTCCAGAAACTGGGTCGTTTTTGGTACCATGATGCTGTAACTTTCAATGTGGTAGACTTACATGTGTCTGATAGGCCAGATACTGTACACAATGATTAAAAGTAATTATACATAGTTGTGCCTTGTACAATACTACAACCTGTGAGTACTTAGTACACAAACCATAGTCTAGGACAGTTTAATTGGTAGTTGGGCAGCAATGCATGTAAGATCAAATTCTCCAACCTTACTATCATCTGTTAATCATGAACTATTGTTGAAATCAAAAGTGGTTCTCATGTTCTACTATTAACAGGTTAGCACAGAGACCCTAGAGATGATGATGATAAAGCAAAACCCCTTGTGTCTGTATCTAGGTAACACGCTGAACAAAATAGCCTTTAGATAACCGAAATCTAATCACAACACCCCTCAACCTACTGATGTCATGTCATTGTCATGTAACTCTAGAACACAAACAATGGATTTTGTGAAGGTGGTATTAACTAACAAGATAACCGACGCCTAAGCCAAAAAAATGATAATGCACAAACATAAAACAACCTCGGTATCCAGCAAGGCCATCTCCCACAAAACACAGTCCCGTACACATCTCCACGCAAACTCTCATCAACCAGTATCTCGGCCATCGTCCACGACCCGTCAACTAAGAGCTCGACCGCCAGCATTATAAAGGGTATAGTATGCTGCTGAGTCTCTTGAGTCTAGCTTGCAAAGACTGTCTCAATGCCAGATTTCCCCACGATTCTCTCCGGATTGGAACAGCCTTAAAGTAAAAACTGCAGTACATGTACTGCATCCATATTTGGAATATGTGATTCCTTACATCGTCAAAGACATCTCGGCCTGAAGCTTGCGCAACTCGGCCTCCTCGTCTTCCTCCTCCGACACTGGGGCTTTTCCCTTGACTGAAAGGCATGTAGGTTAGCACTGACGTCTATATAACTCGCATAATCGGACTTACTTGGATTGGTCGCCACGGCTGGCATTTTGTGGACTTGGTCGGCAATTGGTACACTGCCAGAGCCAATGAGCTCCTCATCTAAGGTCTCCTGCTGCAAAGCGGCCAGTTCTTCGTCCAGATCCAGTTCGTCAGAGGGGTTGATCAGGTTGTTTGTAGAGATAGCACCGAGAATCTCCTCGCTGATCTGGTTCTGTTCGCGAAGTATCTCCCTATAGAAAATGTCAGCGGGGTTCAAAAAAAAAAAAAAAACACTCATGTCCTGTGTATATGAAATACGTACATCGTGTTATCGACTTTGTCAAGAGTGAGGGAACCGTGGATAGTCTTCATGGCCTTTCCAGCCCGTTCCATGGTTGCGAGGGTCTCCATGTTGATGTTCGCCGACTCTATCGCATTGATTTGTTGCTCGAGAGTGATTATCGATGACTGAGTCTGCTCGAGTGAGTGCTCGTGGGCCTTTTTGCGCCTCAACGCAGCCTTGGCAGCTAAATGCGACAAAAGTAGTGTTAGTAGAAAGTTCAGGCATTTATTCAAATTCAAAACAGAGCTTCGCGATATCGGACATCCACACCGTCGGTTGCGGCAGTATGCGGCGACGTTTGGATTAAAGTTTCGTGCGCAAAAGACTTACCATTTTTGTTGGTAGTGACGTTCTTGCGCGCAATAGCATCCTGCTCTTCCATTTGATTCGTAAGATGCTTCTCGCGCTTCTGCAGCATATCGAGCTGCGACCGCAGGGCGATAATGGCCTTCTTGGGTTCATCCTTCTTGGCCGCCGAACCACCGCCGAACCAACCCCAGAGACCAGACATTTTCGCGAAATAAGTGGGATGAAATATATGGAGTTGTGTGTGTAGATGGTTGGTGGGTCTCGAGTCGATTCAAAAGACGTTAAACTCTTTGATTCGCTTCCGGATGACGTCGATGGCAGTCGGGGGTGAGGGGCAAGCTGAGATGCGGGGTGGACACTGTCGCGGTAACGAAGACAGCCGCTTAAAGCGATATCGAGAAGATTTGTGTATGTAGAGAGTAAACCAGAAAGGTTGAAGTTGTCGTTTGAGGCGATATCTCTAGCAGTTTGCGCTATCGCTGCTATCTATGAAGAAATCGCGGGGGTCGTTCTGTTACAAGGTCACAGGACAGGCGTGACGTCGCTTGTAGTTTCAGCGTCTAGTTGGGTCGGCCCAGTGAGTGAGTGCCAGGCAGCAACTTTGTACACTGTCTTGATTGGTGATTTTTCGGACTGAAAAAAGTGGCTGGAAATGCAAAAGGCTTCAGAAATTGGAGGTATTGTAGACAATACTGCGTGTAGAGCAAGTTGACGGAGAAAATTCAAGTGTGAAGATGATGAAGAAACTGGCAAAAAGTAGGAAAAAGTCAAGACGTTCATAAGGCGGTGGAGACATCCTGGATGGTTCCATCGACTACAGTGGGTGCTGCTAAAACTTGGGGTAGCCGATACTTTAGCGCTAACCCGTAGAATCAATCTAAAGAGCCTCATGCCACTTTGAAGGCCCCCTTTGATATGACATATTTGCTCTTTGTACCCTCGTTTGATTATATGCCAACGTTCTATAAACTTCATCACACTCATACATTTGGTTCATACTTTCCTTTCATATCTGTTACTCTAGAAGTTTGACACCCGAACACATGAAGTTCACCGATTCCGTCATTCCAGATACTTAGGGTTATACACATGGACAACTGGCATGTGAATATCGATAGTTGGGGCGTTATGGTTTGAACGCTTGATCATCAAGAGCTTATTTTTCCAAAATGCTATTGGGTCTAGAGATAGCTTTTCATTAGAAGCATGACGGCTATTGCTGAGTCGGTTTATCAGTGAACGCATCAGATTATCTGCACACTCTTGTAGCATAGTCTAGTGTGT
Source organism: Huntiella bhutanensis (assembly GCA_002018275.1). Lineage (NCBI taxonomy): Eukaryota > Fungi > Ascomycota > Sordariomycetes > Microascales > Ceratocystidaceae > Huntiella > Huntiella bhutanensis. The sequence goes on from MJMS01000010.1 coordinate 201,889, forward strand.
GATCATTGTCTATGGATTCCCTAATATGGCCGATGTTATCCATAGGGTCTATACACGTCTATATAGGGTTGCATTCACCAATACTTGTCTACACGATTGTGGCTTTGAGTTGTACGTACATACATCTGTGAATTGATGGATAAATTTGTTCGTAGGTAGGAGCTTTTTTCTACAAGTTACTGTACTGGCAACCGGCATATTTTCATTCTATCTATGTAATGCAGAAAGCTCCTAGGACAATTCTGGAGGATACCCCTTCCCCTATAAACCATGTTTTCTTGTCCGACTTATCACGATCCAAGAATGGAGAAAAGGTCCGGTTTCTTGGCTGGTGAGTCCGCAATGACTGTTCTGATATAGTGCTATGATTAACACCCGTAATAGTGTACAGAGATATAATAATGGGATCATGATACTAAAGCATGACTACCCGACCGGCACACCCGTGACTGCCATTGTCGACGTATCACTGATCGCACACGGATTATGGAATTCCCATACTGACGTCGGAACATGGGTTAACGTTCTGGGCGTGATTTCGTCAGAAACCACTATCTACAGAAACAAACAGAAGGTCAGGGTTCAATACGAAGATGTTGAAGTGAAGGCATTACATCTATGGCAGGCAGGTGCTATAGAGTTAGATGGGTATGTAGAGCTTTTACGGAATTCGCGGCGTAGTATAGATTGATGGTCTGTGATGCTTCTGTTTAGAATTCAGAATCAGTGTATGAAGTAACTAGTTCATAGGTAGTGAACAGTAAGAACCATATTTGACGCTATAAGGGTGATCCCATGCTGGTCATATCTACATGTGTGTATGCGAAAAGCATACATCTCCTTCCATACATTACCATGTGTTTCTGGAGTCATTCCCCAGAGTAAGTGTGATTTCTATGTACTGAATAGGAGGGCCCTGATAGTGGTGGCTAGGTTGTATTGCCATGCATGTGATGCTGTTGCTAGAGGTAAAATGTTCAGTAATGCTATGTAAGCATATGTCGACTATTTCAACAATATCACCGTCACTATGGGAATCCCCTTATATATTCTTTCACAAGGCATGTCATATAACCTATTTTCTGAAGGCCCAAACATTGGTGTAGGCATCTAAGTTTACAACTTTGACTCTATCACATGCTTTAAACCCCTCCTGGCAAGCAAGCAAAAATAAGCATCAGCGATTTTTTTCGTATGTTCTACATGGTGCATTGTAAAAGAAGCTATCCTTACAGTATACTTGGGTTCTTGCTTTTTAGATGTCATTTCCTACTGGACCTGCTGTTATGCTTCAAAAGATTACGTCACCATTGTTGAGAAGGCAGGAGTGTGTATTCTTTGTTTGTTGTGATTCTTGGGTTATAATGAGCTACGTACCCTAATCATACCCACAATACTGATACCATGAACAAGGGGCATTTCATACTCTTTTTTGCATATCCCTTCATTTTGTCTACACATCCACCACACCTTTTCACACATTTTTCGTTACAATGTCATCCGATCTTTGGCAACGGGTTGACTCTCGCTTTAATCAATGCTGGGCGCTCCGTTCGGAGTGGCGCTCCCTGATTGAAGCCCCGTCCACCGAATTGGGTACCCCCGAATGGATCCAGCAAGTCCTCACTGTCTGGCGTTCTGCCCGTGAGGTCAACGCCCCGTTCGCCGATCCCACATCCACCATGCGCGAGTTCAATACTTCGGTTGGACGCATGCTGGAGGTCTATAACAGCAATTCAGGTGGAACACAAGCCCTCAAGGAGAACAATGAGCCGACCCTGGAGGAGATTGAGCGCGTGCAGCTTGACTTTCTGCAGGCTGAATACCACCGAGCGTGCCTGGAAACAGAAACTGGCCTCGTGAGACCTGGTGATACTAGTCATCTTTCTCAAAGTTGGGCATTGGCACAAAAGGTCCACGCAATCAACCAGAAGTATCAATTTCTCAATGCATTGAGTGACTGGCCAGAGGATGACCACGCTCACGACTGCATTTGTAAGATATTTCATAGTGGTGGAATTCCCGGCTGCTACTACTGCATCCCGGAATTGCGTCCCCGCAACTTTGTCATTCGGGATCGCGTCCAGAACCGGGTTGACCAGCAACTTGAGCAGAACCCCCAAATGGCCGTGTACATCGCAAAGGCTCGCGTGCTCATTTTAAACAACAGCGAGCTTGTGCCACCGTACAAGGCTGCGGAGCTCCTTGCCAATTCCGACAGATTCATGAGCACTGGTTCAGACAATGTTAGTCACTTTAGTGCCAAGACTGACAAGAGGTCTGCCGGAATTGCACCGCCGTCTGCCGAGTTGCCCATTCGGTCTGTCGTTGCCGGCCCCCAGTCATCTATTGTTGTGCCGCCCCATCCCCTTCAGAAGAGCTGGGTTCTCAGCATTGCCACGGATGTTTGCATTTGCAACAACAAGGAGTCCCTCGCGGAGTTTGTTCCGGCGGAGGCTGGAAAGGTTATTGAGATCCACGGTCAAACTCTGACGGTGCTTGGATCGGGGAAGGCGGAGGTTGATGTCAAAACCATTGATGAAACGGAACAGATTGTCACCTTTTCGGACGTGTTGTGTGTGCCGGATTACTATACCAACTTGGTTTCTCTGGATGCTTTGGAGGATGCGGATATCACTTGGAACCACGCCAACGACTTTCTGGTTCTTGAAGGGGAGGCTTGGTGTAAAATAGACAGACTTCACGGGATGCGGGTTATCCATCACGTCCCCCTTTAGAGACCGGTTGTCTCCTCATTGTCCTTTTAGTTTAGAAATGATAAATGGTCTGCTTTTTCGTTGTTAGTATAGGTGGTTTATAGGAAACCATGTGATGTGAAGTTTACATGTTGTCGTATTTGCTCCAGGATGGCTAAATGATAGTGTTTCTAGGCACATGTCTTCCTGCTTTATTAATTGAAGTATTGTCCCTGGTAGCCAGTCGGTTTCTGGTGTATATGTGCAACCAAATGACGTTGCTGTCGTAGTCCAACTGATGTAACTCTCTTGTAGTGTTTATAGATGTGCATGCATCTCCATATAATGTTCAGTAGTCACAAGAATGCTGTGTACCACCATGATCTGATAATGCCTCAGAAGCAGACCACTACTATAATGTCTTCCAAGCTGAACACACGGCACCTGTCAGACGTTGCGGAAAATCTGCCCCGCTTAAGCAATAAACCCCACCAATAAGCTGCCTTTCCAACTCTTTGACTAAGTCAAGGTTCTTAATACCCCCGTCCGTCTAACATGTGATATGGTGAAGCGTCGGAGTAACGATTATTGGAGAAGCGGAAACCCGCCATGTTGTAGATAATAGGGGGATGCAACCTTGGATGAGATTTGAATCCCATGATGACTTCTATCAGTATAATTTGGAGATGATTAGCGTCCAAGGTGGTTGACTGGGTGTTGTGCCGTCTCGGTAGTCATACTACTGACGACCCGTCTCAAGCCACTAATAGTTACATGACCGCCGGTGTGGCAAGTCAACACAACATCTGCATCACAAGACTTGACAAACGAGGAAGACAATGAACATTCCACGCCCGTACATGCACCTTCACTACACTCTCACAGTCACATCCGAAAACCGTTTCCGGCGCTATACTGAACTGAACAGCCCACCAAAACTACTATTCTCCACAAATTAGTGTACATTCCATCACAAATCCCGCAGTCCCAAGACCCCAGCACAATCGCACCTTCCCTGTACTTCCATGGTCAGACCACGGACCTCTGTGATTTTTTTTTCGTCCTTGTCTCGCCGGCATCTGCGGGCTTCATCGTGCATATCCTCTTGTTATTGTACATACATATATTGACCTCGCTCATCGCCATTGTCTGCAGAAGCTTTGATAAGTCGTGACTTCTTCATCCTTGATTTCCACTACGCTACGTCCTCCGTCGTTAGTGATTGACCTTTGGCTTTTTGAGGCTTTTGATACGTCGATTTAGGTTGACTCAGTAAGCACTTTAGCTCGGCTAACCAAGGCCCGCTTAGCGCCGTTGCGTTCCTGTTACTGCATTAATTTTGCTTGAGATTCTTTGCTTGCTACTTTTTTTTTTTTTGTCTCTCCATCATCTCCGGACGGATTTTTACCCGTCGATCACAGGAATCGTTTGATCACGATATCCGTTCCCTTTCTGTCCTGGCAGCATTAGCCATATCGCGGGGTATCTGTGATCCGATTCCTAGGTCGCCACTCGCGATTCTGCCCATCCATTCCGCATTTGCCTACTGTCTATCAGCTTACACCTTGATTACTCCATCGGTGCTCGTTGTTTCTTCCTTCTTCTTTAGCTTCCATTGCTACTTGTATTATTACCTTTGCTATCCCCATTTCTAACCTCTCTATTCTATTTCTCTACGAATCTTGACGACCTCACGAACCCACATATACACCAAAAGTAACTCGAACACACCACGAAATCGCCCGCCATGGTCCTCACTCACACGACCAACCACTCATATGCTCACCCATTCCCCGCTGTAGCACTCGCTTTTTTTCTCCGCTACACGTCTCCCAAACTCAACCCTTTTTCCAAACATGTTCTCGGCACAGATACTATCGAATGCTACGTTGACCCCGCAACCGGTCGTCTTCATACCACCCGGATTCATTTAAAGCGGTCTCGTATTCCGGGAGCCGTCTTCAAAATGCTTCCTACTTCAGTCACTGGCGGTGCTTCTGAGAATAAGAGCACTTATATCCTGGAGACTAGTGTAGTTGACGCCAAGGAAGGATGGATGCATACTGAGTCTCGGAACCTCAACTACGTCGGTGTCTTATCCGTCGTCGAAAAGCACTACTACGCCGTCCCCAAGTCCAACGACCTCACCACAGCCAACAAGTCTACCGACGTCACAACAACCGTCGTTTTCCAATCTCGTCTCGGCGAGAAGCTTCGAGGTATGAAGGATAGTTTCCAGGCTCAAAACACCAATCGCTGGGCCTCTGTCACTGGCTTTGTTGGTCAATGGGGTGCTAAGGGTGTTCAAAGGTCAATTGAAAAGATTGCGTCTACCAAGACCCTAGACCAGCTGGCAAAGAGCCGTGAAGGTATGATGGCCGTCCTTGAGAGACTTCGTAAATCGAGTCCCATGGGTGTGCTAGAAATGGTGCGCCGAGAGAGACGTGAAAGACAGTTGGCATAGACAGTCTTCCGTGTCACACGACCTGGTTCATGTAGGGCGCCATGCTCTGCCACGACCATTTCAATATCTCTTCAGGTTTCTCCAACTTCTTTATCTGTTCTTCTTCTTCTGGCTTTGCCTTTTGTATTTTTTTCACTCTTTCGCTTTAGTAGCATCTCTTGTCACTCTACCTATCCCCTTTCTGTACATACATACATGATCCCCGCTCACCAGCATCAATTCTTAAAGAGATGCCTTGTTTTTTGTTTTATCTGTTTTGTTCTTTTATTAGCGCAGCGTCTGCATTTGTAATCCTTCAACTGCTCGCAGAGTCCACATGTCCTGTTTGGATCCGGTTTCACAGAACACAGACTGCTTTGCTCTCTCCTATTGCCACAGGGCTTGTGATGGACTGTTCCTTGTGGTTGAATTTCCAATACCTTAGTTTGAATACCATTTTCTTTCATGTGAATTTCCACGATGATGTAATGAGTGACATGTGACATGACGATTGAATATCATAATTGACACGTGACTTGGAATACAAAACTAATATACATGAGTTGATACAATAATCACATAGAGTGATCGAAGCTGTGTTACTTCTTTCCAGGCTTCCCCTTAGTTTTACCCACCTCTGGTGTGTTCTTCGTTTCTTCATCAGCCATCATAGCTCTGATATCTCTGGCGGTCATCCACTCCCTTACACTATCAACCACGGCATCCAAAGTATCTCCACCCAACATCAACTGCGACAAATTCCTTGCATCAACTCCACTCCTATGATCCGTACACCTATCCTGCGGGAAATTATACGTCCGAATCTTATCCGCCCTAGTCATCTTATCCTTCGCCAAAACCGTATTCCTCAACGCATACGCCTGAGCCTCCTTCTCTTCCCTCCGCTGCTGCGCCACTCTCGACCGCAGAAGTCTCCACGCCGCCTCTTTATTCCGCTGTTGTGACCGGTGGTCCTGCATAGACACGACGATGCCCGTGGGGTTATGTGTTAGCCGGACAGCCGACTCGGTCTTATTGACATGTTGGCCGCCTGCACCGCGGGCGCGCATGACTTCGGATTTTACTTCTTCAATGTCGATGTAGAAGATACTTTCGGGATTGTCGAATTGCGTGGTGGTGTCGATGGCTTCGAGGTTCGGGAAGGATGGGAGGACCCATACTGCGACGGCGGATGTGTGGATGCGGCCTTTACTTTCCGTGGCTGGGATCCGTTGGACGCGGTGCATGCCGGCTTCACCACGGAGATAGTTATAGGCGCCTTCATCAGTGACTTCCAGGATAGCTTCCTGTAACGGAGCCTCCCCATTGTCACCCGACATAGCGCCAGCAGCATCCGATAACTCATACTTAACCACCCGCACCTGAAACCCCTTTCTCTCCAAAAAGTTCTGATACATCTTCACCAAACTATCGGCAAAGAACCTCCCCTCCATACCCCCCGGGCCCGGTCTAATCTCTACCAAACACGGCATATCCGCAAAGTCATGCTTCGGCGTCAACGCCACGGTAAGTTTCCTCTCCTGGGAATCCAGCGCCTTCTCCGTAGCCTCCAACTCCATCTCCGCCATCCCTCTCAACTCATCATCTTTCGAATCCAGCAAAGAATGTAATTCCTTCAACGAAGACTGAGCTTCTCTCCATGAAGCCAGCGCCGTAGCTACCGGGGCTAGCAGACCTAACCGTTTGCCGTGGTCCGATGTGAATGAGGAGGCCAAGGTGGCTTTCAGCTGGTCGTGTTCCGCAGCGATGCTTTCAGCACGAGCGAGAAGGGCTGATGAAAAACTTCCTTTGGAATCTGTCTCGGGGGTCAGCTATTTGGGAATGGAACGGAGTTTGAATAAACCTGATTAAACTTACCATTCGAGGCATACCGGACGAATGATGGCCAAAGTGGGGTTGTTGATGTCGTTATTCTATTCCATCTGGTAAGTCCTCTTCCCCGAAGGGTATTGACTATACAAGTCATAATTATGGAGGTATGGAGGTTGATTAAATGTAGTACAAACGAGAGTGGCAGCCAGCGTAGGAATACAATCATTTTTTCCCGACGATGTGTGTATACTTATGGCCCAGTACAAATTGGTCAAAAGCACAGAAATCGCAATCAAATTACATGCTATGTAATCAAAGATATCACAAAGAATCATCAAAGTCACGAGAAAACAATTTTGTAGTCAACAGAGCTATATTCATGACCAAGGGCCAATTCCGTCATAATAAACCATCCGCGCAACATACAATCACAATCCGGACAATAAAGCCGAGATAAAACTCCTAAAATAAGCCTAAACTGACTACCAAAACCACCAAAAAAAAAAAGGACAAGAAACAATACAAAACCGACACAGAAAAAACAGTAACCCCCGCCCAATGAAAATGTTGAAAAGAACGCCCAAAGATCTCCGGAATCATCTAGAACCAGGACTGAAGTTGGTCGTCCTAATATAAAAGAACGAAAGAAGGTAAAATGCGAAGGGTAAACAAAAGAAAAAAAAAAAGATAAAATTGAACAAGGTGAGAGACGCTGTCCACTCAATCTCAAGCACGCAGAACGACGTCATGAGAAATTAGAAGATAATAGGAGGGGCATGAGCGTGAATCATGAGAACGGAAAGCGAAAACTCTTCGTGACTCAAGCCTGGGCAGTAGCCTTGCGCTTCTCGGAGCTGGTGAGAACAAGCATAGAGTTCTTGCGTTGATCCTGACCCTCGGCCTCGCGACCAGCTTTCTTGAACATACCAGCAAAGCTGTTGTCTTCGGGGGCCGAGTGCTCCATCTTAGAGTTCTTGGAGCGGGAGTTGGGACGATCAGACCCAATAGCCCCCCAAGAGGGAGCAGCAGAACGAGCGGAAACGCGAGCATCGGCATCACCAGCCAGGCTACCAGAGCCACTACGACCAGACTCCGATTCATTGTCAGTGATAGGAGTGTCAGCTTCAGCAACCTCCTCGGCCGTCTCGGACACGGGGCTCATGGTACCAGTAGAGCTAGTAGTACCCTTGCGACGAGAAAGACCAGCACGGACAAGGTTGTGGACAGCAGACCGGCGAGTGCGAGCAGAAAAGTTCAGACTTCCCTCAAACTTGGCGGTGGGTTTGGCCTTGAGCTCCTCAAAGTTAGGAGGACCACGAGGCTGACGGACCGGGTGCTCACCAGCGCGGTTCTGGCCAGGGCCGAGAGTACCCATAACATTGACAGGGAATGAGGTGGTCTTGGGGCCAGCGGAACCGGGAACATCATTCTTGGGACCAGCGCCATTGTTCAGAGCCACTGAACCCACCTTCTTATGGGAGCGGCGGAAAGCATTGGCCGACGGCGGAGGGAGCGGGGCGTGGTTTCCAAGAGAAGTGTCACCGCGCTTAGGAGGAGAGTTAGTGCGGTACGCCGGAACGGCATTCTCCTGAGGGGGAGACACCTGGACCCGAGGAGCCTGCTGAGAAGCTTGCTGGCTCTGGGCCTGAGCCTGGAGCGTCATTTGCTGCAACTGGAACTGAAGCTGAGCTTGTTGCTGCTGTTGGAGCAAGAGGGCCTCGTTGCTGTACTGCTGTGGCTGCTGAAAGCTAGTGTCAAGGAAATACTGGATCTGGCCGGTAGTCGGGTCCTGGTAAGCGTAGATCTGCTGCTGAGCCTGACGAGGCTGGGCCTGACCGTAAATAGCCGCAAGCTGCTGCTGCTGCTGGTAGGCCAACTGAGGGTTGATGTTGAGGCCCTGGAACTGCTGAGCGGCAGCCTGAACCTCAAGAAGCTGCTGCTGAAGGCGCTGCTGCTGCTGAGCAAGGTACATGTTGTGAGAAACAAAACGGCTGTACATCTCGGGGTCCATACCCTCAGTGGAGTTCTCGTCCAACTGAAGCTCGGGGGGCGCGAGAATGTGAGCAGGAGTATACTGAGCTGACATCTGAGCAAGATTCTGGTAGTTGGGATCCTGCTGAAGCTGTTGCTGCTGTTGGGCCTGCTGCTGCTGAACCTGCTGAACCTGCTGGGCAAGCAGGAGGGCTTGCTGCTGCTGCTGAGCTTGTTGCTGTTGGGCTTGCTGCTGCTGCTGCTGCTGCTGCTGCTGCTGGAGAAGCTGCTGGGCTTGCTGCTGTTGCTGGGCCTGCAGCTGAGCCTGGGCCTGACTAGCAAAGCGCGGGAGAGCAGTCTTGGGGCCACTCATTTCCGAAACCCCAGAGGCATACGAACTGCCGCTAACCGTGCGAGACAAGGGAGCAGGAGGAGTGCCAGTGACGGGCGAGCCAGGGTAGGTAACGCCAGTAGAGGTCTTGGGGGCAGTACGAAGACCGGCCAGCATATGGCCACGACTAGTACGGGGAGTGGGAATGGAGGACTCCGTGTGCTCATTGGCGCGAGCAGCATCAAACGAAAGAGGCTTCACGTTCGGGCCACCACGGCGGGAAGCGAGACCGGAGCTCTGGGTGGGGGTGAAGGACGCCATTTGAGCGAGGCCGCCTGCGTGCATTGCTCAGGACGATAGGGTGCTAGGTTGAGAACTGCAAGAGTTGTCAACAAGTTGATCAAGGGAATGAAATAAGACAGACAACAAATAGAAGCTGTCAGTCGGGTCGGTAATAGTAGGTTTTTTAAGTTGCAAGTGAAAATGAACTAGAAAGTATGAAACTAACGAGTTACTAAGCTTGAATGCAGAGTATTAAAACTGAAAGGTTGACGCCAAAAGAATACAATCTCGTCCGGGAGATTGACTGGCAGTACAAAGATGTAGATGAGTCTGGAATAGGCCAAGACTATGAATCGACAGCGAGGCTGTGGAGTGTCGTGATAAAAGGAAGTAGGAACGTTCAAACGTGATCGGAACAAAGAAGCCGACAAGTAGCGAGAATTATGAAAACAAAAAAAAAAAAAGAAACAAAAGAGGTCTATACCGTAATGATCAAGGCGGCGAAACGAGACGGACTGAGGAAGTTGAGGTCCGAGAAGCAGAAACAATTCTAGAGGCGAATCAGGAAAAGACGTGCAATGAACTCAAAAAAAAGTAGAACGAGGCGTCTGGCGCAGTGGAAACAAAAGCAAACTGAGGTAGCAAAAATGAGGTTGATGTTTGTGAGAAAGCAGTCGATTGACAAGAATCAGGCAAAACAATCTCAAGGACAATCAAGACACGAAATTGCTGACTAGAATGTGTATCAAGAGATCAAGAGATCGAGAGGTCTAGTGGGAGTAACAGGCAGGACAATATAACCAAATGGCGATTATGTATGGGTAAGAATGAAACAAGAACGAAAAAGAATGTCGAGAGGGTGTACGACGATGAAGTGAGCGTACACAGATGCAATGAGTTAGTTGTTTGTTGACGTTGCGAGTACCCCAGAAGAAAGAAAAAAACGTTGTGGTGAATAAGTTCGCAAAGAGGTTGAAGCAATTCAAAGAGACAAAGAAAGTTGTTTACGCAAGTACGATGCCGTAAAGCAGACAATCTAACGGAGGACAGCGAAGATTGAAAGAAGAAAACGTGAACCAAAAGGTGTGGAGAAGAAGAAGAAAGCTTTGCGATATCTGAGAAAGCCCGGGGGGTTCAGAGAAAAGCGAGGTCCTGGAGAGTGGCGCTGTTTTTTTTTTGCTTTGAACGTAACAACTGGCTGTGTCTACAGGGCGCAGAGGGTCCAAGAGAGGGGGACAACGGTGGAGTTTTTTTTGTTCTGGCGTTGTTTTTAGTGGCTCTGGCTCTAGGAACGCGAGCAACAGAAGGAATAAGTAAAAACGGCAAGGCCAAAGTTGGCGGATGAGACTTGGATGGAGCAGGACAAAGGAAGCTAACTGATGCTAAAATCACAAACGGTATAGTTTTGGTGGAAACTTCTTTAGTTGCTGTAGTTGCTGAAGCAGGCGGCGGTAGTTGATAGATTTAGAAAACGGTGAAAAAGTAAGCAGAAAAAAGGCGGAATTTTAAAAAGTTGGGTGGACGTGGAAACAAAGTGTATAGTATAAGGCGTATGGAACAAAATGCAAAGGAGCTTTCAAGCAAAATCTTTCTTGGTAGAGGAAGGGCGACGCCGACGATACAAGCTCGATCGACTGAAGCAAAGAAGGTGGAGAAGGGGGAAAGTGCAGAAGAAAAGAAAAAAGAAGAAGAAGAAAAGGAGAAAAAGGAAAGAAACAAAAACTAAAAGCACAGCACAAATGGAGAGAGACGTCGAGGCTATAAAGGATCAGAGCAGACAACGCCGTGATGGTAATTGAGCCGGCTTAGTATGAAAGCCACGAATTCACAGTCAGTGGGTTCTGGAAGTATGAGTTGTAACCTTGATATCTGATTGATCAAATGCACGAAAAAAGCATTGGAAACACGTATCGAGCGCAGTTTGGTCCGAGCGAGCACAACGGTTCCAGCAATAGTGGTGTATCCAAAGCTCCTGATGTGTCTCCGTCTCGACGTTTTGAAGCAGCGAAGGGACAGTGAGAGGTCAGTGCACACACGATACTGCGGTGGTCTACTGTTGTCTATGAGAGTGCTAGTTTCCCCCATCACCCTCTAAAAGCTTCTGATTTAGTTCTAAAGTCCGGCTGGTTTATAGTCCATATCAGCCAATACCAACAAGCCGATAGTCTAGTGTCAAAAGTAAAGTTACATTGTAATATCACCGGCGATATTGAGAACGATTCTTTGTCTCGTGTAAACCCATTCCTTTCAGTCGGTTACATCCCCACATTACCATAAATTGCTCTTTCCTGCTCCAGATAATCGACAGTACTTGGTTCAAATCCGCCCACCCTTTGACCCGGCCAAGGCCCCAACAACAAACCCCAGTGCCCTCCATGGCTCAACACCAAACATTTCCAACTAGGGACGCCTAATCAGGGGATTGATTCAAATGACGCCTGCTCATGCTTCCTATTTAACAAAGCTTTTTGGCTGGGGAAAGAACATGGAAATGGACCACGAGTTTAGGGCCTCACAAGAGCATGGTCAGCCGAATACAGGATATCTCCAGACTTGGAAACAGGAAGTTGATGGGCACTTGAGAACAAAGGGTAAACACCATTCCGATTATGGCAAGCCAACGACGTGTGTCATGCTAGATTTAAAAAAGGTATACGGGAAATTTATGTTGATGATCGCAATAGGCAAGTGAATACTGGCTTACAATGCTATTTCGAACCCTGTAATACTATACCTTCTATCATACATGATTACCTAGATATACACACAAACATACATGATTGAAAGCTCTTAACGCTTTCCATATGATCCGGAACAAGATCTACAACTTGGTTTTCATCATCAGCACTGATGAAGAGTCGAACGAATGCAAGTACATATATGTTGCCCTCGAGCAGACAAATGTTTGCTTTAAACGACTACGATATAGTATCTAGGTGTCGCAAAGTACAACACAACCATAAACACGATCTTGTAATTATCCCACAAGGCAGACACTAAAGGAAGTACCGTTCAAGTTTGTGTAAACAACACAGAAGGGACGAAAAGACAGGATGCCTTCCACAAACCACAGCGTCACTGTCAAATAGCACAGGACTGATTTTGACTCGGACAACATCTTGTCGCCACCCGGGAAGTGGCAAATAAATGTCGTGGGCAACAGCCTTGTCTTCTCATCAAACAACAGTTGGCCTCCCACTTGCTGACCAAACAGGCGGTGGCATAAATCGCGGGGAAAGAGCCCACATGTGTGCCATGGAACAACAAATCCACTACGGCCCCGCTACTTACCGGCTCACGAAACCTCAACCAAGCAGGCGACGCGTGTCCTTGTTCATGGAAAGCTAGTTTCTCAAAGTCGACTGAATACATGCAGACAGATATAAACAGTTTTCTCATGGTAAAACTGTGCCTCCTGGGCATCAACATGCTCTCCACTCTTCTATACCGGTTTTTTCCACAATTCGGAAGTCCTTTAATATGTACAAAGCAACGGCCGGGATGCCCAATATCAGGGGTGCGTCACAGGTGCTAGTGGGTACCCAAAGGCACACAGACTGTATCTAGACTCTAAGCCTGAAGTCATGAGTGAGCACTGCACGAAACGGACGGATCGAACGGCCTGTGCAAAAATAGAGAACACGACTGAGGTATGGGCCACTTGGATAGAGAAAAAGGCAATATTGACTTCGTGGATAAGCCCATTTGCAATACGTGCACCATGCCTTGAGTGCTGGGCTGTAAGTGTAAAATGTCAAGCATACAGAATTCAGCTGTTCTTCACGCTTCATTACCCTTGAGATCTTGCATGGTCAGTTTTAGGGTTAGTTGCAATTGGCGTAATGACGGACATGCAACAACAACGCAAGGCAGTCGGATCATCTACCTTGGCATGTCCAGAAAGGTATGAATGGGTCACTATAGTCCGCATGATTGGTGGACATCGTCGGGTTGTGGCGAGAACTAAATAATCTCGTGTGTTGGCAACTATACTTTCCCAGGAGGAAACGTCTCGGAAACATGTGCGAAGTAGCGGTGGCCACGCAGTTACACCCTATTAGTAGTATTTCCGCCATAGAGTTACATAGTAGGATCGAGCATCTGGGTATTTAAGGCACGACACAAGCGGTCAGCCTTGTTCACCGACTTCTACAAGTTAAAGATGGAGCAATATCACAATCCAACTATGAAAACCTGCATGTGTCATGTGGCATCATCAAGAGTTCAATACCTTATCCGGCAAATGGTATACGAAGTTGGAGTACCCGTAACTCTTTATATACTCCCTTCCAAGCCGGGGTTCACATATATCCCGACCAAAACGAATCTAGACAGGTCTCGGAACCAGACATCATCAATAAACCTAGTTTGGTTCTCTAGTTCTCGAACTTGCATAAAACGGATGCGTGCAGAACAAAACAAAACGGGCCAAAATCAATAAGATACCGCTAAAATCTCGGTTCGTCAAAAAAAAAAAAAAAAAAAACGGCCGAGGAACCCGGAGGACATCAGACTAGCATCATCAGATGTGATGTTGTCGTCAGTATCGGTGGGGTGCTCCCGTTTGATAGACGTGACAGGCCCGAGCGATCATAAATCGGATCTTGTTTTGAAAGACAGGGTTCTGTTTATAGATACCCTAAGGGGCAGTGTCACATGATTTTTCAGTAACGATGAAGTTTAGTTTGACGTGAAAAAGATGATGAAATTGTGGAAAAGAGAACGGGAAATTACAGCGCTGGTCTTGTATGCAATAAGCATCGAGAAAACGTGGTATACGTGCCCTCTAAACCTACCCACGTCCCGTCTTTTGACGTGGGGATACTCGTGTGCCCCATTCGACTTCTCAAACCCGACCGTGCATCTAGCCATCTGATACTGTTTCTTGACCATGTCACAAGTGATACACATCGCAGTCCATCTTCCCCACCCTTCAACGTCTGATGATCCGGTTGTTTGCCTTTCATCCCTTCGAGTTGAGCCTGGCTTGTACATACGAAGACCGTGGTAGCGTGTGTTTTGTGGATCATTCACTTGGAGTGACAGTTAACAGGCGACGTGGACGTGGACGTGGTCGTCGGAGAGGGAATATATCGGGATATCGGTGACTGTATTACGTAGGCTGCTTATTTCGAAGAGATTTACGATTGGCATACGCCACGGTGATACTTTGTCACATTGTAATCAACGTTAAGCTATTGTTAACAAACTTGTGGTGACGGTCCAGTGTGGCAGCCATTATCACGGCGATTCAATGATTCTCCACTACTCTCTTTGAGTTTATTTAATGGTACCTTTGGGCGCTTACAGTGACGACTCAATCACCTCATTGGACTGAATCGGGTTGCATCCAGAGAAGCTGGGCAAAAGCAATCGACCCAATCAGATGAGCCGATGATATCATAGTCATGGTTGGTCAAGGTATAATAGATGTGTGATATGACTATGACAGGGTATTGAAGACAAAGACCCATCCTCCAAGTGGATTAGTCGAGAACAAAGAGGGGAATTGGGTATTTATGAATCGGGGAACACATTGAACAGAACAAAGAAGACTAACAGGTTTATAGGCTGAATGAAAAGGCCAATTCTGATAGCCAGCCCGTCCAACCTTGCCACCCAACGACCTACCCGCCTAACCTCCACGCGACGATCCCCAAGAGTTCCCCCAACCGCAATTTCCAACCCACCGCACCCATCCATCATCAAATCTTCCCATCACCATCTCCACCAAGATACCTCATTCTTCCATGGTAGCACAAGGCTCGAATCCCCAGCCCAACAGTCACCGACCGGCGCCACCCGCCTCACGCCACTGACATAGTCCGTGCATAACTACGTCGAAAAGCCGACCTATTTGGGCGTTTAACTGGTGGCAAGCGCGGCGGGCTGCATCTACGGACCACCGAGGACGTTGTACTGCCGGTGGAGTTAAGGATAGAGTAGTGGTAGAGATTGTGACTTTATCGTGACGAGGAATTGAGAACCGAATATTGACTAACACCTTAGCGAGATGCTTAGAGGTATAGATCGTCGGAGTATGACCATTGACGACTGTGCGACACTACGATCTATATCATGTCTATAGTCTGAAGTGGTGGTGATATATTTAGATATTCGCTAGAGTTCAAGGTTTGTATAACACACCGATCGACGTTTTTGCATCCTATGTGGATTATTGTATTCTGTCGTAGGACTATAGGGCAGTCAATACAATCTACGAAATTGCACCATCATACATTAGCCCCCGATGTATACGACCTTCACTTGGCAGAATGCAGAATAATCTAACGCCACAGAAGCCACTCCCGTCTAGTTTGGTATTTTGCTACCTTATGGTTCTAGACTGTGTCTATGATGGAGGTCAAAATGAACATAGGGCACGGGAACATCGTTGTCGTAAGGTTGATTCACATGTACTTAGAATAGTAAGATCGTGTGATTGCCATTTTAGACATTGACAATGATGCTAGCAGCCAAAACAACCAACACTATCATCAAGTACAGGACATTCAACACAAAAAGAACAAAACAAAAGAAAAGGGACATGAGAAATAGAAAGTCAATAAAGCAACATCTGCTTTTGGTATAATAATAACATGTCTGCCCCGCCCAAAACCAAATAAACCATAACAGCGACCCCGGGTTGATGAGCCCAATTAACAATGTAAAAGACAAAGGAAATGTATGAATGCAGAAAGGAAAAGAACACCGGTCCAGAAAATGCAACAAATGAAACATCATGAAGACATCAAGTGTGGAGAGCCATCAAAAATTAATGGCGCTTCTCGGCAGATGAGACGGAGGGACCGTAAGAACCACCGCCTCGAGAACTGCAGCAAGGGCAAGGCCCGTTACCGTAAACAATAGTATGACGGGACCAACTCTGACCTCCGGAGCCCTGGCCTTGAATAATCTGACCTTGGGAATAACCATTGTTTCCTTGGGAGGTGTTTGCCTGGGACGACTGCTGGACCGAAGAGTCACCGGATTGCTGGGAAGACATTGTGAGTTTTGGTGCTTCAAAGTTGTCGAACTTGAGCGAAAGGAAGTCTGGGTTGGGCTGATAGATGAAATCAGCTCCGGGTGCTGGGGGCAATTCGCGGGTTTCAGAGAAATCAAGCTCTGGTGGAGTGAATGGAGGCGGTGCGATGCTACCGGATTTGTTGACTGGAGTTTGCGTTAGCATTTATCAACAGTTTGATGGGTGAATGGATGAAAATAAACTTACTAGCAAGATGGCCGAAAAAGTCTTGTAGAGACTGGTATTTGACTAGTTCTTCTTTATTGATCAAGGGCGAAAGAGTGCGGCGATGAGAGTGAACGCAGGATTTGTTAAACTTGCGAGATGGAAACACACTAGAATTTGAATAATCTCTAGCGTAGGTCGTAATTGAAGGAGTCAAAGAAAAAGTCGAAGCGGTTGGTGATGCAAGAGAAGAAGAAGAAGAGGAAGGAGAATTGGAAAGAAGAGAAGGAGAAAGTTCCGAGTCTGGTAAACGAATGGCTTGACGCCTATTCAGACGGCGCACAAGACGGAAAATAACAACAAAAATAATCACAGCAACGACCCCAGAAATTGATTGTTGAAAGACTGTCAGGTTTGTGCCCCAAAGAGGTCTTTGACCTACAGGAAGGGCAGATGCGGCGAGAATAGAAGAAGAAACACCACTGGTAGCAATAATCTGGGAGGTTGCAGGTGCAGATTCAGCAGACAAGGTCGTTGACAAGTGCGTGTGGCTTGAAAGAGACTCTGGGTGTTGGTCGTATAGAGCAACAGCTGTGGGGGCTGAAGTGGCGTCGATAGACTGCGCGGAAGTGCTGACGACAAAAGGCTGCTGCATGGAAGGCACCTCGTGGTCAAGCGGAGCGGCGGGGGCGATATCCGGTGACGAAGAAAGTGATGGTGATGATGAAGCTGTCTCGGAGATGAAGTTTGCTTTTGGTGATTTGGAGTCTACTGTGGCGACGGTGACATGGATGGGTTGAATCTCTGAATGAGATGTGACCGGATAAGAGGAGCGAACGACAGGCATCGCGAAGAAGGAAAAAGAGAGAAACGAAAACGACGAGAAAAGATGGGGCGAATTCCGGTTATTAACTACTGCAAGGTCCGCGGGCAAGGAGTCGGCCGTGATATAGCAGAAAGCTCGGCCGGCGTAGGACAAGCAGCGGATTGCTATAACGGTTTCTTGTTGGTGGTCTAGACGGGGTCAAGGATTACTACAAGCGGAAATACAGCGATGATGCTGAGTTCTTTTATGGCTTGTTGCCTTTTTGACAAAGGTTAAATTGCTTATGCCGGATGATAAAAGCGCTTGGAATTTAGGTCCCTGTTGTGTATGCGACGTTATTTGGTACAAGCAAGGTGCAATTCGTTTCTGGCGGGAGACAAGGCAAGGAGTGGTTGTCGATGACGGCGGCCAGCGGGCGTGTCGATGTACGATATATCAGATATGATGATATATGCAGTGGTTGCGAGCACGAGCACGGCAAGGTAGGGCAACGTAAAGCGACTGGGGAAGGAATGCAGGGCCAAGTAACAACGACGGGGTGTATATATGGAGTCAAGGGCGTGTATAAAAGCCGATATGTTGCAGAACAGGTTGTTGATGAACGAGCTGGATATAAGCTGGTGGGGTTCTCAAGGTGCGAGGAAGATGGCTAGGGCCACTCAAAGGGGCGTGCTAAAGGTCCTCAGGTCCTCTTGTTGGAAATGTGCCGTGAGCGTGCAGACAATGAGATACTGGGGGGTCTGTATAATGAAACAAGCCGCGGCACACAAGAAAAAGAGAAGAAGCAAGAAGAGAAATAAAATAGTAAAAGAATAGGACCGCGGGTTCACGACCAAGATATTCTAGTCAACTAGGTTAGCTATGAGCGTTTCTCTAATTTCGGCATTCCGTCTCTTTATGGCAGGGCTCGGATATCGGGGATGGCTATGATGCAGCAAGCAAGCACTCAAAATGCAACCGTGGCGGCGGTCGTTCCTTTCCCACAGACACCGCTCGGGGCCCCGGACGATGGCGTTGTATCGTTTTAGGGCTGGCCAGTTGAGTGACTGGCCTTTACTCCAGGGACTGAGGTAAGCCTGCAGAGTACAGTGCCACAGCCGATGCAAGGGAGCAAAAAAAGCGGCCTGGTCTGGGAGCGGGTCCACTCGGCGCACATGGTGGGGATCGGGCTTCAAAGGCGGTAATTTTTTATCCCATAGCGTCGTACTTACAATGTACCAGGGAAGATATGCAAGATATAAGATATACGATCAAACACTGGGATTCTATGTTTTGCAGTGGCGAGGCAATATGGGTTGTTACAGTATACAATGCGGCAAGCAGTGGGCTGAGTCAGTCGGCGATGTGAATATTCGAAGACGGCGAATCGGTACTTTTAAAACGGAAAAGAGCCGGATGTTGGAGATGCCGGAGGTGGCGGAGTTGTATCGAGTGATGATGAAGATAGTTTTTTCAAGTGAGTTGTTTATGTGGTGGGTACAGCGAATAAAGCCGTCAAGCACGGTCTTATGTAGTAAAGATCCAGAGATTTGGTGAATGAAACAGATGCAGAGACGGATACCCAGGGTTGGAAGGCAGTTGTTATAGACAAAAGGTTTATATCGTGTATATCGTATCAAGAATCGTTAAGGCGAGTGTAATCCATCAAATGTAGAAAGGCGGAGGCGAGTGACAGAAAACAATGAGACTGTATGTAAAAGCAAAAAGAAGAACTATGGAATGTTACGAATTCTAATAATCGAGATCAAGAAAAAACTCTTAGACTGGGTAAAAAGTGACGTCCGAGCAGATGTCCTTATATGGACGAAGTCAAGTCTGTAATGTAAGTGTGTAATCTAACAAGTCCATAGTTCGCCGCAATCGATCAGCGGGAATCGCTTGCCCCAGCCCAGCCCGAGCCGTGAAAACGAATAAAAAGAAAAAACCTCAAGAGCTGTAAAGGCGACTTTCGTTTAGAGTTTAGTTGGAATGGAAGGGTAGCTGAAGTTGCAGCGGGACTAGTTGTCGTAGTACCATAACAACTGCCACTGGTGCTGGAGTATATTCCAGTCCCAGGCTACAGCCCAGTACAGAAAGGAATTTGGGCGTGTCAAGGGGCTAATGTCGAGTGGATTCTGTCTTTTTTTATTTATTGATTAAATCGACATTCCTGGCGTGAAGTTGACTGACATCGTACAGCAAGGAACAGCCGGACAAAGCGAAAAGAAAGAAAATACCATTATTTAGTGCGGAGTGTCTAGCCTAATCTGGATAACTTTTGTAAATTATGGCCTAATTCGTACCAGTAGAGACGTGGATTTCAGCTTGGTGCGTTCTTGCAAGGAATCATGACGAAGCGACCAACGACAGCGGTCAGAAGGGCGACATTGTATCAAGGCGAGGCCGTAAAAAAAAAAAAAGACACAGGGATGTGATGGACATGAGAAAATCACAATTTGACAGTAAGAAAAGAGACAAAAGAAAAGAAATATGTGTGTGATGTTGAACTAACAAGATACCGGATTTCACTTGTTTGGTTATGTCATTATTGGGATTCTAAAATTGATGGGTAGATGTTTCAAAGTTTAAATAGGGATTCCATGGTTTGGGTATCGTAATTTTCAATGGTTATATCAAGATTATCAGGTTAGGTCAGGTGTCTTTGTTTCTCGGTGAGTGAATTGTCCGTTGAAAGAGGTCAACGGTGAAAAAGACAAGCTTTTCACCAATCAAACATGTAAGAACAAAAGTAAGAATCATTCTCGGTAAGTCTAGCAAGTTGTACGTATGTGCATACACACGCACGTATTGTCGAAAACATCGTACATACATGCATACATGTAATTCAAAACAATGACAGCTGAAGCAACCTCACAACTATGTTCCTCAAACATCCCGGGACTAACATGTTGAAACTCTCCCGAGTCTTAAATCAGGGCAACACGGGAAAGACGACTTTCCACATCTATATCAGTAAAAATTTCAACGGGATTTAAACGTTTGTAGTCACCGTAAAATAGCCACCGGCGGCAGGTACCGGTAATATCACTCGAAGATCTTTCGCGGGCATTCCGTAGGACAAACAAGACTTAACCGCAAAGTCGCTTACATACTACAACCTGAACGTACTTTGCTTCTATTCTTCTCCGACCCCTCATATTTCCGACCACTCGAACATTTCTTATATGATGCGATTATAAAAGCGCGAGACCGCGGTTCTAGGTATGATCTACATGTATGTCCCAAACCGATACCATGATAGATGGCTTCCTTCCTCATGATACGTTCTCCCAGGGGTTTTGTCTTTAGAGTGTAGGACGGGCCATTTCAACAGGGTTGAATCGTAAATTAGCGACTTGTACGGTTGTATTTCGAAGAAGCGAAAGAAGATGAACTTGGAAAATACCGGTGTGGCGGGTTACGACAATCCAGAGCATTCATTGGATCTAGACTGTGACGCCGGTGATCAGCAAGCATATCCGAAATTTGAAATTAAATGCACCATTTCCGGAGTCTGATGGTTCTTGTTTGCGGGCGTAAAGTAAAGGTCGGTTCTGAGGGAAGAGAATATGTCTTTGGAGGGAAGAAAGTTTGATATCAGGGTTTGTTTGTCCGACCTCCTCCAACTCTGGAGAATTGGCTCCCTCTTGACAGTATTATATCAGCTTGCCTGCACATGTGTGGTACGCAAACAGTCAATACCTGCCAAATTAAAGATGAGTTGATACGGATATACATATAGAACCATTGTCTTTTTATCAATTCAGACTTCATCTTCCTAAACGCATGTAAACCCGATAGGCCGGGATTGATTTTCTTCCATCTAGCTTCCATATTTTCGATGACTTGGCCAATTCAAGTTCATGAAGGATTCTGTTATATCTAAAAACGGAAAACGCCGCCAGACCCCGGCTGGTGTTAGTGTTCATCAATCGTATATTTATCTAATGCCTGGCTAAGACGTTTCCTATTTGGTACATTCAGCACCATCTGTTTTTCAAGTCATGATGGATGGAATGTGAGATCGGCCCTCTTTCTGCATGTATAGCTCCCTAGATCTTTCAACATCTAAACAACATGTTATTCATCCGATGTTCCATTCCAATGTTTGTATGCACATACATACATATGTAGGTTTATTAGTCTACTAACAACTCCACTTTTCATTTGCACGGAACCATCAGGTACATATATCGGAATCCCGACTCTGCAAAGGAAGGGTTAGGGTTACCAAACATCACCCACACAGATTCTAACAAGACACATCCGTCGAAGCATACAAAAAAACACGGCAGACCTACGTGCATGATTGTCTCTGCCTTCCAAGGAGAGGATAGCCATTCAACAAGTGAACACCTAACCGGTCAGACTGTTGGATGTTTGAGAGGCCTCTTTTTGTGGGTAAAGCAACATGTACTTTGTATGCACCAAACCCTGGAATTACGAACACTGTTGGGCTGAAATGCATTCTTCGGTGAACTAGACCCAAGGAGATACAGCTGCGCAGCCATTAATCATACAAGGAATTCGCAAGATTTCCCTACAGGGAAAATCTATACCAAAAGTCCGATGGAAGAAGAAAAGTTGGGCGTATAGGAATTCTAATTCTGACGTCAATAGCCTTGACGTCAGAGAATCGAAGATATACATAGGACGGCGGGGTTACACGCATTTGACAGCTATGTTAACAAATACTCGATGCATCGAAAAAAGCATTTACGCATGCATGTTAAAAGTATGGTGTGTATATGTGACCCGATATATAGATGCATACTTGGCGTGTACCCTGGTAACAAGTCTACTCCGAACATGATTACTCATTCGTTGTTGTATCTCCGTGTGTAGTGGTTAGAGTTGTGCTTTAATCCGAGACTCATAATCCCGGGCTATCTGACAGTCAGCTCTTCTAGCGCTTTTCTAGACCACATGTCGTGTTTTTAGTGTACGGCGACACTGCCACACAAAACGTTGCCAATCCAGGGCATTAGACGTGTTATTGTCTTGACCGCCAAATTTGGTGAAAGGGAGAAAAGAGAACAAATCAACATCGTGGAACAACTGAATACGGAGATAACTTGGATGAACATACGATTCTAAGCCACGTCTTTGCCCAGACCTAGGCATATGTAGACATGTTCATCCGTCGTCCGCTGGACAGGCATCAAAGTTCACCACATGACCGGTGGGATTTCGTAGAACCTTGAGGTACAGACAAACGCCCGGGCGCCAGAGAATGTGTGTGTTGTATGTATGTATGTATGTACATATGTATAGACATGGAAATCTTGCTGGTTGGTGGCGCGAATCGTAGTTGGCCTGAACGGCTCCTTGCAGATACCTGTTATTTGGGTTTCTATGTGGCCCTGACCCAACTAGTGTGTCTCCATCACGGCGAAGCTATCAATGAATGCATGCGACAGTCACTCAATCATGCATGAGAGGACATGGTGGGCCTGTATCTAATGACCGAATGAGGAAAAAATGTCTTGTAGTAGGCTGCTCCCGCACAATGCTCCTAGGGCAACTTTTCAGCTAGATTCGCTGTAGGATTACGGATGAAGTGGAACCTCTATTTAACCAGCTGGTTTCCTGGGGTTAAGCGCTGCTGTTCGGCACTTGCGAGGTCATCACGAATGGCCCAAAATGGGTATTACTATTGTGTCACAGGAGTTGACGATGCCTGCATATACATACATGCATTAGTTTTCTTCAAATGGTGTGTGTAAACCTACGTATTTTACGCTTTTGCGAATGACACACATGTCAGAGAAGAATATACTCCGAGTCTTTTCTAAATACGAATGGTCTAGATGTGTACATGATCTGATGATCAGGCTGATAAAGTATCCTCGACTTTGCATTACACTATATGTTAACATGCAGTAGTATTGCTCCTTATGTAGATATAGGCGAGTAAATATTCGTTTTTGTCGCCAGTATTGCCACCGTGGCTAGCGGCGGTGTGGATAGCCCAATGACCAACCAAACAACATCCATACAAATCGACCTTGACACGCATGAGTTTCCTGTAAACGCTGCCCAATGTAACCTAACAAAGAATTTGCCTCCAAGGTCCATAAAATCCAATCAGAACCTTACACCAATAACCAGTCCTCCAGTCAAGTCATTCCCACTCTGGGCAACACACGACCCACCATTCAGCTAAGTAACTTTGACATAGGCCTCACATGATTTGGTTAGAACGCCGTCTCTCCTTAAAATGTTGCAAGACAGTACCCTTATTTATTGATGAGTACAGAAATGGATACAACTGCGGAGAGTTTCGTGATTTAAGTGATACATTTATTATTTGAGTCACATTGCTTTTAAAAGTATGTACTGGAAATTTACATTCTCTATGTAGATCTACATGTGTAAGTGTTGGAACTGCATTTTCAGCACAGACTTTGGTTGATCCTTGGTTATCCGACTCAAAGAATAACAGACGCAGCTGATCCCACATCAAAACCAGGACTCATGCAAATAGGGTTACCGACCCTGTAAATAACGTCATTGGATTTCTGGTTACAAAAGCGGCTCTAGTAGATCACCACATGATTTTGGACATAGTGGACTTACCAAGCACAGCTGAGTCCCTGGCATACATCCATAGGGAATACATATATGTGGTGGAATATTACATGTCGCGGGTTCTCACGTACCACACACTTGAATATGACACCGTTTGCTTGGAAACGGAAGCGTTCACGCCACAACGTACCTTTGCATTTATTTAGAATTTTGTCTGGTAGGGGGTGAGTGTTCTCCCTGTACCAAGTTTGAAAAAACTTGTTTGTAAATATAGGCGCGTATACTTTACCACTGATGCTATCTGATTGCAGGACGTTATGGTACAATTGTATCCAAGACGTACATATGCAAGATACTAGACACCCCTTTGGGACTTGACTTTTGACACATGTATAGTATGTGTGCGACCTGAGACCGCTTTTTGCTCAGCTTGCATGGTGATGAACTGAATAATTGGGCGTATACAAAATACTAGTATGATTCAGCAGTGTAGTTTCTCGAGGCAATTGAACATGTATTGCGGTAAGTTCCGGACAATCGGTATATCACATCACCTTGAACAGCTCGGGCCGGGTAATTGATGTTGAAACCCGCTTAAATTGCCGGAACTCCGGGGGGACAAGATGTGATACTGATACAAGGGACATCCATCTAGTTGGAGATAGTGGATACTGCACTAGTAATGAAGTGGATAATCTTCTTTGTGACGTCTTAGTACCAGTATCAGCTCTGAACAGAACTAACAAAGATTCTATGCAGCTCAGCTTTGGTTGAATTTGTAAAAGAAACCTACACCGAGACGGCACGCATTGCCACCAAGCAACTAGATATTGAAGAATCTATAAGGAAACCGGAAATATACTTCTAATTCCTTCAACCTGCCGTATTGTTTTGACAATCAGCTATTGACGACAAACTTTAAAGACTAACATTCAAACCTGTGCGCCCGCCACTCTCCCTAAAAAGGTAAAATAGCCACAAAATCATCGGCAGGAGTGAAAAAAGGCAATAAATATGCATAAAACCAACGGAAGCTGAGGCTAGTCTTCCGTGTTCCAGTATACAGCGTGGCCACAGACGCTTGGATCACTTACCGCCAACTTGCATGCAGGGCTCTAGACACCAGATAATCGTATGGCCATGTCTACTAACAGATCATGATTATCGTGGTACGTGTAAAAATCTCAATATTCAACCAATGATGTCCCAATTCATTGTATTTTGTCGTCTTCTGAATCGTTCACCAGTCTTACATACCCGGCCGGGGGTTTCTCCGTCCCAAGAGCCTAGGGTGTAATATTAGTCTTTACTGTACATGTTCCAGATCTCCACCAGTCAGCTTTTATGGTCGGAGGTTGGATAACGTATATATGCACATACAAATACGACAGCCTGAACAGGTGACGAACCACCCGAAACGCCAATGAGCGACAGAGAATATCCGGTAGTTAATGTGTTTAGTGATTACAGAAAATCCGGGATGGGCCTTGCGTACAGTCAAGGGAGGAATTCCCAGCTTATGCAAGTTGACGTCAAACCCCACTTTCGGGAAAGACAAGAAGCTGGGTTCGGCGAAACACCATTGGGTGACTTATCGCTTTTCAGACAGGCCTATTGTCCTGTTTAACGACCAGTGACATGTCTTCAGCTTCTCCAGCAGTGACCCACAAACTTGACTTGACCGCCTGAGGGTATAACAACACAATCCATGTTTACAAGTCACCGTCAACGCCATCTTCACCGAACCAGCTACGTGGAATATCCCCGTACAGTATGGTTAATTCACGACCCGTGATGCGCCATTCTGCAGGCTTCAGCTCTCTTTGACCCGCCCATTTGTTGAGTGAATGTGCCAATTAAGCTTTCCTCGCTAGATGTAGCTCCTAGGCGAATGAATGGGTCTTTACCGGGGATAACCCGAAAGGAGAAACAGGGGAGGACAGAATATTCTTGGTATCGCCAACATTGAAGCTATATACGTGCCGCCTTTTCGGCACTGATTCATCGGTCCGCTAGATGAGAAATTAATCATGGAAGCAAGTAAAACCCATTGTAACACCAGGACGTTCGTCTATTCCGCCGACAGGCGTCCGTAAATGTGAGCTGTGCCATTACACGGAATCATGGCGCTTGTTCCCACCATCACAGTGATCGGGCTATGATTATACCGAGAAGTAAAGCAAGGCAAGGTACATCTCATTGGGGGCTATCGAATCGTTGAAGGTGGGTGGGTTGTGCGCGTTTGCGTATTGTACACATATGTGGGTTTTATTTGGCCCATTGAGACATGTGTGAGGCACATCTTGGGAAGAATGAATACGGCGCAGTGTCCACTGAGCTGCGGCAAAGCCTTGAGCGACAGGTAAGATGGTGGGGATGCACAGGTATGGGACGTGGACTACGCCTTGGTGTCCTAATGGATTTGATATTTCGGAACGGCCGTTTGTTTAGTCAATACGATGAAGTTGGTGTGGCCTGAGTTCGTGACTGTCTATGTTCAGCAGATTACTACAACAGCTTGGAAACAACGTCAATGGTGGTGACCTACCACAACTAGAGTACAGCCAGCCTACCATTCGATGCATGCAGATAACTTGCGTAAGGTGATGTTCCAAGTTCATCGGTAGGAATATACGAACTGGTTCATTTGGTGCCGGCGGCTAATGCACATGATGTTTGATCGACAAGGCGGGTAATGTCGACTAACCCAGACTACAGACTAGGGTTGAACGAAGCTACCCGCAAGTGGAAATGTAATTCCCCCATTCGGTCGTTTTGCTTAGGACGACGACGGTGAGATTTAGACGTCATATTTGTTGATACGGATATGCATGTATGTGCATACATGTCCATACACACTTATCTGTACACAGACTTTGGATATCCCCTTTGACCCCGCATATCCACGGATACAGTTACTATCAACGTCTTTATCACTTATCATATTCTACGTAGATTGCAACGATCCATTACAACACCAGCGGCCCGCCGCAACATCAACACAGCCACCTCCTCCAACTTTGTCTTCCCAACGGGCCTCGAAAAGCCTCACAAAACCGAAAATGTCCTAGACAGGCAAAAAGAAAAAAAAAACCAGAAAAAAAACGCCACCTTTGAAAATTCAATGCCCCTGTCAAGCTGGACATTCTCGCCCCGGACAAACCTGACAGCGGTCAAACTCCCGCATCAGGCCACACGACAGGGTATTGCCGTTGCATCCAAGGAATCGGCCGGACTGTCTATGTACGATTTAGTCGAGTGGCGCTTTACCACAGGTTATTTTGCATCAGCCCTATTTGTATGGTGAAGAATAGGGAGTCTGGTTTTTTTCCTTTTCTTGCGGGACGCCGGCGCGGGAAGAGATTGGCGTTGGTGGGGCTTGAGGGGTGTTCAATGCCATGGTTGGGGAAGTTTCATGTTTGAGAGATTTACCGCTTGCAAGTGAGTTTCACATCACCGAGAATGTTTATCCAGCTGGCCTGGTAATCTGGCGAGATTATCCCGTCATGGAAGATTCCAGGCTCACACTACAAACTAGTTTGCCAACACAATATCACTATAGTCACCCATTGGTCCCGACGTCCAAGGTAACGGACATACCGCACCAAAATATCCGGTCCCTCGCCAAATAAACACCATTAGCGACCTTACGCGCGCCACCGGAGTATACCCGCACGCCTCACCCCGCCTCCCGAAGATCCCAAGCACAGACATCCCCCGATATGCCCAACGTTATATTGCCGCCGCGGCCCCGGACGGACGGACGGACGGGGGGATTCAGGTACCATTTGTAGCCGCGCCTTTGGGCGGTCACTGCTTCTGTGATCAATGCTCAACTTTAGACGAATCTAGCGGCTACTAGATACACTGGCGGCTGTTATAAAGTCTCAGGTGGCATGAACGGTGGAGGGGGCATATTCTGGCAGGTGTGTTGGTTTGTAGATGACTAGAAGGGTGTAGATAGATGGTCTTTGGGGAGTGAAGATAATCGATGTGATGATCAGCACCGACAAGCTTAGGCGCCTATGACTTAAGATCGCCCGCCGTTTATCTATCGTGCGGATGCGACGTTGAAGAAGTTAGTTACCACATCCCCCTCCCCCCGCATAGCGGGCTCCGCCGCGAACTCCGCCTCATGAGGGACATTCCCCCTCATATCGTCCCGCTCTGCACCGAACATACCCACTCTATCGACCTTGCATTTCGTCCCAATCTACTGTGCCCCACGAAAACGACCAAAACAGAAACAGAACAACGTCCGTTCTCAGGGTCCGCCAGTGGTTGTCATCTATACACACATATCCAAGCTTCCATGCGCTAGACCCGTAATATCAAGAAACCCAAAGGACCCGCCATCACCATGTGCATAAACGGAAACGTGCCGTCACGGGTTCTGATCCCCTAGGACTAATTACACCGGTTCATGCCGCTGGCCATTGGGTAGATGTACGTATGTATGTATGTACATACAAGTCTCCAGGGGTAGATACCATCGTTATCCCTCTCCTGCACCGGGCGGCCCGCAGCAATCCGTATAGGAAGCATCGGAATGAAAAATGGAGCTCGGGCACAACCTAATCACCATTATTTTGTGTGCCTCAGTAATTAAACTCTAGTCAAAGCCGCTTGGAAGTATAGGTACAAGTACGGATTGTTGGATATCTAAACATAGTAGCACGAGCTAAGTAAACGTGGAACAGTCCTTTGTAATAACCACAGAGCGAATGTGCCCATCGCATAGTAGACATGAATATGTAATTGTGCTAGTCATTGTTAGTGTAATGGGGGCTAACGGAAAATACTATTACATCCCCTAAAGACCCGTTTGTAGTATCCATCGTGCAAAGGAGTGGCTTGCAGTAGTGGCTGCATGTAAATTCATTGGATATGACGTCACTGGACAGCATTTTCAGCTTACTGGAACAAGCCAATCAAAGTAGTGAGGAAGATGATCATGAGATTAACAAGTCCAAGTAGTAGATCCCCAGCTGGCATCGAAACGATAGACTAACACAATATACATGCCACATTATTCCAAAACCCAATCTCACATACATACATACGTACTGTCGCCACGCTACCGTGCCTCAAGATAAAGCCCCAATGTTCATACGCTCATCACCGCCTTCCATGGGAAACGGAAAGGCCCCGCCAATCTGCTCATCCTCTTCCATCATTTCAATAAGATCGTCAATGTTCTCATCCAAAACACCCGCTCCCTGCGCATCCAGACACCGTCTGAGTAACCGCCGGTACTTCTCGATCTTCTCTCCAGTGCCCACCATACTAAGGGCATCGACATAGTCAGCCTCAGCTTGTTTCTCCTGCCGAATAGCTTGATCCAGCAATCTAGCCAGTTCCAACCTTCCTTCTGGCGTGTCTTCATCGGGCGTCATACCATCGCCGCCACGCTGTAACTCTGCATCCACCGTAGCCTGAACCTGCGCGCCGTTGCGATGCCGCACTAGCTCTAGTAGGTCGTACCGAGCCCGCTGCGCCTCGCCTAGAACCTTGCTGGCCACGTCGTCAGACTCAAGCTGGCCCTCGAGCGTCTGACATTCCTTCTTAACCATATTAGTCTCGGTCTGGGTGTTGACGAGGATCTGGCGGGCCTCCTTTTCGGCTAGGTCTTTCTCTCCCCACTGTTCTTCGTAGTTGTTGGCCATGCTTTGGAGCTTTTCAAATACAAGTGGCATGATGCTAGAATGCACTGTTTTAGCTGCCGTGGATTGGTATGTAGCACCTAGCTTTTTGCTACTTTTGTCAAGTGTCATCCAGTGGCTAGTGTCGGGTCCGAAAGGCGAAGAAGACCTTTGTGGTACTCGCTCCTTTTCCTTGATCTTGGAGTTAAGCTCTGCAATCATTTCTTCGCCAGTGATTCCGTCGCTATTGCGGATATCCGTAGATGCACTTTGACCAATAAGTGCCCGAATACATTTCCGGGCATTACGCTTAGCAGCAAGGTGGATGGCAGTGTTTCCTTCGACATCTTGAGCATCGATGAGTTGCTGCACAAAAGAAGGTTCATGTGTCTCTTGTAGTTTGTTGAGAATGTGGTCAAGGTAGTAGCGTGAGCAGGACTGCCCGGAAATCCGGTCAGTTCTTATGTTTGCAGCATGGTGAATAACTGTCGCTGCAGCATTGTCCCTGATGCTCACAGTATCCCAAAGTTCACGCATAACCTCAGCAAAAGTGTCCCTCTCAAAACAGTTGGTGAAAGTGACTGAACGCATCAATGGTGTCTCTCCTCTAGAGTTCCGGGCATTCAACGAGGCGCCAAACCGTCTCAGTTCCCGAATTACTTCAACGTCACCCATAGCACACGCCCAATGCAATGCGGCGTTTTCGTCTGTGTCGATGGGATAATCTGGTTGGAAGTTTGGTGGTGGGTCCGGTCGTCTTGCAATCTTGCCATTTTTCTCATCACGGGAAAGCAAAAAGTAGTCCAAAAGCTCGTCGCCGTAGATAGCATGTTGTTGTTGGACAATAGCTGCATCCTCATACTTGCGTTTCCGCTGGCCTGGCGTCGGAATAGGGATCTCGATACGATCTTCGTTGTCAAGATAGTTGTTGGACACTACCGTAGCATTATCCGCTATATCGTCTTCACGAATAGCATCAAGAGCGACGGATTGAGAGGCATCCGGTGCCCGAGCCATCATCACATTGACAGCAGCAGCTGCAACCTTTTGAGCGGGAGCTGCGGCGAGAGTAGCCGAAGCAGCAGCAGCAGCAGCGGCAGCAGCGGCCGCTGCAGCAGCATTGCTTGTTGCATCTGAGATTGAAACATCATTAGTATCAGAGAAACTTAAAAGAGGAATTAACAAACTTACTCCACTTAGGAACAGCGGGACGTTTTGGCTGTTTCGGCTTGCTGGTGTGACGTGGGGCCGGTGGTGGTGGTTCATCTCCGGCCACATACTCGAAGATTGGAGAAAGTTTATCGTATGAGTTGTTCCTTATGGCCAACTTTTTGCCGTTTTCTAAGGGAATCCAAGTTCCTTGATATTTACCGTAGCCACCTTGAATCTTCTCGTGGGTGTCTTTTTGCACTTCTCTTTCCAGAATACGTGTTCTTGAGGGCTTATCAAAACCAGCTGCCTTGAGAATATGAGTGGCATTGATCCAGTTGTCCTTTTGTCTACGCATAACACTTTCTTTGTTTTCTGGTCCATATAGAAACTCAAACACCGGAATCTGTACAAATTGTTAGCTTTGCGATGAAAAGAAGGGCTATTACCGGAAGAACATACGCCACTATAAGTGGCACTATAGATGCCATCCAGTCCTCCCACCATGTTGGGCAATAACTGGTGATATTTCCACCAAAAGGAGGTCTTGAAAATATTTCTCGAAAGTAGAAAGGGGACGAAAGTCCAAAAAGAGCACGAAGAAACAAAAAAAAAAAAAAAGAACAAACGTCACTAGACAGACTAAAATCGGCCGAAATCCTCACAATCGTGTCCGAGCAGTTGAAGTGTCCAAACAGAAGGTTGTGTCAGTCAAATTTGTTGCTTCCGAACAAACAAGCCTCGAGTTATGTCCAACGAAATATCCCGGACACTTTAGATTCCCCAGATTCAAACGAATAAATAGATGTCAAATTATCTGTAGATACAAGGAAACGAGGGTTTAAGAGTAAGCGACAGGGCGCTTGTGGAGTTCGTTTCCTTGGTGGAATGAAAACCGCTTTTGCACCTTGCGATGGGGTAGCCAGAGCAATTAAAAAAACGTCTAAAGAGATGTAAATTGAAAATGACGAGGCGCGTGTCTGACGCGTCACGAGTGTGTCGGGTCTACGCGCTCTTAAAGTCGCATGTGCAACTGTAATACGGGGCCAATTTGTCCTCATTGGGAATCTGTTGATTGGTTGAGAGCACGTGATTCAAGGATGTCATTGGGTAGGGTATGTTGATATTTTATTATTTTGAGCTTGGCCCGTCATCGTCCCGGCAGCCGTCTGACCAGATGACCATGTTCTTGGGGGCGTCTGGCATACTGTAGAAGAATTCTCGGATATCCTTATCAGAATAACGAAGACTAAAGTGCATTAGAATGAAAGTTGTCTTGGGCCACTTCCGAATAATAGGCTCCAGATCACCCCAATAGACATGCTTCGTCTTTCTAGCTTGGGCAATATGTTCCTCCTTCAAGAAACTACACTCAACAATGACCACGGGGATTTCATTCTTCAGCCATTCTGGCTCTGCCTCCAAAGGCTTAGTAGTAGTGTCACCACAGAAGGCAAAGATGTCAGACTTAGCCGGCGCAGTGATGTCTACACCTGACTGGCGAAGCTTCTTGATCTCTGGACCCTTCAGTCCGGTGTACTCCGGCTTAAGCTTCTGGCTGATCTGCGAGAAAACGTAGCCGATACAGGGAACGGTGTGGTCACAGTCAAAAGCGGTCACGACGATGTTTGACTTGATTTTCCGCAAGGGGAATGAATCTCCATCCTTCATCCCGAACGAGATATGTGTGTCCAACCATTTGCACCCAGGAGGACCTCTTCCATCATCTTCATCCTCAGCCTCAGCCTCTTCAGCCCCTTCACCAGTCTCGTTGTCTTCACTATCGTCCTTGCAAGGACCAACATTACCACCTTCGTTCATGATCCGACTATACATGTTGTACGTATCTAGCGCCTGCTTCAACTCCATGGGACAGTAAAAATCAGGACATCTCGTCCGACTGATGAAAACTGGCGCTCTCCCTGAATGATCGGTATGGCCGTGAGTGATGAAGATCTGATTAGGCCGGACTTTGTTGACGACATAGCCCACGTCTAAGGCGATATCAAGCTGTGGGATGATGAAGGATGTGTGCCAACCAGCACGAGAACGACCTGTAAGGACATATTGTTGGAAAGGCTTAGGGAAGGTCCATTCGAGGACTTCGGACCGTGTAGATTGTGGCAAGGCTTGGGCGAATGTAGGAGACATTTTGCCGTAGTTTATCTCGATATTTTACTGAGTATTATGTGCGGTTTCACGGACAGCATAATTTACAGTGTTGGTGGTGATAATTGCGGGGCATTCCTACACAGTTATCGTTATCGCTATAATTTCATGGGTTACGCCACACAGATGAAATTCCATGCTCACTGAATTTCACCAATGTTGTAAATGTCCTGATATCTGAATATTCCAATGCTTGCTATGCACCGATATTTTTACTTGAAAAGCTTTACGTTGGTGTTGTGACTCATGTTCATGTTACCCCTCTCTCCCAATTGATTGCCCTTTTAGGATGAACTCGCTTGCACATGCACATGCAAGATGCTCAAAGGTTGATTTATCAAGTTTCAAATTAAAAACGGAAATCAGAAACAAAGCGTTCACATCATAAAACAACAACTAAAAAGACATCAAATATGCACATCGCTGTAGACCTCTAAGAGTCAAAGCAGTCACTTAAGCCTTGCTCCCTTCCTTACCCCAGCGAGAAGACTCATCACCATCAACCCAAGTCCGCTCTACATAGCCAATTACTTCTTTGACCTTCTGAACTGTGCTCGCGTCACCCGTGTTCTTTCCGGAGTTGTCGCTGTAGAAGAGAGTTAGTCACATGATCAGTCAAAAATACAACTTCACCCGTGCATCTGACATACCTGATTTTCACGGCGTGGTTGCCGCCAGCTGAGCTCAACTTGATGACAATGTTCATCGGCGTAGACTTATTACCTGAGCTCTTGTGAACAAAGTCGTTTGTGAGGAAAGTGCCAACACCGAATGTTGGGATGAAGCCGTTGTCATCAGCAATCTTCTTGTACTGAATACAACGCTCGATATTCAAAGAGTCCGAGAAGACAATGACCTTCTTCTCCTTAATACCCGTTGTCTTGAAGTAATCTGCCAAGATTTTGACGTAGGTAGCTGGGTCACCAGAGTCCTGTCTGACACCGGCAAACACCTCGGCATATGTTTGCAAAGTGCCATCCGCGTTGCGGAACTTTTCATTCTCTGAGCCATCAGTGTTGAGGATAGGGCAAGAGAATGATCTCAAGAACTCTGGGGTTCCAAGAGTATCCGTAAGAGCGATGCCGAGCTTCCCCCCAAAGGCACCAACCCAGTGACGCAGGGCCATCTCTGTTGACGTCGTGTAGTCGTTGTGAATCGCAGCAATACCCATGAACCACTCATGAGCTACAGTTCCAACAGGTGGAATGTTAAACCGCATGGCGAGGTGGACATTGCTAGTTCCCGTCAACTTTCCGGTGAACCCCTTAGCTGCGGCCTCCTTGCTGGCCTGTACCAACCCGCGGAATACCAAAGCCTGGGTGTGGTAGTCTCTGCGACGACGAGTACCGAACTCTGATGTAGTGCAGCCAGCCTCCAGTAGGCGAATCCCCTTCTCAAAGGCCTTCTGCTCTTGACCTTCGTAGTCCCAGTCCGTATCCATAAAACGGAAGTAGGCCTCGGAGGTCAAGGCAAGAACAGGAATCTCATAGAGAATGGTGTCTACCCATGAACCACGGATAGATATTTGAACATCTCCTAACACGGAATCGGAACCATCATCGGTACCCACAGGCTTGAAGTCGACCTTGACTTGGTCACGAGGGCGTAGGCGGAATTCACGCAAGAACTCAAGATATTCCTTGGTCAGATAATCACAGTTGGACTCCAAGAAGTTGTACTCTTCATTGGTGAGACTAATGTTGCCCAGCTCTACATTTCTAGTTAGCGACTAGTAGTCTCATGTGTTTCTGGAATTACCTACTCTTAATCTGTTCATCGAGCCACTTATAAGCAGCACGGGAAAGCTTCTTCTCGGGGGTCCGGTTGGTGAATGAATAGCTGACAGGAACATCTTTGAAGTACTTCAAGACAGCACATTGCATAGTCAACTTGTACAAATCAGTATCCAAGAAGGAGATCACACCCTCCGGGTAGGGGGAAGAGCCATTGAAGTCCATGCTGATCTTATGACGTCGGATCCACTGAAAATATTGTGTAATTAATTCCGGGACCACGGAAATCCAGATCTTGTAGTCTTAATAAAGACAGTTGTCCCAAATATTAGTAGAGCGGAAGGTACTGCGTAAGTAAATACGGACGTCCGGAAAATGAATGTATGCGACGGCAAGGTGGGGGTAGTGGGGGGAAAGTGCGGGACACTCTGGGGCTTGAGATCCAGGTTGAGAGAAGAATAGAGAGCAAAGTCGTGTGCTGCGATCTAGGAATGCACAGTCCAAAGGTAGAAAGAAGAAAACTCGAACGCTGATTGGTGCGCAGATGAGAAATGGGGCCGTTGACTCGAATAGGAAGGAAGGAATGGTGGTTGAAAATGAGTAAACATATTAAAGGGACAAGCTACAGCAGACGAATAATTATATAAGAAAAGCAGTCGATATCGATATCATATGTGAGCTGACAACATCAGAGATAACACGCCGAGGAGAGGAACCTAGTATGTATGTTTGTAGACCTATTGTCCCACCACGTACAACAATTCGGCATGATTGGCCGTATACTTCGGCGACTTGCACCTGGGGCGCAGTGCTACCTCGATGACGATATCGGCTAAAACATCCTATTTGCTGAGCTTGGTGAAGGGGGGCTCCTGGTGTATGCGGCATCCCTTCCTTTCATTGCTTATGTGCGCATGTGTGTATAAAACAGATGAGGACGGAACTGTGTGGACATGAAGAACCAGTACTACAGCCCCTCCCGAGCTGAAGAAAATGGCCAACACAATGTGAAAAGGGATTTCATCGTAGCCGACTACGGTAATGGATACAGTGGTATTGCTTATTCCCTACGTTCATGGTGTGATTTGCATCCAACTTGGGTTCGTGGTTGGAATAGTTGGAAAAGGGTGGATCCGTCAGACGTCACTGGTTTGTATATGACAACATGCGCTAGTTGAGTACAATTTATCAGATCTTACCTTGAACGGCTAGAGGTTTTATCGCCGGCGGTTTGCGAAGGTCGTTAATATCATGCTTGCATGTACAAAATCCCGACGTCATCCTCTCGGCATGTATACCTGAATATGTACCATGTCGAGCATTTCAGCTGATTGTCTACCTAGCAGCTTCACGGGTCACCGTACATTAGAACCAGGAGTCAGTGATTATACTGCATCTGCATAGATCATACGAAAGGATTTTGTAGCACCTTGATAGCCAAACCAACCGGTATTGTATGGTTCAGCTATGTTTTCTTACGTGCAAAATTTCCGGCAACTTCATGATTATGTTGCATACGGGTAGTGGGGTGAGGCTATGGTAACCCTAGCTATGCGAGCTCCGAAATATGAAAGTTTATGTTGTTGTCCACTGCATATGCATGTACGGGAATATATAAATGTATCGAGGATGGTAATCAACAAAAAATGATCTTGTATACATGGAAAGAATAGTTCCTAAGTCCTAATTCCGGTAAGTTACCAAGTAGCGGCACCATGAACTTTGATAGCCGGGTTCGTACCGTACTCCTGACGGTGCCGGATACCTTCCGGCATTTTCTTGGCGCTTTGAAGCGGAAATATTCCAACGGCCAAGAATCCACGGCCGGAATTTATACTAAGTCCGTCACTAATTGCGGGGATATCTTGACTCAATCGGCGTGACATGGTTGGAATATGCAGTCGGGAGTCAAGGAAGGAGCCGTAAGTTTGTGTGTAGATACCCTGTTCGTATGTTTGACAATGGCCAAAGGAAAGTATAAATATTGCCATGAGTCCCAATACTCAAAAAGAAAACAATAACCTGAAGACGTATACCCATCCATCTCTGATTTATAAAGTCTCTTTCAAATTCAATCATCATGCCTCTTGTTGCTCAGTCCCAGAAGCCCCGCATCATCCTCGGGTTAATGACCTTCGGTCCCCCGACTGAAAATAACGCTCGTATCACTGACATCAACGAGTACAAAGATGTGCTCGATACCTTCCAAGCTCGTGGCTACAATGAGGTTGATACCGCTAGAGTATATGTTGGCACCCAGCAAGAAGCTTTCACCAAGGAGGCCGGATGGAAGGAGCGTGGGCTGAAGTTGGCGACCAAGGTCATGTACCCCGCACAGAACTTCAGCAACAAGTACCAGGATATTTTGGACTCTGCGGCTAAGAGTCTGGAGGCGCTCGGTACCGATTGCCTTGATGTAAGTTTCGGCAAGATTCACGGCAACTTAATTTGAGCCACGCTAACTGATATGTCACACAGATTCTGTATCTTCATGCTGCTGTAGGTTCACGATGTTCGACGAGGTAACATGAAATGTATACTAACTGTGTCATGTCATAGGATCGTGGCGTTCCATTTGAAGAGTCCCTGCGGGCAATTGACAAGTTGCATAAGGAGGGTAAATTCGTGACCTTTGGAATCAGCAACTTCACCTCTTTTGAGGTTGCGGAGATCATGATGACATGCAAACACCACAACTATGTGCGCCCTACCATCTATCAGGGAAGATACAACATGATTTGCCGTGATATCGAGCTTGAGTTGATTCCCGCGCTGAGACGGTACGGTCTGGACCTTGTCGTTTACAACCCAATTGCTGGTGGTCTGTTTTCTGGAAAGATCAAGTCGATTGATATCGATCCCCAGGAGGGTAGATTTTCTTTGACCAATGGTAGCGGTGCGATTTACCGTGCACGCTACTTTAAGGAATCCAACTTTGAGGCGCTCAAGTTGGTGGAGCAAGCAGCTGAAAAGCACGGTCTCTCTGTGATTGAGGTTGCTCTTCGTTGGGCTATGCACCACTCCGCATTGAAGATTACGGATGGCAACGATGGTATCATCATTGGTGTTTCGAAGAAGGAACAGTTGACCCAGAACATCGATCTCCTGGAGAAGGGACCTCTCCCATCTGATATACTTGAGGTTCTGGAAGAAGCGTGGCAAGTGTCCAAGGCAAACTGCTCGGTTTACTGGCACAAGAGCCTGGAATACGAGTATGACACTGTCAAGACTCTGTTCGGCCCTAACTAAGCACATGTATCGTTTGTCCCATGAACAATTAAATATACACCGTAACCCATGACCCTATGCTCGAATAATGTGACCACATGCAGGACTTTCCAGGATGCATCCCGCTATTGAACCCGATGACAGATGAAAGGATGACATGCAAGCCAGTTCCGACAAATCGGTTAACTTGTATACATACAGAGTAACATCGAAGTTGCCCAGAAGTAACAATGTTAGAGAGAAAGAGCAAGAATGATGCATCATATGCAGATTCAGCTGTTAACTTCATGGTTCATTTCGCATAGTGCAGCATGTTGATGTCAGGAGCCATAGCCTCATGATTTTAAGTTGGGCAGCTGAGATTTGTTGGATGCGTGGGGGGTTAGCTATGTTAATACGAGCAAGGGCTACCGGATAACTCTTATGGCGGCACAAACGCCCTGTGGCGAGTCGGAAGCCCGCCTTGTCTCGTATTCTTAGTGGGTTGTGGGTGCCCTGGAATCCGGGAATTGCAGCATGATGACGACAGTCCAATGATTGCCCAGGGTCAACGTCCGGTTCCTTTTCTTAATAGGATCATTGGAATTTAAGCTGGCAACGTGGTCGGGCACAGAAGCTGCCAAATATGCTTTGATGGCATTGAAAGATCCGGCGTCATTAATTCCCTTGGTCCTTCCTGGATCTGTGCCGTCAAGACACAGGATAGTCGTCTACGCCTTCCTCTCATCCTATAACTATCCTCGGAAACCCCTCCTTTGCCGGTTTTTCTGCACTCGTCATCCTTTTGATGTTCGTGTCATACATACCGGCACTTGGAGCAACCTATCATTGATTCAACTAGTTAGCAATTGACTAGAAAATTCTGGCCTCTAGCTTTGTCAAGCTTTGCACAGTTTCAGAGTATTCGCCTTGCTCTAGCTAAACCATCTCCATGGCACAAAAGTCGCCAATTGACAAACCCCCATTTTACCCATCTCTTATTCATCATTATCCCCTTGAACCACCAAGCGACCCTCCCTAGTGACGTCAACTTTACGCCCTGGAGGACAACCCCAGCATCGCCAGCACGGTTGTATTCAAACGTCGCCACAATCCTCGCGTCCCCCAAGAACCTTCGCGCCTTTTCTCGACTGTTTGAACCGGTACATTGCACTTGAATCTTTTTCACCCGAGTTGGCAGTTTATCCACTCGAAAGATCCACACTTCTTCGACAAGTAAAAATACAGCAGTCGCCATGTCTTTGGAAATCAACCGTGGGCCGTCTGCCGAGCCATTGCTTGCCACCGATGACCGTTCCGATGACCGACCTGGTTCGCGCCGGCCAGGTCTTAATAACCGCCGGAGTTCCCTTCGCAATCGCAGTCCCGATATTTCATCATCAGCCCGTCAAAGTGCTGCGCGTACCAAATACATATATGCAAGCTTTTTTCTGATCCTATCGCTTGTCTCGTTTACCGTGCAGACCGAGTTGTCGGCCTACATCCAGGGCGACCTTGGTTGGGACAAGGCTTATTGTATGATGTACTTGACACACAGTTCATGGAGTTTCTTATGGCCGCTTCAATTTTTGATTATCCGATGCAGGAAGCCAGATGTGCCGTTGCCAATTGTCTGGCGGCGCCATGAACAGCTTTTGCGCTCAACACTCTCCATGGTTGAGCTTCAGGACATGGACATCACTAAAGGACACCGGAGGCTCAAAGGACTGCGCTATTTGCTCAGGACAATTGCGATGCTTACGGTGTCATTGACAATTGCCGGACTCAGTTGGTACATTGCCGTCAACATGACCACTCCCTCCGATTTGACCGCCATCTATAATTGCTCAGCATTCTTTGCGTATGCCTTCTCCGTGCCTCTGCTTAAAGAAAAACTGCGTATGGATAAATCCATTGCCGTTTTGATTGCTATTGGCGGTGTTTTAATCGTTGCTTACGGCGGTGGCGGAAGCGGCGGTGCTGACGTCAACGATGGCCGGGCCGGTCGCTTTTTTGGAAACGTTCTGATTGGTGGTGGCTCAGTCCTATACGGCCTCTACGAAGTCCTCTACAAAAGACTTGCGTGTCCTCCTGACGGCGTGAGCCCAGGCCGCGGGGTCATTTTCGCAATCACCATCTGCTCCTGCATTGGTTTCTTCACCATGACCGTGCTCTGGCTTCCACTGCCCATCCTTCACATGACGGGCATTGAGACCTTTGTATTTCCCACAGGGT
The DNA here is from genome assembly GCA_002018275.1 of Huntiella bhutanensis. Classification (NCBI taxonomy): domain Eukaryota; kingdom Fungi; phylum Ascomycota; class Sordariomycetes; order Microascales; family Ceratocystidaceae; genus Huntiella; species Huntiella bhutanensis. The sequence continues at coordinate 242,105 of MJMS01000010.1, forward strand.
ACACTGGTCTTTGTGTGCTTCTATCAATCTTCTGCAACGCTGTTTTCTCAGGGTCATTCCTGGTCCTAATCAGTCTGACATCTCCCGTTCTCAGCAGCGTTGCATCACTGATGACCATTTTCATTGTGGCTATTGTTGACTGGATGCTCACGGGGATTCCCCTGGGATCGTCGTCGATCCTGGGCGGTCTGTTCATCATGGTGGCATTTGGCATGTTGAGCTGGAGTACCTGGAAAGAAAGCCAAGAGCATTCCGCTGTTCTTGACGACGATATAGATGAGACAGATACTGAAGATTTCTCGGATTCCGACGCATAGAATGTCGAGTTCCGAACATACAATATTCTGGTTCTCTTTGTTTGAATATTTTGCATTTAGACGGCGGTATTTAGTGGGTCGTTTTACAGGACAGTGTCATAGAACCACCAAAGGAGCTTCTGCATAGTTAGATTTCATGGTGGTCATATTACGCTGGAAATATCCGTTTCAATAGATTTGTATCTTTTTGTCTTTGTATGAATTAAAAAGTACGGCTGCTTACTACAAACCAAACTAGTTGTGTTACCGTGCATTTGTGGTAGACGGATGTACGATATATCGGAGCCTCCCGGGCCCGGAACGGAGGCAAAAAGATGATCTGAGGCGGACTTGAACCGCCGACCTTTTGTGTCCAAGCAACTTGAGTTACTGTTAGACAAACGTGATAACCAACTACACCATCAGACCGGATGTTATTGGTGATCTCTGTGTAGTCAGAGTCTAAGTGACGCGTGAGTTTGAAAAATAGCTATTACCGATGCTTTTTATTGGCCATGTCATTACAAGAAATTGTCTACAATACCTAAATTACAAACTCATATCTACAAGAAGTTGATGCCAACACCAACTTGGAAACCCTTGGCTGCATCGTCACCCTTATGAGTGAAGATAGGAACTCCAAAGTTCAACTCGAACCGGGCAACGGGGTGGGCATATACAAGACCAACACCGGCAGCAATGCTCGGAGTCCCACCAATCAATTCCTTAACAGCTCCGCCGAAACCGCCGTCTCCATCACTAGTTTGCTTTCCCATGGCCACGAGACGCCCGGCATTGGCAAACGTATGGAAACGAAGGGCGGAATCAGGCCCACGGCCGGGGACTGGAAGAAGGAGGTTCACACCAGCTGCAGCAACGAGATCTCCGCCTACCGCGTCATTAAGATCCCGCGGACCGAGACCGCCGAGACGGAAACCACGAACGTCGGTGGGTCCGCCAAGTTGGAAACGGTCGTTAATGCGGGAAGGCCTGGAAGTGCCGAAGAGGGAGGGGGAAAGTGGGCATAACATACCAAGACGGAAGCCACCGCCGATAGACATGCCACTGGGACCTACACGTCCAGGAATGGGAATTGGAACCGCAGCATTTGCGTTGACCTCGGTCTTCAAGAATGAAACATCACCAAGAAGTGGGCCGACACCAGCAAGCTCAGTTGCAGTCCGGATATGGTAACCTGATTGTGGCAAGTTAGGGTTGTCCCGGCGATCACGGGAGAAGGTGTGTTTAAGCGCATTCTTCAACGAATCGCCAGAGTCATTACGGACGGTGGGAGAGGCACCGGCCGCAAGGGAGGTAACCTGGCGCCACGTAGAAGAGAGCTCGAGCGAATGGAGATCCCGCGCTTGAGATAACCAGGAGACACGGGCGGTACCGCCGTTAAGAAGTTCTTCGTGGGAAGCGAATGCCTTGTCTGTTACGGAGGAAAAGGCATCAAGAGCCAGACGGAACTCTGGGTTGCTCAAAATTGGCATACTGAGGGATGCATTGTAAGCAGACCGAGTCCGGGTGCCCCGGCTGGCGTTCAGTGACAACATTTCAGCACCACCAAAGACATTACGCCATAGAAGAGAACCATAACCGGAACCTTCACCGTTGCCGAAGTCGGTACCACCCTTCAGTAGAAAGCGACCAAGTTCGCTTACTTTGATATCCACGTCCGTGTTGGTGACAGAAGAGTTCGGGTCAGTTGCATCAACATTGCTAAGCCAAACCTGTGGATTTGGGTGGAACACATCGAATGCCGAGAGCTGCTGGTTGATATCACGTAGCTTGAGGAGAACATCGCCTACTGTGTTTATAGCGGGATCTTTTACGAGAGGCGAGAGGATGGGGTTGAGGAAGGAATGGCGGACGTTATTGGCTCCGTGAAGACGGACACGATCGACCGTGAGAGGCTTGGAGTGTTGGTCGCGGAACTAATGTCAGGCCGGAGGTTAGAGCCTGATGCTGATGGATGTGTAAGGGCCAGGATCAGATCCTGTCATTCAAGTGAATGGTAAAAGTCGTACCAAGCGTTCAAGGCGCTGCTTGCGCAGTTGGGCGTCGAGTTTTTGGAAGGCTTCGTCGTTATGGGCATTTTGTGCTAATACACTAGGATCAGCCTTTAGCCGCTGCACGGCATCGGGACTCTAAAGTAACGATAGTTAGTAATTTGTTCACTGAAGGCTTCATTGCGGCGAGGCCGTCATGCAAGTCTCCTGCGATATTGAAGTTGTGCATGGGTTTTGCTGGGCTTGGTGGCGAAGAGGGGTGAAAGGACGTACTGAAGATGCCATTGTATTAACTTTCCAGGCTTAGATCAAACGTAAGCTAAGAATGACAGGTGTCACTATTATAAAATCACGATGCTCAAAGATCTGGGTCGCGCGACAGGATTACGTAGAAGCCATTGCGAATTTTGTCGGCAGTAGAATCGCAGCGGGTTCTATGTAACTTTAATTGTGGGTCATGTCGATGATAAATGGTATTTTTGGGTTAATTTACAGAGCTGAAATGGAAAGAGGCTCATGTGAAAGCACTTTATCTGCACATGGCTACCCCGGTGCCGCCAAAGTGCTGGACAATGTTTTTTCGACAGTGTTCTTGAACCTTCCGGCTGAGATCAGGTAATGCACCAACGTGTAGTCCTTCCTGCGGCTCTGTTAATCAAATGTAGCTTAGGTACATTCATAAACAATAAGTCCATTTGGGGCCTAAATGGTAAGCAAATTGTACAACATCAGGCTGTAATAGGTAGGTTAGCACTCGAACGCCTCTGGAACGAAACACTAAACGGTGCCACCCATGACGCCCATTTAGCGATGACGTCTCAACCTGAATTTCGTTGGACAGGACCCCACATTGAAAACGATGCCCTGTAGGGTCGCGTGGAAAGCCCCCAAACCCGTAATTTTGTTTTGTCAAATACATACGACTGTGTAAACTTTCCATTGAACAAATCGCACCTCCTTCCCTCATATCAAGACGTATTCTGCAAGAACTCTCCAGCTCCTATTACTCCTTCTTTTTCATCTGAGCCTGTTTGTTTTCGCTCAACCTCTACCTCATTTCCGCCAATCGAGCGATCGTTGTGAACTCTCCCTCTCTCGATCTTCTGTAAACTGTGAAGTTATCGCATCGATTTAGCAAAATGTCGGCTAGCAAAGCGGCACGTTTGCGGGTACGTCAACATTTTTTGCTCTCACAGACGATGCGCACGTGAATATTTACTAACCAGTTTACTGCCCGTTTATAGTTGACCCGCGAGTACAAGACCATTTCCGCCAACCCTCCGCCGTACATCGAGGCCCATCCCTCCGATTCTAACATCCTGGAGTATGTAACTTCCAGAACCCAGTCGCAACCCGTCATTTCGAGTCCGATTGAATCTAGTCTGTTGAGTGTTTTTTTTTTGCGACAGTTACTAACTAGCTATTTGACAATAGGTGGCATTACATCATTACAGGTCCAGAGGACACGCCTTATCACAAAGGACAGTACTGGGGTACTTTGACGTTCCCGCCCGATTACCCGTTCGCTCCTCCAGCCATTCGCATGCACACACCATCTGGCCGGTTTCAGACATCGACCCGGCTGTGTCTTTCCATCTCGGATTTCCATCCTAAGTCGTACAACCCCGCCTGGGAAGTCTCTACAATTCTTATTGGACTATTGTCATTCATGACCAGCGACGAGCAAACCACTGGTTCAATTGTTACCAGTGATGCACAGAAGCGTTTATATGCGACCCAAAGCCGTTGGTGGAATAACACTGCTGGTGGATCTATTGCAAACCCAGCCAACAAGGGCAATGTCAAGGCCGGCGATGGCGGTGCTAAGTTCAGGGAACAATGGCCGCAGCTGTCTGTAGACAATGAGGAATGGTTGGAGAAACACAACATTGACTTGCTCACGGGAGCTCTAAAGAGTGCGTCTTGTGCCCTGCCTGGGATGCCGGCTAATGCGAATGGACGGGTTAAAACTAATCAATCACAGACAGCGATGGGAACAGTAGTTAATCGTCGAGACCCGGGAACGAGCTGGACATCTGGCAATCGAATACTATTTCTGGGCGGTCTTGTTTTCTTTTACGTTTTGGCCGCTCGAGTATGGAATTCGTTGTAAGTTTGTACGCAACCCCGTAGGTAGTGCCAGTTTTCGACTATATTCGGCATCCTATAAGAAATCAATAAAGATAGAAGCTTTTTGGGGGTTGGTAAATGAGCCTTTTCCGTATCCAGGCGTAACCCAAGTGTATACCACGAACATGAGAGAATAGATCGATAACATACATGTATATACAAGCGTGAATGTCTGTTAGTTTTTAGCTAGATAACGTCTATACATTTACATGACGACTGGGCGCTTATGTGAGTGATAAGTGGTGTATGTATGCACACACATATGTTGACCCGACAAAGAGATTTATGTATCTAAAGACTCCGCTTTTGTCATGCAAAGCTCAATAGGGATAACCCTCTACATGCAAGCAGGAGTGTGACAACTAAAACTGGTAGGCACAATTGGTCACATTTATCACGGAACAGGACGTGCTTCTTTGAGAGTTGGTTCCATCAAAGTGATTCGAATTCTCTTTGTTCATTGTCGGCTTTTGTAAGGAATTCCTTTAGAACAGCATGTTGGGGTATCAGGCGGCTAAGATCACAGCTTAGCTCCACAAAATTTCAGTTGTCAACAGCTATTGGTTGGATATATTGGTGATGTTTGTTAGTTAAGTTTTTTATACCAATTTAGTCGTGCACTTTCTGATTTAGGGATAGCCTTTGTTCAAATGATCGATCATGTACATACAAAAACTTTGGGGTCGATCCTATCTCCCGACTACCGAGATCCTGTTTTTAAACATCTGTGCAGAGAGAACTCTCAGACTGGGAACGTACATATGTATATACTGTACACACGTCATAGGATTGGAGGATGGGGAATCTCTCTATCGGCGAGATCTAGTATGTATGTACATTTGTGGGTGTGTAGGCTGATAGTCCTATTGGTCTAGAAGGTGTGTGTTGCATTCATTGGGTTATCACATCTGGCGTGATGTGACAATTCTGCTGTTGGATGTGATTAGTCACGATCAGTAGCATTGTTGGTGGATGAAGTGGCCAGGAATTATATCAAGCTTCTTGATATAGGTCCTCGGCTGAAAGTACATTGCGGTAGGTTGTTGACGGCTGTGAAGGATTCACAAAGACCCGTGTGTATTGTCTCAAGAGCGATTACACACTAGCTTAGAGATAGCCTAAGAGCAATTCGGAGATACTAACTGGGCGATTGTGCATCTCCTACCTATGTAGCCTACTCTTTCGTGGCGATGTGACTGAGTTGTTGGATAAGATTCGGGTACTAGTGAATAAAGAGGCCACTTGATCTAAAGGACTCGCTTGAGTTTAGCATTGAAGGACCGCGTATAAGAACCCCCGAGGCCCTCGATTTGTTCAGTCTCAGTTGTTGATATACAGAAGTAAACATAAAACTTGATATACTCAAAATGTCTTCACCAAAGCCTTCTTCCAAGATTTCCTTGAAGCACATTAGACGGCTCTCGGTCGTCGGCGCTGTTGCCTTTGGTCTTGTGAGTATCTATACTCAAGCCAAAGTCACCACTCTCTGTCAAGTTATGGGACTTGGTCGTACCGTTGTCCCTACTGTCGTTAGTTCTACTGAGGACTTCAAGTACATCCCAGATACTGTCAACTGCGAGGATTTACATTACTATGAGCCGGGTGGTGTCATCTTCACGGCATGTGAGGACACGGTCGATACTCGTCTCAAATGGTTTCCACCATTGACTGTCTTTGATGATCCTGTTTTGGCACAGAAGTCTCAAGGTTCTTTACATATTATTGACCCCAAGGTACGTCTATTATGACACATAGTTCAACAGTCGACAAGATACTAACATGATTCATGGCGTTCATAGACATTTACTTCAACCCGTCTCACGATGGAAAATTTTGACCGGCCGTTCATCACCCATGGCATCGACGTCATCACCGACCCTAAAGACAAATCCTCGGTTTACATTTTTGCTGTAAACCATGCTCCACACCCCGACTACGTAGCCTCTATTGCCCTCGACCACGGTAGTGTTTCAACACACAAAGCCCGTTCAGTCATCGAAGTCTTCCATCACCGTCTGGGTACCACCAAAAGCCGTCATATTCGTACAGTCTACCACCCAGACATTCGTACACCGAACGATGTCTTTGCTCATTCACCAACCTCCATCTACGTCACCAATGACCATCGCTATCGCGAAGGTCTGTGGCGTGCAGTTGAGGATGTTCATCTTGGTACCACCTGGACTGACACAGTCCATATTGCAATTCCGGATCCTAGTTTGCCTTCCCCTGATGACCACAGTGGTGTTCGTGTCACCAAGGCTCTTTCTAAGATTCACAATAACAACGGCCTAGGACATGGGCGAAATGGCGATGAGATTATCATTGCTGACTGCATTTTGGGTCGCGCCTTGATTGGTACTGTGTCCAATGGTGAAATCACTGTTGAAGATGTCATTTCCCAAGGTGTCGTCATTGACAACCCCAGCTATTTCCGTGACCCATATGGAGAGAAGAGTGCGTTTCTCTTTCCTGGATTAGCCAAGGGTGCAGAGCTGATGGCTCAACAGCAAAGCTATGATCATAAGATGAGCTCAACAGTCAGAATGGCAATTTCAAAACAAAATGTTACCGAAGCTGACAGAAGAGCTGGTAAGGGTTGGGAGTTAAGTACTTTATTTGAAGATGATGGTTCTAGACTATCAACTGTCAGTGCATCTGTTCTCGTACCGGTTGCGCCGGTTAACGGGAAACCACGTGAGGCGTGGTTGTTTGCATCTGGCTTCATGTCTCGGAGCGCTATTGCGGTCCGCGTTCTTTTGTAAGATGGGAGGATCTATTTTATGTTAGATGTTTTATAATAAAAAAAAGTACAGTTTTGATCTTTTCTACTTCTAGTTTGTTCTTTTCCGTCTTTTACCTTGTATTCTCTAGCCCCGTACCCTACTTAGTGACTTCAAAGGACTTTTGCTATTCCTTCTCCCATGTGCCAGACGAGCTTGTGTAACACCCACCTACCTTGATATTTAACTTGAATGTCACATTCGCTTGTGGCTAGATCCCGTAGATTTCCAATAAAAAGCGGACCAGACCAGACAATTTATGGGTCAAGCCCTGTCTTGATTTTAGATGCCGTGGCTGCATTCCGGCCATCCGAATTAACGCAAAGTTCGTCGCTCCTGCCGCACATCACAACGTCAGTTGACGCGTGCGTGCATGTCTTGATCCGCATTGTCGAGGTCACCATCAATAGATCTCTAGCTGGGCATCTGGCATCTGCAATCATCCTTACTCAAGTAGTGCTGACATTGTATCTAACCTTGCGGTCTTCTTCCCTGATATATTCCTTTATCTCCTTTCGTGGAGCCGTTCTCTATTCCCGTCTTCAGAAAGCGGTGTCCAATCAACCACAACATCTCCACTTAATGCAGTTACATGTTACACTACTCCTCTTGACTAACATTTTAGCCTGTCATATCACCATGAACTTGGGAGAATAGCCTGGTATGCTAGAATGCTCTGGGCCAAGTACCTCCAGCCGGGTCTATTTCTGGTTGTTCCACTACCAGACACTGGCTCGGGACATTCCCAATCTGTTGTCCAAACGTTGCAATTGGCGACCTGGTACGTGTGTGTCTGTGTCGGGGGATACCTGGCCATACGTGACTTTACAGTGCAGGCACTCAATCGAGCGCTTCGGGAGTATCATCAACCAAAATCCTAGCATTTTTCCGGGTCGGCAACTATAGCCTTTCAACGGATGGACAGTACTTGTTCATAGTTTGTTTGCAGTGGCTGATCTTCCCTGCTGCTATATGATGCAGGTCCCCTCCAGATAACACAGATAATAACCCTTGGCTGTATTTCATCTTCACGCTGAATGTTCCAAACCAAACTGGTTATTACCCCAAACTATGGCTTTTCGTTCTTCACGTCTTTTCACTCTTCATAGAGATAACATCTACTTGTATCACCAAAAAGGCTAAATTTCAGGTAAGTCTCCAGTCGTATGAGTTGCATTCCTCTTCTACTCTCCGTCCTACAGTTGCCGAGCCAAGTGCAGGCGAGCGTGTCATACCATCCCACGGCATTTTCATGTCTTTCACGTGTCTTATGGGGTATGCGAAAGGCGGCTGACACTCTGTTCCGACCAAAGACTCTCCGGTTTGGTATAACCAAGACCGTCATTGGTCTATCTACCGCATATATCTGACGACGTATGGTTTGGTTCATGTTTCGTTGAAGTTGCCGTTTTCTGACCACTACCGCTCACATTATAGAATCCCGGTATATGTTGGTAAACTATATACAAAACTGAGGCACCGACTCCGTCAACCTCAAATTATTTTGTGGTTGGTCAGCTTACTATCAAACTGCATATAACCCACACCTTGTTTCTATTCGCTATTTTCCGTCAGCCTTGCAAGTTGCCAGTCTCGCGTGTTCACTGGTTCCTTCGTTTTTGACTTTCCTTGTCAGCGGCACTCCCTCTTCATGTGCCGACTTGGATAATTCATCGCTCTTTTTCCATTCCCTTGCCTTCTGTGGCTTCAAATTCACGAAACATTGGTTCATTAACTAGTCATATATCTAAGATTGCTCCTGTCCACCATGGGTCTCACTCAAGAGCAGATCCAAGTCATCATCACCATTGAGAGGGTTGGTTCGATGATGTCCATGACGGCAATCTTTTCTATCATCATATGCTATCGTGTATTCAAAAAGCTACGCACTGTACCAAATCTTTTCCTCGTCTTTGCATCACTGGCAAATGCGGGTGCTGGTATTGCTTGTATGATGGGCTATGATGGCCTCAAAAACGGTGTTGATTCAACATTATGTCAAATCCAGGCATTCATGCTAGAGATGTAAGTCTCATATTACCACGTTGGAAATTTAAATGGTGATATATACTAAACTGTATTAATTCACTAGGTGTATGCAATCAGACCCGTTTTGGTCACTTGCTATGGCAATCAATGTATTGCTCGTGTTCTTCTTTGGTGCCAATCCGGCCTCCTTCAAGAGATACATATGGGCATACTGCCTCGTATGTTTTGGTCTACCCGCTTGCCCCGCCGTTGTCCTGTTGCTAGTTTCAACGGAGACACGGGGGAAAGTGTATGGTGATGCTACTGTAAGTTAGTACTTGATTAACTAGCCACTCGTCATACTGATTGCTTTATCTAGTTATGGTGTTGGATCAGTCCAAATTGGGCGTTTTTACGGATATGGACCTATTATATCCCGATTTGGATTTGTATCTTCACCTCATTCGCAATTTACTTTGCCGTTGGGTATCACGTATTCCACCAACGCAACCAACTTCGCAATCTCACTTTCAGTCGGAGCGGCGACAACGGAGACCACCAGGGCTTTGCATCTGATGAGACAGGGGTATCTGCTGAGAAGGTTTGTGATCGAAACAGGGAACGCCGATGATTACTAGGACTGACATGTCTCATAGAGTACAAACCGACCTGATCTTACCGTGACCACCGAGTTTGAGGTGGTGAGTACGGCCAACTTAGATGCCGTAATCCCACCTCTAGCAGAGTCTTCCAACAGACAATCCACGACAATCCCCCCAATATCCCCGATCTCTCCCAGAGCAAGATCCGGAGAGTGGAGTCGCTTAGAGGACTATCTGGAGCCTCATAAGCCCATACCCACATCAACTTCTGCACGACTAGAAACCATATGTGTCTCGACTTCCGCTGGTAAATTATTTCGAGATTCACAAGCCGATAAGAATATCATTGATCAAATTCGCGAAAAACTCAAGCGTCTCGATCCCATTAAACTCGCATATCTCCGTACCAGCTTCGTCTTTGCTATTTCAGTCTTAGTGACCTGGATACCAAGCTCTATCAACAGAATCAACCAGCTTGTGCACCCAGAATCTATAGATTTTGGACTCAGTGTTGCTAGTGCTCTTGTTTTACCATTACAAGGCGTATGGAATGCAGTCATCTTCTTTTCTACAAGCTGGGCCGCTGTGAAGGAAGAGGCAGGCCACATCCGGAGTAAATGGACTGGACAGAAGCCTGCGCCTAAGACCTCTGTAGATCCCCCCGCTGTCTACAGAGGGTCGGATACGGGGCCTCAAGGGTGGGAAAATGAAAGTGATGACTTGGACAGCGATATCGCCAGACAGGTGTAAGGGTGATGGGAGCACTTGACAAAAAAGAAGCCTTTGGGTGGAGAATATAAAATAGAAAGCAACATAGCAAATTAATGAGATAACGATATGTCCATCAGAACCATTAGGATGCAAAAAGAAATGCTGACAAGACTGGGACTCGAACCCAGGCGGATTTCTCCATCAGGAAACTTGCGTTAAGGAACGACCTTAACCTGACGCCATAACCAACTCGGCCATCTTGCCAATTTGTGATATATGGTCCTGGGTTACTAGCCGTCAAATTCCCGGCGTTTGAGCGTCGTATTTTTCTCGGGGTTCGTCCCCAGGAAGACTTTGGAGATATCTGAATGCAGAATAGCCGAAACAAGGTCACTGTGAGATCCGGATGGCGGGCTCCGGCTGCCATGATCCATAAATGTGGACTGGAGTGTTATCACAATATAGTGTAGTCGTTGATGGGTATATAGCCTCTACACTGACCAACATGGCCTGTTAAATCCCAGCCAAGAAAAAGTCCTGTGCAACCAAGGAACGCTCAACGTTCATGAGGCCTGACTTCCAGTGAACATTTCAACATCATTGGCAAGATGGCCGAGTTGGTTATGGCGTCAGGTTAAGGTCGTTCCTTAACGCAAGTTTCCTGATGGAGAAATCCGCCTGGGTTCGAGTCCCAGTCTTGTCAACATTTCTTTTTGCTGTGAAGCTTCTTTTTCGTGGTCTTGGAATTTACTTAATTCTGTTTTGCTGATTGTATCAGTCTACAGAGTCAATGATATATGACAATAGACCTGATACACTCTTTTTGGAAAACAGCTTGGCGGCAAGAGTGACCTGTGTAACAGCAACTAAATCAAATCAAGTTCCAAAGCTCACATTTTTGCCTAGAATCCAAGCAAACAAAGAAAACAACAGAAAATAAATTCGAAACTACTTCCCCATGATAGTTCGCGCTGTTCAGGTAGACGTAAAAGAATACAACAACAAAGAAACTACTTCATCCAAATTTTCACCCCCACTAGATCTTCATCGCAGACAAGATAAAAATAAGGACAACAAAACCCCAAAAAGTAAATGCTTCCACGCGGAATCGAACCGCGGATCTTCGCATGTCGTATTCGTTGGAATACAAGTGCGACGCGTTACCCCTGCGCCATAGAAGCTCAGGTTGTTCCTGTTTGTTGAAATCTAGTTTGCCAATAGGCATTATATAGGGCAATCATTTTTCTGGCAAAAGTGGGGCTGACCCTGGTATTTTAACCCTTGCATTGGCACAGGATATTTACCGAATATTTTGACTATGGGATGAATATTCAATGACAAATTGAATGTGAGATGAAGTTAAAAAACGAAGGAGAAGTACGGATGTCTCAATCGAGTAGGGCTACAATTTCGGTTCATCTAAAAATCTCAAGGTTTCGAACCTTCCCTTTGTGGACGAGGGAGATATCATCTTCTTAACTATCAGATGAACGATACTAGAGATCCTGATGATCTGTTTGTTCACTTGATCTTATAAAAAACTTCCCTCAAGAGTTGCTAGTTTATCTTGGACATCGAGTTTACACATGTCTGACTGCACATATCTTTGAAACATCTTAAAGCCTACGATTGATAGTTTCCATGGGAATATATACATGTATTTTCGTCTAGAACATAATCTAATCCATCAAACCTTCAAACTCCAAAACATGACAAGTATCTATGGCTACAAGCTTCCACAATGAGGTTAAGTTCGGCAAAAAACATATTATACACGCCTACCAAACTCATGATTCCACTCCAAACGGTATTTACAAAACAAGCTTCTTGAAAGCCTTCTTTCCCTTTTTCTTCTTACCATCATCCTCCTCTGGCTCGGCGGCCGCTCCATTGGCACCAGCGGACTGCGAAGAGCTACCCGCGGTTCCAGTCCAAGAGAAACCCGTGTCTCTGACAACACCGAAGTCGCGGCGTACAGTATTTCCTCTGCCGCCTGGGGCAAAAATTGTGGTTTGCACTTTGGGCGCCGGAGGGAGAGATGGGAACGAGTCTGCACCTCCTGCAACAGGGGGCACACTCCGGATAGCCATGGTGCGAGTAGGAGCCGGCGCTGGAGCCTTTCCCTTGGCCGGAAGGGCGGGAAATTCAGCAGTTGAGGCACGGGCCGAAGAAGAAGGAGCCCCCCAAGTAGTAGGCCCTTTGGCCGTGACAGGGGCTGGCCCTCTAGCATTAGAAACCTGTTTACCCTTGCGGGAAGGCTCTGGCTTGCGAGTGGTCGCCCATCCAGGAGCGCGAGAACTTCCACCATTGGCAGAATCAGGAAGAGCGGGGTAATTCTCATGGGTTGCCCGCCACGCCTCAAGCGCCATGCGAAGATGTTGTTTAGTTCTGGGTTCTTCATACAGTTCGTTAAGTTCTCTGACCAAGGTTGCGACACTACTAGGTGGTGTTTGATCAAAGAGGTTGAACATACTGCTGAGCATTTCGGTGGCACCAATATCATGAGTGTTGTAACTGGAGACTAATCTGCGGAACTCTGCCAAAGTTTCAGCATCGTTACCACAAAAAGCCGAAGCTCGTTCAATGACGTGCTGGTGGCGTGTCACACGAGCCCGCTCTTCCTGAGTCATGTTGGCAGTGCTAGCATCGGAAGCAGAATTTGACTGACCGGCGGGCAGTCCATCTTGAGCTGACCGCCCATTGGAAGTCGCAGATCGGGAAGGTGGCTGATGACCATTAGCAAGGGCTTGTTGTCTGTGGAAAGCAATCTCATCACGGCGCATATGGTGAGTAGCTTGGATAGGCACAGTTTCAGCGTCTGGATCACGACCCTGCGGATTTCTACCACCACGACGAGCTCTTCCTCCCCGGTTATCCGACTCCGGCTGGTATGGAGCGTGCACTTGGAATGACGCCAAGTTCACAGTCTGCAGATTCCGGCGAACTTCTTTGCTGAGACTATCAGCATGTTTCTCAAGTTGGTGGGCTTTGAGATCGACCTCCGATCCAAATACCACGAACTTGGTTTCGAGACATTCCCGGTTCATGCAAGGGAAATGTATTTTTTTGAAGTGTTCCTCTAGCGCATCGTAATCTTCGAAGTAGGTTGGGGTCGTGGGAGTATCACGATCACAAATGAAGCATCGTTCATGCTTGTTGCGGCAGTGTAGGAATAGCTGATCGGAATCGTAGAAGCGCTCGTTGCAGAATCCACAGATGGGGTGGCCCTTGAAACCCGATTGCTCTGTCGAGATCTTATCGTCGCCATGCTTCATGTGCGTCTCCAACTCCTTTGTATCGTACAGGGTGTGTTCATGGGTGAAGACCCTCTTGTTCCGTGTACAGAGATCGCACATTCTTTTGTGATGTACACTTTTGGTGTGTCTATGGAGGTCGGCGATACCAAGACCAGTGTAATCGCATGTTGGGTCGGGGCAATTGTATTGCAGTAGCACGGTAGTGTCGGCTACTATGACTTCACTACTATACCTTACACCGATATCGGCATTAACGCTAGTGATTTGGGTATCAGTGTAGTCTTCGTACTTCTTGTCTAAGTTGGTGGTCAGGATCACAAAGTCGGACGATGTCTATATGTCAGAATATTAGTAAAGTGTTGTACAAAAACAAACACATTTTACTCACTCGGCAATGGGCACAGTTCTTTTCCTTATAAAGAGCTCGCATGCGGAGATTGCAAACATGGCAGGTGGAGTGGTTGCAAGGACTGATGGCATAGTACTTGATAGGATTGGCGCAGATGAAACAGTCTTCCGCATCCTCATTGTCGTTGACAGCACCAGAAGTTAGGTTATGAGCAGCAGACGTCCTCTCCGGGTCGCTAGGTGCCTTAGGAGCAGCGCGAGTTGCCTGGCCACCACCACCACCACCGCCACCTCGCCGACCTTTTCCACGAGAGTTGCCGGAGTTGCCAGCGTTCCCGGAGTTCCCATTATTACTTCCACTGTTACCGCCCCCAGAGCCCCTCCCTCTATTACCACCCCTCGTGCGGTTCTGGTTGTTGGTGGATTGAGTGTTGCTAGACATTATATAAAGAATCGAGTCAGGCGTTGCGAAGGAGTCCGGAAGAATTGTTGATATCGAGTATGTACGTCGTGGGACTAGGAGTGGATGTAGAGAGCCCAAAGGAGGAGTACTCAAAAGAGAGATCGTGAGGTAACACTTGATGATATCTATAGAGAAGACAGAGCAAGTGTAGTCGTTTTTTTTCTTTTATTTTTGATCCTGATTAGACCAAGGGAATGAATGGATGATATAAAGCAGCGCTGACGGCAATAGTAGGCTAAAAAAGAGAGGATGATAAGATTTCGTTAGAATGAAAACTAGACAATGGACGCTGTTGACAAGAAGAAGAGGCTTAAGTGGAACTGCTCACGTAGCCCCTCAAGGAAAACACTCGATTGCGGAGGGAGAGTTGGGATTTTAAGTGTAGTGGGGGTGAAGGGTTACCTTAGTAATTAATGGGACCTGACAATATTGTGTTTATACTCTATCTAGCAACACCACAAGTTGGCTCTCACGTTTGCCGAAATTCAACCATAAGTGTCTGTGCTCCGTGGAACCGCCCCAAGAAGTCTAGAGCCCTGCGTATAGCGCATGGGTATAATGCAAGTGTTTCTAAAGAGCTCGCCGGTACAAGAAATTTCCTTTTTGAGCTGCCACATTGTTGTTTCTGCTAACTAGTGATATTCGGATATATCGCAGATGATACCATGTCAAATTAAATACATATTCGTTACATATGACGCGAAATACTTGTAGACTGTGCATTTCTTGGCAGGTACACATGTGGTAACGTCTACCAAGTTGCGGTTTTAGTGTTGTAGGTATTATGACTCAGAATGACTTGTCTAGTATACTCAAGAGAACCACCTAGACAAATTTCAGGGTTCATACGTGATCAATCTTATATCACTAATGACGTACATGTAAATGCATACAAGCCCTTAGACTTCTATAGGATCAACATGTTCATTGGTAGGCTAAAAACAAACAACCACAGCACATCCCACCCGTATACCAGCACATAGTAACAAATCTATCAGACATGTTCAACTACAATCGATGTATCCAACATAACCACAAACACTGAATGCAAACAACAAAATTTAATTATGATGTAAATGTTAGAATTAGATGACAATCGTATATGGCTACTCCTCTCCTACAGGATACAAGTGACTCCCGATTGCCTTGTTCATCGCAAACATGTTGACTGAAGATTGCTTGAAGACTGCTTGCATAGATGCATCACATATGATCTCGCGCTTATCTTTCTCATTTTGAAGGTTGTTTGCCTTGATGTATTCCCAAAGCTTTTTGACAACTTGGGGTCTCGATAACTGA
This sequence comes from Huntiella bhutanensis, assembly GCA_002018275.1. NCBI lineage: Eukaryota > Fungi > Ascomycota > Sordariomycetes > Microascales > Ceratocystidaceae > Huntiella > Huntiella bhutanensis. The sequence continues at coordinate 257,974 of MJMS01000010.1, forward strand.
ACATCAAATCAAAGTTAGTGACCAAGAACAACTCGAGTGTGCACCAATGTTGAATGTGACTTACTGAGCTCTCACCAAGCAATGTGGCAAGTTGGTCACTGAGCAAAAATGGCTTTTGGAAACCCGTGTTTCTCTTGGGGCGGGCATCTGGATCATCCTCAGCACCATCAACAGTCGCAGCTGACTTCTTCTTTCGTGGGGTGGCCTTCTTCTTGACAACCTTGGCAGAACGGCTCGTAGCGGCACTGCCACGGGTGGATCGACCAGAGGCCAGCCGGTTCTCTTGAGCCTGGAGTTCAGCAGCTAACCGAGCATCCGCATCAAGATCGGTTTTAGCGGGAGTCTTTTTTTTCTTCGGAGGGCTCGGTTGTTCGTCTGCTGATTCGGAGGACTGAGTGAGGGCATCAAATCGAGACTCGATCAGCTCTTTGATCGCATTCTATATAACGTCAAAAATATATGTTAGTAAGCTAGTAGAATAGTTGGATGAGGTGTGGAAATCATTGTTTGACATAGTGCTTGCATATGCGCACGTGGGATGGATACGGGGGTTGGACGCATGAGACCGGAAATCGTTCCGATATCCGACGGGTTATCATGCCAGCATCAACAACCACATGCACCTAGTTCGTAACCCGGACATGTCGTACCGGACTTCCAAGCCAGCCAGTATTGGTAATTATGTAGTGTATGTGTTTATACTGGAAAGTAGACTATTGGGGAGATTTACTTTTTGACTCGAGAGATCCTTCCCATCCAAAGCATCTTGGAGGGAAGAACGAATGACCTTGCGCGTAACGGTAGCAAGATCAGCAGTTTGAAGGATTTTATCAATGATGGCAGTGTACTGCTCGTTCTCAGACTTAGAGACTAGACGCGAATGCTATGTGTTAGCTAAGGACGAAGTATTGGTGGGTCAAAGAGTATTCAAGTTTTTGTGAATGCGCCACGGCTTGTCACATAGCCAAAGTAGGTAACTGTGACGTATAGGTATCTAAACGGACAGGCGAAGCGTTGCGAGTACCAAATGACGTAGAGAGACTCCCTCATTTGGCGAGGCCTTCGGCAACGTAATGGGACAGGGTAGATCTAATGCTACCATATGTACGCACTTAGAACCAGTGGGACCTTCTGATGGACATGGGGAAAACTCACGAGGTTCCGACATGATGACGTCGAGTAATATAGATCAAACTGTAAAAATGGCGCTAGGATTGAATGGAAGAACGACCAGCGTGTATGTGCCGCCAAGTCTAGTTGAAATCGAATGAAGGTTGAGATTTCGGATTACGCCTGACGTTCAAACAAAGAACTCGATTGGGACAGGACTAAGGTTGACCAAAGCTTAATGTTGGGCAAGGGCGTACATAAAAGGGCCAGTAACGAATGCGACGAAGCAAATCGCAGAACAAAGCTGTAAATCCAAGGCTTTAGATTTTTGCGGAAACGAACGAAGGACTGTTGATGTGCTTTATGAGAAGATGATGGTGGTAAGGAAAAGAAAAAAAAAATAGAGTTTCAACTATGTTGATAACCCGACGCCAGTTGAAGTTTATCAGTTGGCGCAGCTGCCGTCTGATTCAACAAGCGTGACTTGGAGAGCTAGACAAAAGTATAACGCGATTTGTCTGATAGTTGGAGACGCGGAATCGATTGGGTACAAAGGGAATATGAGTTATTTCATAGATAATGATAGCTATGTATGAACAAGATATGTGAGGTTTGCCGTGATATCGTAGGGTGATGAATGCTCTTGCGACATCACATTTTGGGCATGTCCATAACCACATGGTTGTGCCATCGCGTTTTAATAGATTTCCCTGTGTAGCTACGGACCCTAGTCTGATTATTGACATAGGGTTACCATACAACCGCGATAGAATTTTTGAGCGAACAGTTAAAGGCAGAAAACACCTTGTGATGAGGCGGCATTTCATGCACATATGAGAAGTTTCCGCAGCAGCGAAGCTCTATTATCTCTACAAGTTCAAGCAAGGCATCCCACATTTAGTTGTTTAAGTGAGATTTCATACAGGGGAGTTACAAACGTGAGCGTAATGGATATCGAAAAAAAGGGCTTAGTCATCATATGTGTGCTGGTGCTTTCATGTAGTTCCACCAAGCTCACCAACAATGTACTTACAGTCTGTAATTGGCGAATCTATCTTACAACCAAGGCAACAAATTATATTCGCCATGTCGGAAAAGTCGTCTGCTGAGAAACTTGAGGCTGCCAAGGAGAAGCTCTCCGTGAAGGACAAGCATGCCCAGTACCGGGCGTAAGTTTGTCGCCAACATGTCGTAATATCATCAAATTGACTAACGGATTATATTTCTCTTTTGGTAGTAAGGACCAGAGTAGATACTTTGATCCGTGCCAGGAGGCTGCGGATAGAAGTATCAGATGTTTACACAGAAATCCAACTGAGAAAGATCTCTGTGCAGATTACTTCCAGTGAGTTTGGTGACCGTTTGGTGACCGTTTGATGCCGTTGTGTATAGGTAACTAATACTGAATGTGAAGGGCTTACCGGGACTGCAAGAAAGCTTGGGTAAGTAACCGTGTTACGTTGCGTAGACTTGTATACTAACTATTGGGAATAGCTTCAGCAAAAGAATGCCGGCAAGTGGTTTTAATACCACCTCATCGTCAAAATCTACTATTTGACTTGTATTTTTAGATTCTCATTGAATAATCCATATCTCCATGTACCCATTTTCTACCAAGTTGCCGTGTTAACCCACATGTAAATGTTAAGCATAAGGGTTTTCGCATGTTTGTATGCTATCCTTGTCAGCCGACAACGTCAACTCTAAGTGGCGCTGCAATATTCTAAGTAATCACCGTAACATACTCCCTTAACCATCGCGCATCTCAAACCCGACATTCATTTCCAATTAGATACACCACCAGACAATCAGAAACCATGGGTCTTTTATCCGGCAGCACGATCGTTACGACGGTCTCCATCTTTCACCTCACACTTGCCTTCTATTGGCTTACGAATCCCGCCAAGCTCGCGGATCAAGGCATCGTCTATGTTCTCGGTGAAAGCATGGGACTCCCCTATGCCCGGGGTTTTGATACACAATCGGGACCTCTTGGTTTAGTCGCCGTGTTATTTGCTTACATTGGCGTGTCGGACCTCATGTCTTTGACTTTGCCAGAGGAGGTCTCCATGATTCATGTATGGGGTACACAAGGTAAGTTCAACTTATACGTAGTTGATGCGACGTGGTATATTTTACAAAAGTCATATATCTAACGAACATATCTTCAATTTATAGCACCCATCCGTTTCTTCCTTTCTATTACGGGAGTCCTATACTCCTTCCTTTTCTCCTCCAGCTCGCCCCTTTTCAGTGGTGGTAGCTCTCGTGGTCGCATGGCGCATCCCATCGCTAACGCTTATAACCCAAACTACAAGCCTTCCACCTGGGGAGGTGAGGCGCTGAAGAACCGTGTTGTCTTTGCTGTCATGTTTATCGAGATGGCGATGTGGTTTTGGGTATGGATTACCATCCGCGAGGAGAGACATGAGATCTTGCGCAAGCACAGAAGAGACATGCACAAGCATGACGAGTAAAGCATAAACACACATAGATGTATCATAGAAAGTCACGATGTACAGGAGATTGGGTGGGAATATAGACGTTATATAGAGACAAATTTAAACCAACATTCATGCTTTTTGACCACCTCACCTAAATCAATATGATCTAGTCCCACCTCACGTTCTCCCATCCCTTAATATTTCTCTTCCAACTGTCAACAATATGTCTACTCCAAGTGGCTGCCGAGGTACCTTCAACATCTGCTGCCCCTCTCACACTCTCTCCAAGTTCACTGCCATCAAATGCGACCTCTGTAATATTGCGTTCCATCCCATTCTCTGCCACGGCTTTCTTAGCCGAGGCAATCCAAGACTTCCCGTTCGCCGTTGCCAGTGCAACAACAGTCGCTAGTGCTTTGAGGTTTGCACTGAAGGCAGCTGTAGGAGCCTTGAGCGGCTTCTGCCGCCCGTTGAACAGAGTGATATAGTTGAGAGATAAGCGGATAGCAGAGGCGGTTTCTTTGATGTGCCAAAGGTCATGCAATGACGAGAAGAAGCGCAGGGCTTTACCTGTTGAGTCTGGCGCTGAAGTAATGCGACTCTCTAGGGATTTGACTCTTCTTGTCAAGGAGGCCACGATAGTGTCGGCAAGGGGCTTGACCGAGGTCTCAACATCTGATTTAGGCGGACATGACCGGGAAATGAATATGGAAAGGAGGGCAAGAGTCTGGAAATGCTCAGCCTCCGCTGGTGTTAGTTTGGATAGTGATTCGGCAGTGAGATGATGCGCGAATGAGTTGGCCAGACGAGCGAGCTGTTCAGTAACATAGACTTCGTCTACTGCTACACCCGCAGGAGAAGGCTTATACATCGTTGGTGGCTTGGCAGTCAAAAGGTCGAAGAACTTTTCGTTCAACACTGAAAGTTGGGTGCGCTCATTCTACACAGGTGTTAGTTGGCATGGAAGTATGATGGCACTGATGGTTCAACTTACTGAAGGCCCAGGGCCCAATGAGAGAGTTTCATAGACTGGGGTTGCAGAGGTAGACTCTATCGCCGGGAAAGGACCATAGTTAATGGTGTCACCGTAGACAGGATGGTCAGGCACGGTCCCTGATTGCGTTGTTAGCGGGTTAATCATCATACTCGTATAGAGCTACTTACAGTTGGCTGGTGCTGCTTCAAAAGCACGAAGAGCTTTTTGTTTTTCTAAGTAACCCGACGCCCGTGTGCTACTTCCTCTCAAGCCTTCAATGTATGTGGGTATTTGAATGATACTGGCGTAGCTCTTGGATTCAAAAGCTTCCACCAGAGATTTTGGCATAGCAGTACGGAAGACAGTTTCATAATACGAGAGAACAGTCTTGGTAATGCGACCGTCAGAAACTAGAGAAGGCGAAATTGACGTCAGGCGATCCAAGAACAACGGAGCTAGAGAATCAACGATGGTCCGCTTGACTTCTAGAATGTCCCATGTTTCCCGTGCTCTCCACGCTGAGCCAATGATGACGTGAAGACGGGTCAGCAATATCAACACACAATGCTCTTTCGGAGTGATGTGCAATTGATTTTCTAAAACTGCTATGGCCTGAAGTAGATACTTGTGGTCCGCTTGGTATGCGTTTCCACGAGTGAGCTTGCTTAACTTGATAAGAGATACTGCAATAAGAATTGAGAAATCTGGGGAAAGCTCCTCCTTGATTGGCTTTGATTCTGAAATTTCCAAATTCTTCAAAAGCTCTGTAATAGCGTTAGAAGAATCATCTCTATTGGGATGAGCCAAGGCACGAAGATCACGGCATGCTCCCGTAACTATGGTCTCAAACTGGTCCAATGATTCAGCACGCGCAGTAGAAATTAAGAACCGTAACTTGGCTGACAGGGCAGTCTTCATAACTGCCGCCAAAGGGGTGGCTTCCGGATTTGACTTGGCGATTTCCACCAACAGAGAATCCTGTTGCTCGGCAGAGAGCCGTTGAACTAACGGACGTAGGTCTTCGAAACGAGCCACTACGGTCATGTTCTGGATCATGTCAACCATGAGGTCAACCACCTGTGTTGTAGACTTCTCTGTGGGCATCTCCAGGCACGCGAGAATCTTCGCAAGAAGCTTTGTACGGCGGTGAATAGCTACCGAGTCGCCGGGGAAAGCGGACTCAATTAAACCAAATGCTTCATCTCTCGCAATATCATAGTCCTCTCTAACCTTCCCAGCAGAGCACAGGAAATACTTCCATAGAACCCAGTCAGATGCTAGAATGGATGGCTTGAAGCTTTCCGGCGTGCTATCAGGGGCACTCATGCTGGCTTTGGTAAGAGTATATATATCGGACCAAGCCTCGTATTTTTCGAGGGCAAGAAGAGCGTTGATGACAGGGTCTTTGCGGCCAAGTTTGCATTGGGCAAGCGGGCCAACATTTTCATCTGCGAGGAGCGACTGCCAATCTTTGAGTGTCCCAGTTTTACTTATGATGCCGTAATAAACGAGAACTTCTTCCTCTTGGAGAGTAGGAGTACTAGGAGCACCAGCCTTGTCTTGGATCTAACAGTAAGTTAGCAGATGTACTTATGATATTGAAATCAACGAACTCACCACCTTGAGCGCCATCCGGGTGGCAAGGGTGTTATAAAGAAATCGCTTTTCCTTGGGGCACTGTTCGTTTGAGGCAAGAAGGAATGTAGCAGTAACATTCCACAGTTGCAGCATTCTCTCCTGCTTGAATGTCCGATCCATATACGCCGCAATTTGTTGTGCGCTGTCGAGGTCCCAAGCCCGGAGGCAAGCCTCGAAGCATTTGACCATGTCGGGTCTCTTGAACTTCCCTGACTTCACAGAGCGCAATCTAAGAGGTCCTAAAACCTTCTGCGCAAAGTCGACATTCGCAACTCCCGCAGTAGCCCATTCAAGAAGATCATATGATTCGACATCGGTGATAGCAGTATCGCTTTTCAAAATTTGTTCGCAGTAAATGATGGGGGCGTAACGAGCGACGGATCCGTCGAGATGGGATTCAGCAGATACTTTAACAATCTGTTTAATACGGTGGGTGAGTTAGCTACTAGTCACTCAATTGCTACAATGATGTCATAGCGAGGTGTTTGGAGCTTCTAACCTGGTGGTATTGTTTGTCCGTCATCGCCGCCCTCTTGGTAGAAAGCTGAACAACACGAGCCCATTCTCCCGAGCTAAATGCAGTTTGGAGCTGGAGGTCGACGCCCCGCTTGAGTCGGGGGTAGTTATTGTAGAACGACATGGTTGGTATCGTTGACAGGAATTTATGTCCCACCAATAGTCAAACGATTATGTGGAAATGATAGCTCTAAAACCTTTAATAACAGGTTTTGGACCATTCCTCTAGCAATGTAACACTATTACTTGACGATGACGATGCGACGTCTTTTATCGATAACTAATGGAATCTTGTGCTCCACTAGCACTAATAGGGTTAACGGAACCGAGCCGAAACTCAATACCCAATTAGGCAAAAGTGTTATCGCAGGTGTAAAGTCGTATTTCAACGGCAATATACCTATAACAAGTATCGCTATCTCTATGGCATCCCGATGTGGAAGTAAATTCGCAATTCTAACTAGTCGTATAACTGATAGAATGCCGCTGACGGCATTCGTTTTGTTTCCGCTCTTGATCGACAAGCACCCGGCCCGGGAACTATGATTCCTTAAGCTCTCGCCCGCCATGTGTTGTATGTACCCCGCATGATCTATGCAATCCTGAAGGGGTTTGAGAGTATATCAAGTTGTACGAATTAGGTTAAATAAACGCATCACATGCGTAATCTATATACAAGATCAAGTTTCCCTTATCTAGTACCGTAGCAGGCGTAGTCACGAGATTGATTTCTTGATGATGCATCTAGATATATGCGGCAAATTGCCATATCAATGGTGGGATCAGATGTGACACATTAAAGGATTCGCCGGCGAGAGTTGATTCCGACTAATTGATCATTGATCTCTGTATGAATCATTGTATGAACCAGAGGATTTAAATGCTATCGCCTATCGCCATTATAAAAGAGTCGACTATCCGCCTTATAATACACATGTATGTAAGTACACACTCAGTTTATTCTTGTGCTCGTAACATCCAATTTTGAACTTCTTATACCCCATGGAGGTCACATCTACCCACAAGCTCATGGCTTATGCCGCCTTAGCTTCACTAGTAGCAATCACATTTCTTTTCACACATCTCAAATCTAAGACGAGGAAGAGGCAAAACAGCATCGTTAGTTACACTTACATCCATGATTCACCGGCGCAGCACTAATTCCCACTGTGAAAATAGCTCTTCCCAGAGAAAAGAGACATTCCAGAACTTCCGCCCATTGAGCCGCTTCATGACTTTGTCCTTGAAGAGACATCGCCCGAGAAATGGAGGCCATGGAGACCAGTGTACAATATTACCATGGGTATGTTTGACATGTTGTAATCCTTCACTATCAATACCTAACACTCATGAAGCCATCACAAAGGATACACCAAGCAATCTTGTAGCCTTAGACCAAGATTACATCAAGCACATCACCAAACGTCGCAAGATAATCGCCGAGAACCCAATCTTGACTCATGGTTACATCCCTAGTGGCGTCGACAGTATCCATGAAGTCTATACTTACCTCACAGAGATATATCTTCCCACCCGTTACCCTACTGTTTTCGGGTTATCAGATGGTCGTCTACTCAACAAGGCTACCGGCATCACATACCCTCTATTCACCCAACGTAATCTCAATCATGAAAAGGGATCTATGCTTTTCGACCCCAATGCCATACTTAGAGCTCTGGGAGAGATTGTCACAGAGGATATTTTCCTACTGAAGCAAGATCCCAACAACGGTCCTCACCGGCTGGTTGCTTTTGTCTGCTGTGCTCCAAGTGGATTCAACCCCGCGCAGAAACTAGGTCTCATCCTCGCGGATATTCATGCTCCGGTCCCATCATATGAAAAGATCGGTGCCAGCATGGAGAAATTCTTCTCACGACTTGAGGTTGGGAAGAACGTCAAGCGGACAAATGTGAGTTCTTTTAGTCACTTGAAAATCTAGTATACACTAACATAATCTCTAGTGGACTGTAAGCAGTCACGGCGAAGTCTGGAGTCCAGATTTGAACCATCACGGGAAAGATGAGGTCGTTGAGGAGGATGTAGATATTGACTGTGACAAAGCCTTCTGTCGGATCGAAAGACAAACACTGTCGCGTCTTCCACAGACTCATACGGTCATGTTCTCTTTTAAGACTTACATGTACCCTTTACCTGATGTAAAAGCCGAAGGCCTTGGTGCCCAATTGGCTGAGTCTATCGAGGGCATCAAGGGGGGAAATGCACCGGGAATGTGGAAATATAAGGGTGCTGTTCGGTGGGCGAATGCGGTTACTACTTATATGCGGTCTTAAATATCGAGTTTCCGGAGAGTTTGACATAATCACCTTGTTTTATAAGGTGAAATTTACGCCCTGTTTGATTTTGTATATAACCATTATAATAGCTATTATGAGAGCCTAACCTATAGGGTGTAAAATCAAGATACTATATTAACTGGGGAATTCAACTTGGAAACACACCAAAATTTGTAGACTCCAGTTTAACTCACATTCAATTGTTTATCCTCTTATCATAGATTGAATGGCCGCCAACTGTGATACTGATTAACGACTCAAGACGTTGCATTACCCAATGTGGTATTTATCACTGCCCATGCGATAATTGCCCGCTACATAGTTGCAATTTAACAACCCCACAGGATGAGCTTCAATGTCAAGGATCATGTTGTACACAACTAGAGGCATTCAACGACGTCTCAATCCATCAACCATTTTAACTCTAAAAGCTAACCTCAAGCTTCCCTAAAATGGAGCCCACAATTAACCGCCCGCGCCATATTTCCTACTGGCAACGGTGCTACAAATCTATCCTCCCGACTCCCTACACTGCGTCAGATAGCACCCGCATGACATTCGCATGCTTCATTCTCTCAGCTCTCGATCTTCTACATTCGCCCTCCGAAATCTATCCCACCCCTACTTCCTTCTTGACCGCGGAAGCCCGGATTTCGCACGCCAAATGGGTTCTTAACTTACAGTTATCTTCCGGTGGTTTCGCCGGATCGCCGAATCAGCTGTTGCCATTCTGTACACATGAGTCTATGGTAGCGGGGCCAGGATGCCATGATTTGGGAGATGATTTAAAGGGTGATCCGGAGAGTTCATGTGCGAACTTGGCGGCGACGTTTTTTGCACTTTCACTTTTAGCTTTGATTTCGACTGAGGAGGAGGCGGGTAAGGCTTTTGAGGGGTTGGATAGGGTGGAGACTTTAAAGTGGCTTAGAAGATTACAAAGAGAGGATGGAAGCTTTGGTGAAGTTGTAGACGCTGAAGGTGTTATCTCAGGTGGGAGAGATATGAGATATTGTTACCTGGCTGCTGCTGTTCGATGGGCTCTGAGAGGTGACCATGAGGAAGGGTCTGAACATTGGGTAGAAGACATTGATGTTGATGGATTGATTCAACACATTAGGAGGGCACAGGTGAGATTTGAATTAAGTCCCTTTGAACCAGACTCAACTAATAATCCCTACAGACATATGACGGTGGTATCTCAGAAAGCGGATACAACGAATCTCATGGTAGCTATATCCAAAGCCTCACGAACGCCAGTATACTAACAAACAACCAGCTGGATATGCCTACTGTGCCATCGCCGCCCTCACCCTCCTCGGAGCCAAAGAAGACACCCAAGATCCCTCAGGACCACCTTCAACCATAGCCGCTGGTGTTCGTGACATCCCAAAACTAGTCCAATTCACAGCATACCGGCAACACCTCTACCAAACCCAGCCATCTACCGACCCAGATGACTCTGATGACGAGGAAGTCCCGCCGCCAAACACCGCTGTCCCACTGACAGCCGACACTGTTTCTGACGGCATGATTGGGTACAATGGACGTCAGAATAAACCTTCCGATACTTGTTACTTTTGGTGGGCAGGTGCCACGCTTAATGTAAGTAGCTGAATTATTTGAAACTTGGCAACTCATTAACCATCACCATAGATGCTCGGTCATTTGGACGTCATTGATAGCATGCCAGCCCGCCGCTTCCTCGTCGACAAGACACAGCATATGATTGGTGGGTTTGGAAAGCTCCCCGGTTCCAAGCCAGATTTATACCACAGTTACCTAGGTCTTGCCGCACTTGCAACTATGGGCGATCCAACTCTCGCTCCATTCGATCCGGTACTGTGTGTTACGCGGGAGACTGTTAAGAAGATGGTCGAGGCTAGAAATGGCATGTTTGTGTAGATAGTGGGAGGCGGACATGTGTGGCTCAGGGGATTTACAAGACTATGGTCTATTATTATGGCTTAAGAATGAAGTCTACTTGAAACTCTATGGTCCGCAATATGCAACAAAAACAACATGTGGATATATGTGTAAACGCAAAAACAAAACAAATGAAACGGAAACAAATGAAAATACTAAACACTAAGAAATGAACAAACGAGGGGAATACGCAAGAGATGCAAGCTAGTCTAAGTGGTATACGGAGAAAACAAATGGAAAATAGACTTGTCGACGACTGCATGTTACACAGCGCCTGTACGACATTGCTATTAAGAGGTAACAGAAGAAACAGAAAACAAAAAGTTCGAGCCAAATCAACTGGCCTAATGTCGAGTCAAGGCCAGCCAAGAATTCTGAGATAACGAATAAAGATAGCATCTTACCATTCGTACAACTTAGGAAACACGCTTAGTGAATGAAGAGTGGGTAACCCGCCACTGGATGGGACAATTTAGATATTACCACCCCCAAGCGACAAAATGGAGGGATCCAAGAGTGAATCTTCCTCTTCCTCAATATTTTCGTAAATGTGTTCCTCAACAATCTCACCCGGCCTAGACTCAACGGGCAAGAACTCCTCAACAATCTCAACATCTTCCTCATCTTCTTCCACCAAGTTACCATCTAGCTCCTCAAAATCATCCTCTTCCTCTTCCTCAATCGTAATCTCTCCAGACCTACGACCTAACCCAGACGCACTTGCGCTACGAGAATGCGAGTGGGAGTGCTTGCTAGTCACAGTCCGAGGTCCGGGAGCTCCAGTGGTAGCTAGGCTAAGCATAGGACCTTTGAAAACATTACGCTTACGTTTCGCGAACAAAATACCATTGGCCCCAAACGGGTTAGGTGAGCCAGGAGCAGCAATCTGGGACGATGAAGCCTCAGTGAAAATAGCTAAAGGAGGTGGTCCCGACGCACGTACAAGACGAATACCGGAAGGAATGTTCTGGGAAGATGGAGTGACTGGCAAAACCTTGACTGAATGGTGCGGAGATGTTCCACGGTTCAGACTGGCTTTTGATAATCCTGCCGGGATAGAACCAGCCGAGCTTGTTGATGAAGCCTTGGAATGTGAGTGGTGGTGATGATGAATAGAGCGGATGGAAGAAATTGAAGATGAAGTCGACTTGCGGCCACGGAGACCCGTAGACGATCGTCGCGTAGATGTCCGTGGGGTCAGAGGGGACGGAGAGAGTGACTGCCGCTTCTGCCGAGTGGTCATCCGTTGTGTAGGTGTCGTAGTAATAGGTGAGATTGGTGGCTGATGAGATAACTGTAAGAGATTAGACTGATACAAATTGGGATTGGAGGGCATGGGTGGAATCGGTGATGCCATCGGACTGGTCGCATTAAAGCCGGACGGAAGAGTACTAGTCGAACGTCCATCCTGACTTTTTCCGCCAGGATATTTGCTTGTATGCGGCCGTTGGTTGACGTCTTTGTGGTCCTTATGTCCCGATTTACCCTTTTCGCTCAAGTCCGGTGTCGATTGACTAGCACGACGACTCGGCTTAGTACGCCGTGTCGTCTCATATATCCAGTGAGTCCAATTTTTCCACTGTGCAATAAATGCTTGTGAGTGCTTCCTGCGCACCTTGTGCTCTGTGCCATTCTCGTTTTCGGCCTCCGGCACCGATTCGGGGAGAATGACGGTAGGTGGTCCTACAAGATGTAACGTAGACCCACGTGACCGGGCGCTCCGAATATCACCCTCTTTAGGAGGTGGGATAGGGCGCCGGGTACGGGAGGTACTCGAGGATCTTACTGATTCGCGATCGAACGGTGGGTGGGGGTGAAGTGAGTTATCGGAAACTGGGACAATTCCAGCGTAATTGAACTGGTGAACTTGATAATCTGAATGTGTGCTGCGTCTCTTAGACCTTCCGCGAGCTCGTGGTGTGCTCATCAAATGATCCGACGGACGTCTTCTCACAATAGGGGAACCGGTTTCTTCATCGACATTTGTCAAGACTTGCCGGTCAAATCTGCCAGAAGCCGTAGAAAGTCTCCGTATACTACGTGCTTCGGCCTCGCGTTCTCGGCGTTTACGGTCTCGACGCTGCTGTTTCCGTTCCTCTTTTTCAAGTAATAATGTCCACCAACCAGCTAATGCGTCACATCTCTCAGATAGTACGCTCTCTATAACGTTGTCGATATTTACGCCTGCTGTTCTCATGCGATCCAAGGTTTCCTGTTCAATTGAGGTCGTGAATGCTGGCGGGCGTTCAACTTTTAGAATGGTCTGTTGAATAACGGCATGTTCGGATAAAAACGGATTGGCGAGGATTTCGGGGAGCGTTGGTCGAAGGAGAGGTCGTTTCGAGAGTAATAGCTTGATTAATGGAATGGCATCTGTGGGCATATGAGCCGGGAATTTCGGTTCTTCAGTCAAGATTTTGCGTCTTGTCTCGTTATCGTCGTCGTCATCGTATGGGAGCTCTCCACACAGTAGAGCATACAAGATTACACCCAAACTCCATACGTCAACCTTTTCACCAGCGTACTTTTCGCCCTTAAGCATTTCAGGGGCGGAGTAACATATCGTTCCACAAAAAGTCTGGAGGTGGTTGGTCCGGCCCTCATATTCCCGGGTAAAGCCAAAGTCTACCAACTTGACGTTTTCGCTCTTGTCTAAGAGAATATTTTCGAGTTTAAGATCCCGGTGTACACAAGATTGCATGTGAACGTATGATACCGCACCAACAAGTTGTGCAAAGATCTTTTGTACTTTTTGGACCGGCAAAGGGCCATGTTTAAGAAGGTGGTTGTACAGTTCATCGCCTGTGTGAAAGTCGGGTTAAAACGCGTCCTAAAAGAGGCAAGGGAATAATTCTTACCTGCACAATACTCCAGCACCATCCAAACCATGTTTTCCGTTACAATTACTTCGTACAAACGAGCAATGTGGGGGTGTACAAACTGGCGATGATGATGGATCTCACGGGCTAAATTAGAGTCGCTCTTATCAGCAGACTTGAGAACAACCTGGAGACGCATAGGTTGGTTAGCCAAAAGCTTCGTTAGTAGTTTCACCGTGTAGTCATACCTTGGAGCCATTTGTGAGCTTATGGGTAGCAAGATAGACTTTTCCGAAGGACCCTTTTCCTATTAAACGTCCTAACGTGTAGTTGCCTACTGAGCGCAACTCTTTCGTAGCGAACTCACTACATGGTAATATATGTTAGTAATAATCCAAGGTAGCGCTGCTATCATATATGGCTTTTGGCGTTTGTCTTTGGACATGAGGATTTGACATACTCGAGAAGTTCTTGGTAAGACTGTGCTAGCTGTTTGCGCCGAACAAAACTTTAGGTTAGCTCACAGATCATACAGAATGTTCCAGGACTGCGAGTGATGTCGCAAATCTGGCTGTAGTAGTAAGGTAACCGACCTTCTCCCTGCGCCCATTTTGATCGTTTGGTTTTGATTTTGCAGATTGCATTGTACTTATAATCGCGTGGTTTTCCGGGTGTTGAAGACTATATGGGTACGTATCGGTATATTCAGACTGGAAAATGGGAAATGCCAATGGCCCAACGAAAGGACTGTCGCACTCTTGAATGTTTTGGTCGAGAGCTTCAGATGAATGCGATATGCGGTGATTGTCGAGCCGACTGATGTTTTCGGGGGGTGTTATAGGATTAGGTGGGATTCGCGCTGCTGTGGGACGTGAGGGCTCGTCCAAAGGATCGGTACGAGACGCGCGGAGTGTAAACTTGCGATGTAAACGGCGGAGCAATCGGTGAAAATGAGGTTTCCTCGGCCGTTGGCGCTGAGGAAGTTCGACGTTCGGCTCCACTGTGCTTGTCTGGGGACGTGCCTGGGAAGTGTGCCAAAAAGTCAGGAAATTGTGCTTGTGCTTCCGAGTGCACAGTGCTCCATGGACCTCGTAGGCGCTGTTTGTTGCGCTTTTTGTTGGTAGGCCTGGGTAGTCAGTGACGACTGAATCCAGTATCAGACAGGAGCAAAGACCAAGCGCCTTCATACAGTGCTTCGGTTGCTGATGTCCAGGGACCGGCCAGTTGAAGCCAGGGATATCTGAATAATTGACGAGCCGGAAAAGCTGAGGCATACACCGTTTGGGTGTGGTAATGTTTAAAGATTGTTAATGCGATGGCATGAAATGCGCCCACACGATTGGAATGTTTGAAACCCGGCGACCGGCGAAGTTCTGAATAAACAATGTTCCAAAAAGCCAAGAGGAATCAAGACATAGAGGAAAAAACGAACAAAACAATGGGTGAAATTTGAACTGGGATCCCAATGACAAGTGCGTGGAATAGCGGGAAATCGAGAAACGAAACAAAATGCGGGTGTCAGTGCAACTGGCAATTTCGGTGAAGCTCAAAAAGCGTGGTAGATCGGCAATAAGTGTAATGGTTGAGGAGTAACTGGAAGGTCCTGACAGTATGGGATGACAAAATTATTTCCACTAAGATGGATGGATTTCTCATGGCAGGACTGGTATTTTATTTAGCGCGTCACTGGATGGAGACCGGCAGCATTGGCGAACTATCGCGACGAACGTCTGAATTGCTACATGCAGGCCTAATCCCGATTAAAGCGACTATTTTTTGGCTTCTATATTCACAAAAGGATTGCACCGCGACTTCCGCGTACAGCATCGTCTTCATGGCTGTCACACTGTCCCACTGCCACGATAAGTCACGTGATACACCATAAACATAACTCAACTATTGCGCTATTGGTTGGTTTTGCCTCTATGGCCTCCTCTCCAGTGATTTGGTTGATTCCTTGCACTGTATCACTGTCGCGGTGTAATAGAGTATGCACTTTATCCAAATGGGCGGTTGGTTGGTTGAAAACGAGAAACAACTCGCTTGAGTCTCATGGTTGAGGAGGAACATGTCTACAGTAAACAAGTATGTCTGTATGTACATAAATACAATATATGAAAGGCTTCCTGTGACGCCTTCACAACTGACACTTGCATACTTTTATGTGCATAGGCATGCGACATACATAAATACATACGATTTTGGCGTATTGTCAAATCACATCTCATTTTCCATTGATGTACATACATACATACATACATAAATACTACATGAAGGAATTGGTGTATCCAATTCACATGCGACTCGTTCCAGAAACCCATATTTATTTATGCAGATGAGGGTCTACATACATACATCAAGACAACCCGTTAGATGTCAATACAAAGACGTCATTCTAGTTTTAATGACTCGCGGTGAAAAAAATAGTTTGCGGAAAGCCCATGAAGAGTTGGTTGATTGCTAAGTTCGACGTAAGTTAACATCGATATTTGGTCATCCAGGTTGTTGTTGCTAGTAATCATAATACCGTTAAAGACTATCTATGTGTTACCCTAACCCTTGTAGTCGGTTGAGTCGTGTTATCTTGTGTCAAATGTATGTATGTATGTATGTATGTATGTACATACATAAAGTGTTATCATTGCACAAACCCATGAACATGTTGATTTATCTCATAGATTTATACACACCCAACATACATTGTACATATGTCTGCCCATACACTGTGTATGCAAGTTTCAGGAGACGCACTTCATTGGGGTTTATTGACATAAATACCTGACAGCTTAAAAGTTCAAGTGGCGAAGTTCTATGGTTATTGTTTCCTGTATAGTCGTTTTCCCCACTCTGGCAAACATAACCTGGAGCTGACGTCTTA
This sequence comes from Huntiella bhutanensis, assembly GCA_002018275.1. Lineage (NCBI taxonomy): Eukaryota > Fungi > Ascomycota > Sordariomycetes > Microascales > Ceratocystidaceae > Huntiella > Huntiella bhutanensis. The sequence goes on from MJMS01000010.1 coordinate 274,572, forward strand.
TGATAATGTACACAATTTGGAAAACGGGGATCTCTGCATTTTATGGTATGATTTGACATCTATGTTGCCTCGAGGCGAGGTAGGTACGGTTGAAGCGAATTCTCGGTTGTAGCCAGTTTCATGGGACCTCACGTTGAAGATGTCATATCAGTTTGAGGGCAATTGGAGGCAACGGAGGGCACATGTATGTACATATGTGTATTTTATAGTGGCGATTTGTCTTTGTTGACCGAGTCCTTTGAAACACATCTTTCGGTACAGCCCAAAATAGAAGCTACAAGTCAAATATAAGTCGATGGTGTATTTATTGAGAACCATGCCATCCAAGACATTACTGTGTCTGAGTCGATGCCAGGAAACGGGATGGATGGAGGGTTAGAAAGGACAACAGCTCCACCATGCTTACACACAAGCCATGTGCCGTAGCGAATCATCTTCCGATTGTGTAGCATCTCGGCAGGTTTTGCGTCTTGGTGGGTGATAATCGATGTGTCCGACAGTGATTGCCTATGGAGTGATTTTTACACGAACTTGTCATTCAGCGGTACACAGCCCGGCAGGCTCTTCACAAATACAAATGTGGAATATCCCGAAGAATACGACGCACAGTCACTAGTTCCTATGTGCTTTCACCGTCGAGACAAACATCAGCGTGTGTTGGTCGGCCGAATACACAATCAGCCTTGACAAAGTCGTCAAGTTTTTAAGGCTTCTCTTCCCTTCGATCGACATCTTTGCCGGCACACAAGAGCCCCAAGCTCCTATCTCTCCCTGCAACAGGCAGTGCTCAATCCAAGCTTCAGAGTTTCGTGTATGGGACGACTCCCACCCACTGCATATAGTCTGACTGCAGCGCCCTGTGATTCAGCCAAGCGCCCGCGATTATTGTTCTCTCTCTTACAAGCACACACCACCCACAACGCCCACAGACGGAATTCTGTGCCCTTTTCTGCGTCGTCAGAGAATTTCTCTCTTCCCTTTTTCTCCCATGCCCACACCAAAACTCGTCATTTTCTCCCTTTTTTTGAACGTGATTTTCTTTGACTCCGTATGACCAAAAAAGAAGTTACCCGTTAGCTACGCTGTTGTTTTGCACACTATTTGGTGCACCTGCACTTTTCCTCCCGTCCAATCATTGTGAAATTCTCCCGGTGCCGATCAACGCCGTCTTCTTTGACTCCATTTTTTTTTCCTGACAGACCTCCTTCCCCGCGTTATCCTCAGACCTTTCCCTTACATCCGTCTCCATCGTCCCACTTGAGTGTTTCGAGAATCTTTCACCCCCACCTCCGCCTGTCGTCAGCGTCGTCCCATCGCTTTGTTTCTCCAAATTTTCACCAGCTTGCTTTCTTTTTTGTTTTGACCTCGCTTTCTGCCAATTTTCGTTTCATCAAGTCTTCCGTCATTCTGAGATATTCGTTGTATGATTGCCTGTATCACGTTCACTCCATCTCCGAGAACCTACGCCATCTATAATCAGCTAGCGCTAGCTCCTCAGGGTTCACAGCCCACAGTAACAATCCGGCCTAGTCCTATCTCGCCAACGACTATTAGCTTATACGATAATATTTTGTACAATTCCCAACACGATTTCGACTTCTTGTATCACTTCGTTTAGATTCACATACGATTACAGCACACCGAACTACATATCGACACATAAGCTCACCACCAAGTAGAGCGTCAATGGCTTCCTAAGTCTGCTCATCTTGCCTCTTTCTTTCCTTCACCTGCCCTTATGAACATTTGAATCGGCCATCGCCTTTTGTCCTCCGATCATGCACCTAAGATTGGGCCAATATCTGATCGCTCTCGCCGTGATTCCGGCCGCCACCACGGCAATCGTCGACGCCGCTGCCTCTCGCCAGACCCAACACCCCAACCAAAATGCCAACATCCACGATTCCTCTGAGAACAATGCCGCTGCTGCCGGCTATATTGCCTCAAACTATGGCGCTGAGAAAGTAGCCGCCAACACTCCCTCCGTTTCCTTGTCGAGCTCCACCCCGTTTCGCCGTGGAAATTCCGACCCTAAGAAGTCCAGCTCCGACCACTACCGCAACCAACAAACCCCATATAATATCTTTGACGATGCGAGCGCCCTCGCTACTTTGGCTCCGGCTCAGGCCGTTGGAGCACCTACCCCTCGTCTCCGGTCCAGCCCTGTATCCGGGTCTGGCGTCGCCTCTCAAGCTAGTGCGCGGAGACTGAGCGACTGGGAAGTAGAGGACTTTGTTCTTATGGCGACCGTCGACGGATATCTTTACGCTGCCGATCGCGAATCAGGTCTCGAAAGGTGGCACCTCAAGGTCGAAGATCCAATGATTGAAACGACCCATTACCGCACCGATAGCATGCCGGGAGATCCCGGCTTTAACCCCGTCGACCAATACTTATGGATCGTTGAACCGAGCGAAGATGGAAGTCTGTATCTCTGGGTTCCTGGCGAGAAATCTCTTTCCAGCGCTTCCGTTGTATCTACCGGACTTACAATGAAGAAGATTGTTGAAGAACTTGCGCCATATATGCATCCTACTCAAGGCGTGGTTTATGTTGGAAGTAAAAGCACCACCTTGGTTACGATAGACGCAGCAACCGGTGGAGTATTGAAGTGGTTCGGAGATAGCGGGACCGTCCTGAATGAACCGGAAAGTTGCCAGAAACCTACAGCTCCGTTTAATAGTGGGGAGTGTGCTTCTTCCGGTGTTATCCACCTGGGAAGAACCGAATATGTTGTTTCTATCAATCGCGAAGATGGTACTCGGATCGCTCGTTTGGTGTACCGTGAGTGGGGCCCTAATAACTTCAACATGGACCTTAACGACCAATATCAGCGCAACATGGTCTCCTTCGATGACAAATACATCACCTCCCGCCATGATGGCAAAGTATTCGGACTGGACTACTCATTTGACGAGAACCAGTTCCATGACTCTAACGTGGAAATGGGATCTGCGTTCTTCACTCATAAGTTACCTTCACCTGTGGCCCGCGTTTTCGATGTATGCCATCCTCGCGATCAAGCCCAGTTGCCCAACCCCGAACTCATCGTTCTATCCCAACCGGCCCCCCCTTCAAAGAATTCACGCGAAGAGGAGACCCGCTCAACCTCGATCTTCTTGAACAGAACCGACTCCGGCGCATGGTTTGCTCTATCCGGCAAGACTTACCCTCTCATCATGAATGCACCAACAGCCATGATTACTATGGATGCAGTCTTCGAAATGCCCAAGCACCTTAAGTTCGATTCACTCTGCAAGGTCCTTGTTGGCATGCATTCTCTGGGATCCGGTAAGAATGGTTCCAAGCACAAAGGTTATACCGCACTATTAGATGCCGGGGAAAAGCACCAATCTAAAGTGGAAACTGGATATGATTATCAGAGTTATCCCGTTCCTCATGAAGAGTCGGACGCTTCAATCGAGCCTGAGAATTTAATCGACCATGTTACTTCTTTGCCAGTGAGGGCTGCTAAGTCGGCATTTGACAACTTTGTCAATTTGTTCATCAACCCCGTTTTTGTTGTTATCATTTGTACTTTCCTTTTCTTCAACCAGGATGCGGCCCGTCGCAAGATTCGCGAGTTGTCTCGTAATTACTTTCCAGGCCGTGCTGGCCATAATAGACGCCGTGGCCGGAAGTTTGTTACCCCCATGGAGGAGATTGAAAATCCATTCGACACTATCAATGATCCCGAACCTCTGGTGGCTACTCCGGATCCTGTTGAAGTCCCGGAGCCCGTTGAAGACAAGACAGCACCTTTAGCGCTTCCTACACCCCCCAAGGAGGAGTTCGACCCTCTCAATGATGAGATACTGTTAAAGAAGCCACTGGAGGAAGCCACGCCGTCCCTAGCCAGTGAGACCAAGTCTCAAGACAATGATGATTCTGACCGGGCTAACTTGGCACCTCCCCGGGCCGCTTCCCGTTCAGTGTCGCCTGCGCCGTCCGATGTTGCACAGGCTTCTTCGCTCCCTGATGCCCCGCAACCCACTAAAAAGAAGGCCCATCGTGGACGCCGTGGCGGTGTTAAGCACAAGAAAAAGAAGAAGGAGCCTTCGCCAACCCGCGAAAAAGAAGAAGAAGAAGACCCCTCCATTGCTGTTGAAGAAGCTGTTCAGGGCGCTCTCAAGATTCCACAGCAGCGCGATACCCAGGTTGAGCCGGATGTCCACTCTATTATGGAAGATCCCGAAAACCTTAGCAGCCCACGTCTCCGCATGGGCTTGCTAGAAGTGGACATGAATGACCAACTTGGAACTGGAAGCAACGGAACTCTTGTTTTTGCGGGTACATTTGACGGCCGAGAGGTCGCTGTCAAGCGCATGTTGATTCAGTTTTATGACATTGCTTCCCAAGAGACTCGTCTTTTGCGTGAAAGTGACGATCACCCCAACGGTATGTCCAATGATTTAACACCCGTAAAGGTAGTCTATACTAACTCTATTTCATAGTCATTCGGTATTACTCGCAACAAACTCGTGGCGGCTTCCTGTACATTGCTCTTGAGCGGTGCAGAGCATCACTGGCCGACGTCATTGAACGCCCGCACAACTATAGTGAGATCGCACAGGCTGGTCAACGGGATATTCCCAGTGTGCTGTATCAAATCACCAACGGTATTCGGCACTTGCACTCGCTTAGAATTGTGCATCGTGATTTGAAGCCACAGAACATTCTAGTCAACATGGGCAAGAAGGACGTCAAACCTCGTCTTCTTGTTTCGGATTTCGGCCTGTGTAAAAAACTTGAGGGTGGTCAGTCTTCCTTCGGTGCTACAACTGGTAGAGCTGCGGGTACCTCTGGTTGGAGAGCACCTGAGTTACTCCTCGACGACGACGCTAGAGATATCATGGAGGCTAGCATTCACAGTGGCTCTGGTACAGTTCTTGTCGGCGATGGCATGCATGGGCGTCGGGCCACACGGTCTATCGACATTTTCAGCTTGGGGTTGGTTTTCTACTATGTTCTTACTAATGGCTGTCACCCATTCGACTGTGGTGATCGGTACATGAGAGAAGTCAACATCCGTAAGGGCAAGTACAGTCTCGAAGGCCTCTCTGTTCTTAACGAGGTTCGTTACGAGGCTGAGCACTTGATCAAATCAATGCTCAATGCCAACCCCAAAGAGCGCCCAGCTGCTGTGGACATTCTTGCACACCCGTTCTTTTGGTCGACGAAGAAGCGCCTGGCTTTTCTTATTGACGTCAGTGATCACTTCGAAAAAGAGATTCGTGACCCGCCATCTAAAGCCCTTCAAGCCCTCGAGTTCTACGCTCCTGAGATTACAAAAGGTGATTTCCTTCGCCAGCTCCCCCGGGAGTTTATTGAGTCTTTAGGCAAACAGCGCAAGTACACGGGTTCTCGGATGCTGGATCTTTTGCGTGCCTTGCGCAATAAAAAGAACCATTATGAGGATATGAGTGAATCTTTGAGACGGACAGTGGGTCCTCTGCCAGATGGATACTTGTTCTTCTGGACTTGCAAGTTCCCGCAGTTGTTGTTGGTTTGCTGGCAGGTTGTCAAAGATATTGGCTGGGATGATACTGATCGTTTCCATGATTACTACGCAGAACCTGCTGGTGGTTTGTAAGTGCAACGGCTTATTGAAAGAAGTTGTTGTAATGTTGGATATTGTTTATGAACAAGTGCAGAAGTCTATTGGGTAAGAACTGTACCTTGTTCGCGTACATGGAATATATATATATGTGTGTCATGATGATAGTTTTAAAATGAATTTTATGAAATTGCAATCAATTTGAACTAACGTCTGTTAACAACCATGAAGTGACTGATAAATCAAGTATTCCAAACGGTTGAGAGCTGATAGACTACACCAAATTAGTGTTGGCCTGTGTTGATGTTTGGCATCGAGATTTGTCCGACTGGTAGTACTTTTTATAACTAATTAAGCAATGTCACCTGTCAATACGACGCTACTCACCAAGTTCAGCCCGGAAGTATGCCATAATCCAAAGCCGCCTTCAAGTAACTCGCGCTTACGAACCGAACCCTTCACTTTGTCCACGATTCTGCATAAGGCAAAAAACAAAAGTACACGCCAAAAACCTCACCGTCGATCTTAAAAGACCGCATTAAACAGGCCATTCTTGAGCCTGAGCCGTATCCCTAATCCAAAAAGTCAGCTTTGCGGGGCCCAAGGTGATGGTGGTGTGGGTTTGTGATTTCATGTGAGATGAATGTTGTTTTCCTGTGATGGTATGCATGGTGGTTGTCTGAAAGAAATAACATGCAAGTTAGCGGGATAGACTAGGAAGTCGGAGTTAAGAATGTCGTTATGTTAGGTGCTTAGTCGGGGTTTTGAGGTTAATTTCTTGTTAGTTGGCTGTTGGGTTGGTCTTATTGGTTGTTGCGGCTTTTGGATTTCCTCGGGTGGTACAGGGATCTCATTTCTGGTTTCCTCCTGCTTCTCGTCGCCACCTTCCATCTGGCTTACTCCACTGGACATATTCTAGAAAGAGTAGAAAATGCATGACTTTGTTCAGCACGTAAGGTTAAGAGACAATGCGCTTTATTACTACCCCTTTGGTAAGCTTATGGTTCCTTAAGACCTAGTTCAACTGACGGCACCATCCTTATCGCGCCTGCATACCTATAAAAGGAACTCGTATGTCAATCAGCAGGACACCCACAGCACGACACCATTACAGGACCTCAGTCCTGCCCTGGTCACTATCCACTGGATCCAGCTACAGAAGCTCCACCTGGTCCCGTTTGCCTTATGGGGTCGGGTGTGGAGGTGTACTTTGGTTTTGGAGGTGGAGTATGCAGACGACCTTGTGGGGGGCGCGCGTAGTAATCTTGCCCACAGGGTTAAGGAAAGATTCCGTCGATGCTACGGGCGTAGCAGCGTATGGAACGGTAGCTCTTCCTAATCACACGTAGCGTCACGTTAGTAGGAAGCAGGAGAGGCGGGGGAGGGATGGGTGTCTCGCTAACCGAACTGGCTGTAAGTGATCGTAATATACCGTAGATTTGGGGGATTACAAAGTCTGGTAGGGGCCCAGTTTATACAAGTATAACATCGGCCTGTAGTCCCCGTGCTTATGCACATTGTTAGTGCCTAAGAACAGGGTTTTGCCCACCCCGTTGTATTCGCCAACGCTGTGTCGATGACGTGTGTCATCACATCTACTACTAGTAGCCTTGTTAAACATGCCAAGGAACCTAGCTGTGATGGCCCGGTAGTCCATGGGTTCCGGAGCATTTGGCTCGGAAAAGCAACTACTAAAGACTTGTTGGGTTCCCGTATCACCATCCGAAGTTGTGCGACATACACTCACAAGTTGTTCATCACATTACGCACATCCCAGCCTCCTTCACGGGCCGACGGACAAACACCTCCTTAGAACCAAAAGAAGCGTAACGGCCCAGTTGGATCCTTCGCCCAGTGTTCAATTCTGCTGTGAACTGTTCTTAGGTGTCAACATAAGCCACAAAGTCGCACACTTCCCCTGACGCTTCCATAGTCTTGCCCCCCTCAATCTCCCAAAAATCTCTTCTGTCAGCCGGCGTCACTTATGGTGGCCACCCAGACCACCTCCTGCGCCATGTTCTCGTCCCGACAGTTTGGAGCCGAGACGCATCAACTAACATGAGGCAAATATGTACTGGCGTATCCACCTGCATTCTGGGGCGTAAAAAGCGGTGTATAACAGGGTAATCTGAGTTATGACAAGTTGTAAATTACAAGTGATATTATTTTCAAGTTGCGGAATTTACTCCCGGAGTCTTGCGGAGACATGGTTATTCTAGATGGTAACACTTAAACATATCCATGGGTTTACCATTCAAGTACACTGTCACATTTACCACGATACCCTTCGAGGCCATCAAGAATCCTAGTCTTTGGCAAAGAACATGCGGTATACTCTTCCATCCAAGGTTATCCTATGCTGCAAGGAATCTAAGAGATAGCCCCCCCCCCCTCGACGGAAACGTGACATGGGCAACATCCAAGCCCTATAGGCCGCATTACGGAAAACGCCTTCAGCATTGTTGTCTTTGTTCTCTAGTTTGACGGAACGCAAAGAACTTCGGCCACCACGGTTCTCTCCAGCCTGCAGGGGCAATAGCTGACAATGAATTACTGTATTGGGTTATCAGGTCACCGAGAAGCTGTCACTTGGGTGGATTTGCTCGGCCCCCCAGCCACACATGACGGAGCCCATGCTATGCCGAAAGGAAGGACACCCCTCCGTTACTATCGGTGCTGTGATTTATGTGACTGACGTCTGGTCTCCTGGCACATGTGTTACGGTTAACATACATGTGTATGTACATACACGCATACAAACACACATACACGTACGGGACAGAAGAAAAGACCCCGGAAGGACGCTCCGACTATCCGAGTACATATAATTCCCAGCTATGTCTTATCTGCGTGGACCTTCCCAAATTGTGAGAGCGGGGCAGAAGGAGTTTTCACCTCGTGATATAGCCTGCTTTGCCGATGTACATACACAGATCTGACCAAGTAGCTGGTCAAGCATATGGCTGAGGAACAGAACCTAGTATAGTTCCAAGCTACTCAGGAAGCCAGTCGCTCTCAAAAGTCCAATGGAAGTGACACTTGAAACTTCTAAAGCCCTTGCATGGCTAAATCGCACCATAGTAATCCGACGTCTTCCAATTTTTTCTTATGCTGTTCCACATGTCTTCTTTACCCCACGCGATGACGCTTCAGTTACCATCTGATCCGGCATTCCACCAGGTAGCCTTCTTCTGTGGCGGGACATGGGAACAATGTGCATGCACTTTGAACTGCAGCTTTCAATACCACCGACATCACCGGCCGATATGCACGCCTTTCATCCACTGAGCATTGATATTGATGAAATCCACCTGGGGTGGCCCTGGTGTCTTCCGTGTCTTTGACCAAGGCAAAGGGAAAAAATGGAACGGGATACTCCATTCGGTGTTAAAAATGCAAATAGCAACAATTAGGAGCGGGGGTGGCTGGGCTTAATGGTTGATCATCAGCATAGAGCGGAAAGTAAGTACACATGTACATACAGCTTCTCGATTCCGTCGTTGCTGAAGACAATCTTTGCCAAAGATGACGCCAGGTAATGATCCCGGTTCGTTGAACGGCCAGACCAACAACATATGAATCGCATGTATCCCCCGTTAATACCCGAGTGGTCTGCCCTCGGGACCGCTCGTTGGCCTTGGACTTCACCGCCCAACTCCACTGCTCTACTTCAAAATGCCACATTACTTGGTGCGCCCCTCCCCCCCAACGTCAGGGCTACTCACTCCCTCATATGTCTTGTATGAATCTATCTTGTTTTCAGGAGGATACCCCGCCGTATTCCTTAGTCTCCCTCCTATTCCTCCCTTCTCTTCCTCGTTGTCATCCACAAAAGCTCCTTCTGTTGCTCCAAGTTTTCGTAGAAACAGGCGTGATCCTATTAAGTGTCTCGTTGACCTTGTGAAATACAGCCCCTTGTCCCTCCTCTTAGGCGCCCCCACAGCCTTCCAACCACCCCGGGACCAAGGCACTGTAGCGGCAGTGTAGGGGTCATTGTGTTTCTGGCCAATCCCAAGCCTCCATTGTTCCCGACTCTTCGGGTCAGGTTGCAGGCCCAGGGAGCCTGTGCTGCCATTGCTACACCGTCCCAGCCTAATCTGCTTTGCAATTGGTTGTTCCAGAAACAGAGCTGGCAACCGAGACATAAACGAATGGAACGGTGTGGCCGACGTACCTAAGATAATAGAAAGAAGATATGTCGACAACACGCCCGATGCATATCAGCAGTAGCAGCTTCTATAGTGACTCTCAGCAGGTCGGGTCTGAGGATCTTCTGTCCACACGACCAATGATGCCGAAGTGACTTGAGCGGCCTTGCATCCAAGTGGACGGCTGGTCCCTGTAGGCGAAAAAAAAAATATGCCAAAGTTCAAATCCCCCTCTTCTCCCACTTTCCCCTCCAAGTGAGCGGATTGCTTTGAAACTAAGCCTTGTTCCGAACCTCCGTGCTAGTTTATCCAAAGCGGCATCTTTACCGTTTTGCCATATCTAGTATTTTGAGAAATATCAGAAGTAGAAAACCACTGAGACCTCAAAGGGCCTAGTAGCATCTGATTTCTCGGGAATCTAATATCATTTACGCACACACTTTAACAACGACAACGCAGTCACCCGAAACAGTAATGTAACGCTCTATGATCTCCTCATCAGCTTGGATTGAGATATCGGGGAAATGAACACGACCATGGAATCCTGCCATGGGCGTCTAAACCGTAGGAAGAGACTTGATCATCGGATAAGTAGGAAAAGAACCCCGTCACAAACGGAGACCTTCAAATCCGCCTACCAAGTCGGCAAAGTATTCGTCTGGCCCGGCCGCTTTCTAAAAGCTCTACCTCATAATATACGAATACCAATACTTAACCAAACAGCGAACATTGCTCTGCTGTCACGCCAACGCCACAAATTTGTCAATGACATCCCACGAAGGTATTGTTTCGTACTCTACAGGGAAGAAGCATGTAGCTACATGAGTGACGAAGGCAAACTCCGAGAAGTTTTGGTCTTGGAAATCCTAATTACCCAAACAATGGGTCTCTAAAAACAGGTAGGAGTGGGTGATCCCGTGGTTAGTAGGAAGCCCAGTTGTTTTTCTTGGGCCCAAAGGATTTTGTGGGACGAGTGAAGGTCTCCGGAGGTAATTATGATTAAGCCTTAGCCCGAGATTTGTAGAATTTTGGCCAAAAGCTTGGCCATATCATTGGGACTTGTGAAATGTAGCTGTGCCGTGCTGCATGTAATATAGAGCGGAACTTTCGATGCTGAGTATCGCCGTTAGTTTAGATGTCATCTGTGTCATGCAGCATGGCCCATGCGACAACAAAGTGACCTGACATGTAACCAAACGGACTACAGTCACATGTATTGTGGGAATCATACAGTGGTATGTGTACTTACTATCAAAACTATTGATTAAGAAAATATGGGCTTTAATTACACATCTATCGGTCTCTGCGCTGATGGATCATTCATGAGATGCGCGGATTCGGAGCCATGTGGAGGCTTTCTCAGTATTGGCGACTTGGGTAAAGGCTGATACAGAGGATTTCGTGTAATAGAGGTGGGCTGTCACAGTAGGAATATATTTGATTCCTATCGGACCCGGGGGCAAAGTTTCTCAAGGCCATAAGCATGCATTGTCCGTGTAAAACAAATTTAGGCGAATGATATCATACATACATATGTGCATGTCCATGTTTAGACAGTTAGTGAACACAAATTACCATCTAATATGCATGCTAAGAAAAAGAATCGGAACAGAAAAGTCGTTAAATTTCCTATTGGCGAAAATAATGTATGGACTTCTGTTCGTGGTAACCAGTAACAAAGGGTGTCTACGTACTATGAAATGATGATTCGACAGCAGAGATATCTTGAATCTGGGCAGATTTTAACTTTCAAGGTGATATCCTATAGTTGATGTGCACGATATTAGTGGGGGTTGCTGTAATCACATCTTATGTAATGATTTATCCACTACATCGGTTCTGGTACATACATAAGTGACGGTGTGCCATACTAGTAACTTGATCTAACGCCAAGAGATTGTCGAAGGATACACCCACACCATAAACGAGATGCAATAATCGAAAAGACGGATTGCTCATCACCCCACAGTATAATATGTATACATATAGGAGGGAGCCCACAAAACTAGTTTTGCAAACAAGACAGAAAGCTGTCATCCAGCGTGACTCTAACATTTAAAGAAAACTCCGTCCGTTACCGTAAACGGAATTTCTAAGGCAGGGCTGAAAATATTATGGGCTTAGGTGCCACAAGTAGGTTATGTTTATGTATGTACACACACATAGATACAGATACATCCATATATGTACACCGCAGTAACTGCTCTCCTTGGATGTAGCTACCCAGTTGTACCAAGACAGTCATGTTGAGCGACGTTACCCCTGAGGCTAAGAATGTGTGTAGCACAAGTCATGTAAAGATACCCGTTAATTTGAGTATGTGTATGCATATGTAGTAGCTACAGTGTTCTTTAGATGAATGAAGTTTTGTCAATGATCTGCAAGCTGCCCTGGTTTATAGAACCTTCTACGTTTAATCCCTACCCCACTTTAGTCTAGCAATAAAGTCCTTGTGAACAACCTAACGAAGCGGTCTGATGCAATAGGCTGGCATAAACCTCGTTCTATACAACGAAAATTAGCATTTTGTGAGTTGGTTACGTGTGATAACCTGGATTAGCATGTGAGTGGGTATAAAAACGAATTTGTTTTAGTATCTCAATCGATTTTGTCCACAACAATGTTGGCTATTGCTATACCAAAGTTACTGAGTGGTCAACAACAATAGGGTTAAAATATAAATAACCCCTACCGACTCATTAGCGATTTTAACAACACATTGTGACGTAATTTTCAGATGCAGCAGAATGATTCTATGATCTACGCGTATGAACACCAGTCATCTGATAGAAGACGGAGCTAAGCTATAACAACGAATATAAATATCTAGGTGGCCGCACCTCTCAGGGCTACGTTCTCAAAACGAACAATTTTGTCGGTATTAGTGAGAGCATGTAAGGGAGCTTGTCACAGACACGGTTCTTACAGTCTATCGTTGTCTCACGCCTATACTTCCGATACAGGAAAAATCGGGCAAGATGCGTTACATTAGTGAACCTGGACTGAATCATGAGGGGTACAGCAAGTTGAGGCATATGTATGTCTGTATGTACACACGTGAAGCCAGGGCTGGAAAACGGGTGTGATGGTGCACAAGCTGCCCTTTAGGGCATGTTGGAACAAGAAACCGATGGTTTACCATGTGCATCTATACTCGCGTGCGCACCAGAGAAGTCGATACGTGATATGAGGCGGGCCTGAATACCCACTGTATGTTCTGTATGCACACCCCACCACACACCGCCGACGCCAGGCCTCGGGCGCCAGGCCAACCCGTCGTTGTCAAGCGCCTGTTGGTTTTTGGCCATACAACATACCCTGGGCGCTGCGGCTTCGGCAGATATGTGTGTGTGTTCCTACCCAAAGTATGGGCCGTCAGGCGCCTGAAATACCACAGGCTGAAAGGAAAAGTGGCTCTCGATGAATATCACCAAGTACGAGTGTGATTGACAACAAAGAACCCAAAGAGACAACCCCACACAATGACCGAATATCGCCCGTATCAGGACGGTTTGATTATGTGCTAGTATATCTGGCCAACAGACCAATGTGAATTTTGGCCATCTAAGAGGGCTCGCTGTGATCGGGGCACGCCATGCGCAAGCGCTACGTCCGTATGTCCGACTGACCGGAGTACATATAACGACACCAACATGTCTTGCTATGGAGAGACATTCAAAGTCGAAAACATGTCATGGTAGTAACGACACTTCTTTCAGTTCTCTATAAAAGGGGTTTCGGAAGACATGTGCCGCTATAGAGTCAACAAGGGGCCCCACTTGCACTATCACTTGCATATTGGTGGCTCCTCCCAATGGACCAATTGAACTCAAAAGTTGCCGTGGTCGAGCGCTTTGGGCGATGCTGTCAGGAGAAAAGGTTACATGGCTGGATGAAATTGTCTTGGTCGGTAGTATCGATACGACAAACTCCACCGACTGGAGCTGTACTGAAGATATGGGATTGCGAATGTGGATATGTTACAGACCACAATATTTCATGGCCTGGATTGATCGGGTCGGCGGCTTGTTTCATTTGGGACAAACACGTTGGATGCGGGAACTACTCCCGAGTCATGCGGGCGTATATACGGACCTGGCTATAAAACTATAGTAATCAGATTACATGTGGCTTTTACCTATCTGTACGACCGCACATTGTGAAGTTGATAATTTCCTCCTCAATTTAAGTAGTGGAACCCTAAGTGTGGGGATGGACGTATCGGAGCAATCAACCGCAGCCGCGCCACAAGCGCAGCCTACACTAAAATGTGTATGTATGAGGTTTTTCTTTGTTGTTTGTAGCTTACCTATTGTACGGAAATTTAAAGAGAATTATGCCGAGAATAAAAAACATTTGCTTGTATAGGAGCGAAGAACACTATATCACCATGTGTTACTATTTAAGGGTTCCGTTTATAGAAACTTGTCCATAGGATATCATCCCGGAAGGTGACTGATCCGATCCGATAGCTCCCTAAACCATAAGTACCGCAACTCTACCCCTCTCAGTGGTTCCCCACTGCGTAATTTATTTTTGCTCACAAAATTGACGATTAAATCACTCCCAAAGTCCGATTCAAAATAGGTTGATTTTCCAACCAAATCACGACGTTTGATAATTCCCAGACTCCTGGGACGTCTGGCGGCAGCCATTGTTCCGGTTTTATTGTCATCCCACCTTTTTTCCAATTGTCTAGCAGCGTGATGTTTTGTTTCCATCGTCTTGTCAAGGCCTGCACCTTGTCTGTTTGGCACTGACGTGTTGGACCTTTGTCAATTAAGCTGGTCACGGCGCTATTTTTTCCATCGACTGCATAGTTCTGGGGCCCACGAAGACTGTCTGTGGTCTTCGTCGGAGCCCAGAAAATGCCGGAGATTGGACCTTTTGATGTTTGTAGTCTTGCGGTGTATTTTGCCGCCTCCATTCTGCCATTATATCTCTCTCCACTGCGCACCTCTGTGATACCACCAAAGCTCACCGGCCCAAGACGGATTGAGACGGAGCTTATTGTACTTTTATATTACGCAATTTACGTTTGTTCGTAAGGAGGCTCGAAATTTTGGTACCAGCACGTTGGAGTCGGGCCCTTTTTTAATCCGCCCACCAGTACCTGGAAACCCACATTGTTCGTCAAGCCACACGCTTGACTTACCCGCTTCCACAGACAACATGGTTCTCGAAACTGCTCCTCTATTTGGTAGTGAACATAGATGATCTCTGAATGTTTGACTCGTGCAACACCGATAGCGGATGAAAAAAATCAAGCATATCTCTAAATATAGTTGGTTCAGAAGTATCACACTGTTTGTTTGCTTGTCACCCACATAGCACATATGCTGTCCGACTGAGTGTCTCAACGAAACGTTCTCGTAGAGAAATTCAAGCTATATAGCCATATGGGGCCGGACCCTATCCTTAGTCGCAAGGAGGGTAGTTGGCCATTGCTTTCTGACCAAAGTTCAGAAACCCCTGGCCAGCAGTTACCTTCACCGATGGTCTCAGTTCTTTAAAGCACGACTTGTCTGCTTTGGCTCTTTTTTGTTGTGTAGATTAGATTTCACCAATATTTTCTTTGGATTAAACTTGTTTGTTTCGTCAACACACCATCTACTTGCTGAGACATCGACCGTGTCAGTAGATTCTGTCAATTTTTAACGTTTCCGCAACCGAGCACGCAGCTTTTAGCCACATCAACCATTTGAGGCAGACCGTTTCCACTATTTATTTCTCTGTTAACTTTCACCGCTTTTGTGAACCACAACTTTCCAACGACTCAATATACGCAACGGCGACCTTTTTTTTTTTGCCTGCTATTTTTGAAGCGGTCGACAAAGACCAACAGGTCTTTGTCTTTCTAACCGGGCCCGGTCACCGACGACTGTGTTTTATGAGGGGCGGCTACAATCCTCTTCTTAGCCGGTCCCCTTCGCATTGGCATCGTGTCCATCATAGACCTACTTCGACCCCGCCATACATACATACGTAAATTTATACGCTACCAGGGTCTTACCACCAATTCGAGTTTTTATCTCATCGTTGTGGTTTTTTTCCTATACCTTTTATGTGAGTTCTAATTATTCTATATCATCGACTCTATACATTAGACGCATCATCTTTTGTATTACACACGAATCCATAAGCCCCCATTAGAGCTGTGTAAGTATGTGTGTATACATACAGAGCCAAGTGGTTCTTGCCTCCGACGTTCTCATCTGTCCCGGTGTGCCTCCGATGCCCTGTTCCGAAACCCCGTGTGCAAGTTTTGCAATTGTTTCTCTTCTGCCCCGGTTTCTTTCCATAGGCCTCCCTATTGAATCATTCTCCCTGGAAGGAATACTACCTCATCACTCAATACTACATTTTATCGGCGCAAAAATACCGACTACGGCCCCCACAAGCGACAAGTTCGTGGCCGGCTAGTCGTTTCCTGAGAATCTACGTTGGTTGGACGTGGTGATCTTAAGACCACCAGTTTCTCAGACCCCAATTCTCTGTGGCCTTACCTTCCGCCTGTTTTGCCGATCGGGTTCACTACCGTGTCCATCAGGCCTTTGTGCGCGCCCTCATGAGTGAGTTGAAGCATAACCAACAAAGCTTTGTTTTGTCCGGTGTTGTCTTCAGCTTCCATTGCAATGCTCAACCTGCTTGATCTCTGCCAACTTTATCGTCGCTTGCATTGGGTATGTACATACATACATACAAATGTATGTATATGTGTATTTACATACTTGTTCTGCACGCCCCCCAGCTATTTGTCGACAGCCGCACCCCTCGCCCCTTACACCCTGTCCATTGCCCATTGCTTTTTGTTTTCTGATTTTAGCCCTTGTCAGGACATATCGCACGAGTGACGACTTGCCCAATACCTACTTCATGAGTCTTGCTGCAAGTAACATTTCCTTCAACGTACTATAACACATATAAAGCAGTTGTTGTTGCGATGGCTACGCTACGAAGACACACACCTGCAGCAACGTGTGGTCAACCTTTAGACTGATGCATTAGAGCATAATATGCCCATTAAAATCCCCAACTTTTCTATAGTACACCACATGTATTGCTACTTTGAGAAAAGACAATCCTAGAGTTACCTTGCACTGGTTTCTATTTAAGGTTCCAGAACCAGGAAGGTATATTGAAAAGCGGATGTTTGAACAGGGCGTGTTCCATAGAAATTCCCATGTTACCTAACCTGTACCCCAACACATATGGTCATAGACAGATCGGGCATATACGTACACGCCCACTATGTTTTCTGACATGCTCCGATATGCTCTTGTAGCCTCGCCCACTTGGCCTGCATCTTGAGCCCTTCTTTTCTCATCCCAGAATTGGCTTCCAACGACCTTGTCCACGGCCCGTTCAGGCCATTAGTCGAGCTCGCCAGGGTTCACATCCTGCAAATCTGAATAGTTGATGTACAAGGTTGCACCTAGTCCTCCTGTAGTCCATGACGCTATTCAATGTCTTAGCGTACACCATACTATACCCCATCCTATGGCATTGATATAAAGACTACGGCCTCATACCCGTTGACCTTGACATACCCACCTCACTACCCCTCTTTTTAGATATCAAGACTTAACAATCCTCTTGGACATTGACAAATTGTTCAGCTCCGTCATTGTCTTTCTATATAACGCTCCTGCTCACCCCCACTATATCCAAGTTCTCACATCACATAACAACCCTCAGTCCTAATCTTCGTCTCGCATCTTGGATTCGCCTACATTACCATTTCCGCCTAGACTTAAAACTGACACCTTACACAACAAAAGTTCTCTGGTACATTGGCAGTCTTACAGAAAACTGGCGACGTCCACTTAGTCAGATAGTCTACATAATCTTCACCTACACACTCATCTTTACCATCACTCAAAATGTAAGCTGCGCAATGCTACCATACTTGGACGAGAAATAATGAAATTAACTGGCCGACAGGTCCCGACGGAATCAATACCGTTATGACACCACAGCAGAACAGGAACCCACTGACCAGCACGCTTATCCCGAATGGGGTAGGCGGTGGCCAAGACAAGATGGTGCCAAGCGGTTGCTCCCGATAGATGTTGTAAGTTCCAAACAGTGAAAAAAGCTATTCACGGCACTTAATATTAATTAATGGACGGCAGATTGAGAAGGACCGCATGGATATACTGCACAAGATATTCACAGAGTTAAGAGGGGGGAAGCTGTACAAGGTGCCATTGTCTTATGGCCCTCGTGGTGGATATGGCCCAGGTGGCAGAGCTGGAGTGTCTCCATCACCGACAACTCGGGGATCTGGAAAATCTGCCCAAAGCCCCAATGGACCAAATATTCTAGACCTTGGCACAGGGACTGGTATATGGGCACTAAACATGGCAAACCTATGGCCACAAGGTTCGGTTCTGGGTCTCGATCTCTATTGGTACTTGCAACCTCCTAAGTAAGTCACCTTGCAGTTTTGATGTTGCATCATGCCATTAACATTTGACGTCACAGCATTATGCCGAACAGCCATTTCTGGCCACTAGATTTGGAAACAGAATGGCTCGATGTAGAGTACAACTGGGATATGGTCCACATTCGGATGTTGGTGGGGCAAATTGCCCATTGGCAGGGGCTTTACAACAAAGCCTTTGAGTAAGTATTGTTAATGGTGACTTCTGTTCCTGTACACTAACTTAGTTCTACAGCCACTTACGCCCAGGAACTGGATGGATCGAGCATGTAGAACTCGATTTCACCTTCCTCTCTTACGACAATTCGATTCCAGAAGACAGTGTCTTCCGCCACTGGGAGCAATGCTATCACAATAGCCTCAGCCAGATGGGGATCAGGAGTGTCTGTGACCCAGCGCAACACACAGCCATGCTGGAGGCTGCCGGATTTGTCGATATCGATGTGGAGACTATAAACGTTCCTTTGTCTCCATGGGATCAGGAAACCGAAGACATGGGGAGATCAGCTAACCTGGCTGTCACACGAGGCCTGCAGGCCATGTCATTACGGCCAATGATTTCCAATGGTATGTCCAAAGACGCAGTTGACCGGCTCGTGGATGCGCTTGGTCATGAGCTTTGTAGACTGTCCTGGAAGACATACATCAGAATGTAAGTGATACGGTAGCTATGAAACTCTACAGTCACTAACTCTAATTTAGGTATATCTTCACTGGGCGTAGACCAGAAGGCCCACGTATCCCCATGCCCCCAGGCTACTGATTCTCCCTTTTTTTCACATTTTATTTCCTTTGGTTAATGATAAACTACTAGACGGTTTTGGGTGGGGAGGGACTACTGCATATGAAATTAGTAAATCAAGATTATGAAAATAGACACTCGTTTGTTGGACCGAAGGCACGGAATGGGGATATACGGTTGGGGCGAAGACCAGGGCTATTTCTCGCTAATATTAATTGCTATAATACATTTATCCTAACCTTAATGCACTTCCCTATATGTGTCAAGTTCAGCCGTTAAAGTGCTGCAGTAGATGAGTGATGTCATACATGCCAGATCTGGTTATGCACAGGGAATTCAATGTTACACCACATAACTCAAAAGATATATGTACCCTAACCCTTTCTGATTGAATATATTCGTAACGACATGCCTTGATCATAATTCTTTGGCAAGATTCCGTCTTGAAGAAAGAGAATCTAAGAGAGATCACCAATGTGCAGCGAGTTAGTGTCGTTAATGCTCTTCACCAATTTTACATTGAGGCAAAGTTTTCACAACGTGACGACTTTGCCTTGCGAAGGATCGAAGGGCCGCTATAAAAGGCCGTCGACCATGTTGTTGGATATCTTGAAGGCTCAGGGTCGGCAAAAGCGGCCAGGATTAATGGTATTGTATGTATGACTAGTAGCGCAAGCGAGAGGGACCGGTGTGTGTAGAATGGGGCGACATATCAGGGCGGCAACGTGAATGGAGGGCGGGAAGTTAGGCTTCGAGGCTACTATGTGTGGTCAGTTTGGGCCGGTACGGGAGTGAATTGGGTGGTGCGGCCATTCATTTGGGCTGTCGTGGCGGACGGATCGGGCATGAGAGGTTCGCAAAGGGGCATGTCTGATGGTGCCTGGCATGACACGGTCGGTGGACGTGGTCAGCGAGGTAGGGTGGCTTTCGTTGAATATCAGAGGCGAGGTTTGGGCTTCGTCCTGTGGTGCATGTGGTGTGGGTAATAGACGAGCTATCTGATATAGAAAGGGGCGTGGCGTCGGGAAATCGCGCTGTTGCGTGTAATCCTGTCGGATGGACACAGACATAGAGCCCGATGGCCCGACAGGTCACTTCAGATGCCAAAAAGGGCACATGGCGAGGGTAAAGGAAGAGAACTCGGACTCCCATCGTTAGGCTGAGCTACCGTGGGACCTGGCGGTGGCTTTGGGCTCGGTGTGAGGACATTTGCTGATTGGAGGGAGACGTGGTATTGGCGGGGCCTTTCACGTTGCGTCTGTTGGATGTCATGGTGTTGAGACCGGGTGAGGATTGAGGGACGGGTGTGCCGAGATGATGGGTGTTACCCCACAACAAGGACCTGATCTTTGACTGCTAGGAACGTCAATATACCCGGCGAGTTTCCTCCCGTGTTGGGCTAGGGGTCAGAGACGGCCACGATCAGGGAGGTGTGAGCTGAAGCTAGCAGTAACCACTAGACTAGCTGGAAAGCCGGATGAACGGTTACACCCAGGGGTGCCAACTGAATGAGGTAGTCAGCCTAGTTGGTATATTGCTGGATGAACACGGGAGTTGTAATAGCTGGCAGATAGATGATGCAGGCCACTTATGCACTTCCTACTCAGGAGTCCAACGTCGTAGCCAAATGGCGCATTGGCTTGTGACGTCAGCCGGGCCTCAATGCCAGCAGAGTTGACAGTCGTATTCAGGCATGAATTGCATAGAACTGCAACTCATGAGAATAGCGTCAGGCCCGAGTGGTGCGAACCAAGATTCATCTACACTCGACACATACATGTCTATAGCAACATGCGTGTATCCATACAGTCCGTCTTCAACCCAACCAGGCACTCACCGATTTCCTGCCGTTAAGCTATCCCTAACCCCACCATACCCAAAGTACATCGATCGACAACCTACACTTCACGCTGCCCCAGTGCCTTCATCACCACGTACACGCCCTAGTAGCCGAAGACAGCCCTGAAAGAACCGATAGAACCATAGAGCTATAGAGCTATAGAGGTCTCCACCCCCACCACACCACACCGCACACCGCCATTCCCAACCCACTTCGCCAATCCCACAACGCCCGTTCTCTCTGCCTCGCCAGCGTGCCAGCGCGGTGGGGCATCAGTGTGCTGCGTGGGTCGCCTTGCGGCGGCGTGCATATTGCTCGGTCTGCTGGCACCATAGACTGAGGGATGGCTATAATGCATCGTTCTGCATGGAATGTCATGATCGGTGGCAAAAGAAGGGGCCTACCGTACTATATGATAGTGAAAGGAGGAAGAGACAGTTCCAGTGCTTAGACGGAAGGAGTGTCAATGATATTGGTTGGTTGGCGATTCTAGCATGTTTGTGCGGCGAGTATGGAACATGACAGGATGGGGGAACATTCGTAGAAGGAACACATGCACATACGGAGGTAGCATATGGGGATAGACGACACGTGAAGGCAACTAACAGTCAATTGTAATCTTACAAGGTCTCGGTAATCCCAGAACGGCATACGAGGCCGGCCGAGACTACCGATACCACGGCCTACAGACAACCCCAAATCAACCCCAATTCTCGGTAGAAACAGCAAAGAGCCGGATTCCCCCACAATCTTTTAAATTTCCCTCCGAATTGCAGTCTTTGTAGAATTCCGCACTTTGGCCCATTTCAAATCATCCACTCTCTGCCGTAAACAAACCCAACAAACCCGAGAACTCAACCCAGACAAGACCCAATCAATGTACAAAGTGCATGAGAAATAAAAGACCAAACCTATCCATGTCATAACCCCCAAAACAGCCAACCACAGCCGCTAGGCTGACATGGCTATCAAGGGAACCTCCAGAATCACACAAGCACGCTTAGTGGTGAGCACCAGCCGCCGAGCTGTGGTAACCAATCAGCTTGAAGCGGCCAATAATCTCACCAATGCTGAAGAAACCGAGGAGCTCAGCAGCCAGGACACCGGCGGTAGCGAGCTGGGCAGTGGGGATACCACCAGCGCGGACGGACTGGATGGTCTTCTGGACAGAGGAGAGGAGCTGGGCAGGGTTCTTGGCGGCGTTGAAGGCGTTGAGCCAGAAGGACTGGAGAGCGGCAACGTCACTGTATGGTTGTAAGATGCCATGTCAGTTGGTGTCGTGTGCGGTGGGGTGGAGTCCCGTATGTTTGGCACGTGAATGTAACCGGGGTAAACTTACGGCTTGGTGAAGTTCTGGCCCTTGGCAATGAAGCGGCCGAGCTCGGCAGTGACCTTGGAGTAGAAGACAACGTGAGGAATAGACTCTGTACACCACGACCCAGGTTAGTATGACTCGTGAACCCTCCATTACGCTTTCATCTGATCGGGCATGACCACAGCAGCTATGCATATAACAAGCTAACAACCCCACAAGATCAAAACATACTCTCAACAAGACCGAAAGCCTTGCCAACGGGACCGCCGACCTTGCTAAGGGTCTGCGCAGCGTTGGCAATCGCGGGACCGGCAGCGGTAGCAGCAGCGGAAATACCAGCAGCAGCCTTAGTAGCAGCAGCCTGAGCGGTAGCAGCAGCCGACTGGGTCGAGGTAGACTGAAGTCTCCGGGCAGCGGGGACGCGCAGGGCGCGAACGGTGGGGCGAACGGCGGACATTGTGTACGGTGGTTTGGTGTGGTGTGGTGGTGTTTTATATAGCGGACTTCGGCGATTTGCTCAAATGTCCTTTTTTATGCGGGTTTTCCGATCGTGGCGTCGAGACGGGCGAGGCGTAAGACGGGAGTCGCTGATTAACTAGCAAAAAAAGCAAAAGCGGAAAGAACACAAATGAGGGACCCGAAGGTGGCTGAATTCGTCGTCGCTGGAGGGCGTATTAACTCGTCGATTCTATCGTCGTCTTCGGAAGGCCGGGAAAGATTGGTCGTTAAGGTTTCAATCGAAGGACTGGGTCTTCGTGAACGGAGGGATTCCGGAATTTTGATTGGCTGGGGTATATAGGAAAAGTGGGTTATTGCTGTTTTTTTACCTGGCAGCGCGGCGGAAGGGTTTACTGTGCAGAGGCCTATTTTGGAAAACCATACTTAGGGACTCGGCAAAAGAAACAATGTGTTTTCTAGCGAACTTTCAGGCTGATTGGCCAATGACGAGGATACGAATTATCTAGACTACTGGCTACAAAATGGTGGAAATTTTTCTTGTTTTTGACCAACATCCGACATCATATTTGCACTGCAGATGCACACTGTTTTCGCCGACAACCTGAATATTCTAAAGCGTTTCTAGTAATATGGATCTAAAAACGATTGCACCAATCAGTTGGTGCGCTTTTTCGGGAAATCTTGGAATCCAGGGTTCTACGGCTATTCCCGACCCTTGTGTCGCATCAACTACGAACAGATTAGGAAATTGTTAACTAATGACATTACTATTGAACTTATTTGATATATAACCTAAGCATCAACTCCGTAGTCACTTTGAATTTGCACCTTGATAGCTCCCGTCTTGGGGTCAGCTGCCGTCTTAAAAGCATCCAAAGCATCCTCCAGCTTGAACCGATGAGTAACCAGCTTACGTAGGTCAATCACGCCGTTCTCTACCAACCGGATAGCCCGAGGCCAAGTGTTGCAGTAGCGGTATTGTAATTGAATGTCGACTTCACGGACACTGGCACGCATGAATGGGATGTTGATTTCGTTCTTGCCAACGCCAATGATGAACACCTTTCCACCGAACTTAGACGCCCAGATGGCCGAGGCAATCGACGCTTCAGCACCAGTGCACTCCATGGTCACAGCAGGCTCGATTCCACCGAACGACTCGACAATACCCTTGGCGCTGTCCTCCGCTGATTGGCGAGTTACCAAGTGCGTACGAACTTCGGGGACTAACTCCTTAGCAAACTTAAGGCGACCCTCGTCAATATCAGTGATGACGATGGGGCAGGCACCGGCTGCCTTGACGCATAGGAGAGTAATCAAACCAATGGGTCCCGCTCCACAGACCAGAACTGGATCACCAAGGGTAATCTTGGCTCTCTGGAGCCCAGCCAAGGCCACACTCAAAGGCTCAAGCAACGAGCCCTCTTCGTAAGACATGTTATCAATCTTATGACACCACGTGGCAGGGTGGTTGACATAACGTCTCAGCAGCCCAGGAATAGGGGGTGTCGACAAGAACTCCACCTTCTCGCACCCATTGTATTTTCCTGTCAAGCAAGGCTCACACTCTCCGCAGATGATGTTTGGCTCAACAGCCACCTTGTCTCCCATCTTAAGTGACGTCACCGACGAATGCACCGCAATAACTTGACCAGCACTCTCATGACCGAGGATATGTTCGTCCGTGACAATCATGGGGCCAATGCAGCCGTGGTGCCAGAAGTGGACATCGGAACCACAAATGCCAGTGCTCTTGATGGCGACAGTAACTTCACCGGGCTTCAGATCGGCACCGGATTGGACGGATTCGAGGGTTGGTTCGCAAGGGTTCAGCTTGAGGTCGTGGGCGACGTTGGTCCAGACGGCAATGTTCGCTTTTGTGGCGGCTTTGACGCCTTCGGTAGTCGTCGACATGATGGCGGTGAAACGGTCAAAGCAAAGATAGTATGTAAGATGTTAAAGGGGGGCGATGTAGGAACAAAGGCTTCTATAGATGTCGGCTCTTGTCTTGGCTTTTTAGTTATGGAAGCATGTACCGTAATGGGAAGTATCTCAATCAAGGACACATGCACTTGGGGCTTCCTATATAGCTGCCAAAATCCCCCTTGCACGTTAGATGCAGCTACCTTCATATCTCCGAGGTGGTATCCGCCAACGCAAGCAGAGCCGCCTCGGATATTCTCTCAAGTCCATTCGGAACAAGTGATAACATCACATGACACTATAGCATTGTTGTCAACATGGAGTAAACCCGAAATGGACTACAATCATTGGAGCGTTTACAAACGATAGCATCGCTTACGCTGGAGGTTGCTGGCGTTTCTCCGATTTAGGTTTAATCAGCGTTTCTGGAGACGCTGTGTCATGCATGATTGTTGAAAGGAACGATATTTGAGCCGCACCAATCATGTAACAGCGCATCGGAACAAGGGTCGAATCATGATAAGGGTCTGCTTGAAATGTCACGATATCTAAGCAACGGGCGGATTTACCTAATTTGGACGTTCAAATGTTCTTACTTCTAATATTTAGCTCCGAAATTGGGCCGTGTACAGAAGATATTTGTTTCTGTTATTCTTCTATAAGCAGCTTGACAACAAGGCCATCAACACTTAGTCGAGTCGTATGTTTGTCAATGGGACCTTTCATTTTGAATAATTTGAAGCATCAAGATAGATTATGTGGTATATGAACGGTAAAAAAACAAATAGCGTCATCATGCCAGCAATGACGTGTGATTATCTCCCAGAGATTTCAAGGTTCTTTTGTCTCCCTCGCAGCGACTTTAGTGATTCGGCCGGCCTGCTAGTAACTCGGATCGGGTTAAGACGGGCGAGCGTTGTGGTGATTATATTTACATCATTCGGATGACGACGTTTCCCTTGCAGATGCCATAGGAGCAACAGGCTTCCCGGGGTGCCCTTCCCATGAGGATTAGATCGCGCATGTCCTGTATAATGAGCGTGTAGGTTAGTATGTATGTCCAGCCAACGAGGATTAATGGGCGGGGCCAAGAGGTGAAATTGAGACTTACATCGGGACATAACATGGGGCTCCCGTAAACGGTCGTAGCCAGTACAAGACCAGAGATAACTCGTAAGATAAAGTTTGAAATTCTCATTATAAGATAGTTGTAATATATTGCGTCGACTGAATACATCAAAGACAACCCGTCAACCTAAAAAGAAGCAACACAACACCAAACATCAGCCTTACCCGACAGGCTCGCTTCCCCGTCTCAAATATACCCAAACATCTCCGGCAAACGGGCACTTACCCCCACCGGTGTCACGTTATGGCATCTGTCTGTCTAACCTTATCCCGCGGGTCAGAAACTACCATGACAGTTAAACGAAGGGAACCACGGATATTGAGGATCGAGGATTCATTCAGACGGCGATTCGACGGGATGGGTGGTTGGTGAAGAGCAAGAAGGAAGGTGTGGTTCGGAATAGTAGGACAAAGACCTTCCTGGTGGACCGGACGGGTGGGGCATAGGTTGTGATATATTCTGTGTTACGACGGAGAAAAGAAGGGATTTGATGATGGGAACAGGGCTAGTTACTCTATACAGAGAAACTTGATATTAATGACATTATGTCCCTTGTCCATGACGCTCAGTGCTCTAAACAACACAAGATCTACCCCAGACGGAAACTCCTAGTTCAATATACAAGTAAGCCCTAGGTAACATGCAATCTCAACCGAGGCCTCCAGTTCAATACTGCCAATCAACACAAAACCACCACATCCTCACCCTCTTCCGGCTTCAAAAATCTTCAACCGAATTTCCTAGACATGCATAACAACCACGTCATTACCGTCCCATATATCGCCCCGTTACACAAGAGTCAAAACCGATGAGCCTCAAGAGGCAACTTATAATCCCACGGGCATATATCCAATACATACCAGTGTGTGTACATATGTATTGAGAAATCAGCCCCCGTTCAAACTTAACCGCCACGCCACGCAGATATCCAGCATATCAATCCCTCATTATGCAGGAACTATTCCCCCCTAGCTATTGAAATCCTAGGACATGTGTACATATGTAAGCATGTACAGACAGCTCACCCACAAAAAGGCTTTCGCTCCGGGCGATTTGCGTGGCAATGAATGATACATAAAGAATCCGCAAGATGCCCTTGTCCTACCGGCAGTCACCCGCACAAGCGAGGTGACAACAACTTGGACAGGGACACCACGATGCAATCAATGGTAATACAATTACAGGAATCGGGAAAAATAGCTAGTGCAAAGGCATCACAAAGAACAATGGGAATACAAGTTTGTAAATCGGTGATATAGGAGGTTTAACATTTGTATAAACAGAAATCAGAGAAACTAGAGAAAAAATATGACAAACCAATGCATGTATAACCCGCAACCCAATAAACCAGACACGCAAGACATCAAGAGGTATGTAGAAAAAGATTTAAAAATCGCAGAACCAAATGGCTTGTCAGCCCGAAAAGAGAAGAAACATAAAACAACTTGCAGACCGTAGACGCAACCAAAACACATAGACAATTAATTGCGTGAACCAAAACAATATCTGTTGAAACGTCAAGGCGGAACAACAGACAAGTAATATAACGAGTACAAAACAATCTCACAAGTCGTAAAGACTAGCTTTTAGTAACACGGTAGTTTTACAGACCCTTGATAGTCCGGAACGAGGCGTCAGAAGTCTCGGGTGTTGTGCTCTGACTCAAGCGCGATTGTGAATTCATGATCCGGCTCATGACACTGCTGCTGGCGCTGGTTAAGGAGTTGGTGCGAGTTGAAATCTCACTGGGAGGTGCAGGGGCAATAGCTCTGAGGGGCTGACCAGGTTTACGAATAGTTTCGAGGTAGGTAGAGGGGACGTATCCCATACGGCCGTCACGGGAACGGCAGCGCCACCACTCGCTATCATTACCGAAGGGGTCGGTCTTGGAAAGAACAGCGACGATATCGCCCTTCCGGATCTCAAGATCAACACCAGAGACAGCACCCTGGCCATCAGTTGAAGCTGTGTAGTCGTACATGGCACGACAGAATTCCATTTGTGACGCATCGACGGTCTGACTCGAATCTTTTGGTGGTTGAGCAGGGTGAGCGATGAGTGCAGCCTCGCTTTGCTTCTTGCGCTCATTCTTAAGAGCGATAGACTTGATGAGCTTATTCATCAAGTACGGCAGGCCAAACGCAGCCAAGGCGAAAAACATAAGAGGCTTGCGGCTGGCGCGTGTTGGGCCAGAACCCGAGGCGCCACCGCTTTGCCAACTTGCAAAAGCGGCAGGCGTAAGTGAGGCGGCTTCGGCGGGAAGGGCACGGCCGGTGACCTTGGCGAGCAGGGTCTTGACCCACCGAACGATGGCGAAAATGCCGAGAACAGATCCCAGGGTGTCGCGAAGGTTACCGAACTGTTCAGCAACCGAAATAATAGCGTGGAAGCTGGAGTGCGTCGCCATGTAGGTGCTTTCGAGCATTTGGGCAATGCCACCAAAGGCACCGACAACACCCTCAAGCATTTGGAAAGTTGCTTGGGTGCTAGCACTGAATGTGTTGGTCAGGCTGTTTGGGTCCTGACCAGGAGCGGCAGCTCCCATTCCGTTGCCGTACATGCCACCGGCTCCATAGCCACCGTAGCCACCATAACTGTTGCCGTACATCCCGCCACCATATGAACCGAATCTGTTGTATGGTGATGTGTAGGGAGTAGTGTATCCGGATGTGTAAGGGGAGTATGGGGCAGCACCGGGCATACCTCCAACTCTGCTATAGGCGGCGGCGTTCTGGTTGACGGTGGCAGCAAGTGATGCTGGTCTGTCGGGAAGGGCTGGAGCATCGACGGCGACGGGGGCAGTAGAAGCCATGGTAGATAGAGTTCCTGCAAATGCGTTAATATTTGTGCTCCATGTTACATTTCACTGTATGCCGTCTATATGCCGCCTATATGCACGCGCGGGGAACATATGAGGGGCGGCATGCAACTATATGCGGAAAAGTGGAGGCCATCGAGGCGCAATTGGACACTGAAGGCCCTCATATAGGCCATGATCCATCAAATTCGAGGTGGCAAAAAAAAGGCAGGACAAACGACAGAACATGACAGATTGGTGATCGAGGCAAAAGGGTGGCAACATACCTGAAGCGGTGACGCCCGAAGCTTCCCAAGGTTTTGGTGGCGATGCCATGTACAAACGGAAGTCGTGAAATGAAAGATGCGGAGTTCGCGTCTGTTCGCGATAAAGCTGTCAGAGCGAATGCGATCGCTGGGGATAATGAAAGTTGCGGGGGGCTGGGAATGATCGGGTGGGTGATATTAAAGCGTCAAAGTCGAGGAAAACAAAGATTGTGGCCAGCGCAAGTTTGAAATGGTTGATTTGAGCACAATATAATATCGGAGTCGAAAAGTCGTCACGGGATCAATTGACGAAATACACTAGCGTACGTAGTTGTTTTGTTTTTTGTGTCGGTTGGAAGAGTAAAGGTTTTGGCCAAAATAGCAGATTATCAGATCCAAGAGCGGAGAGCCAAAGACGTGACTATCGTCGGACAATAAAAGACGGTCGCAATAAATATTGGTAGAAAGAGATGCAAGATTTGCAAGGTGACAAATCTGGACCAATGGAGTAGTTGTTGTGTTGGGCGCGTGTTGGGTGATGTCGGCTGCTGTTGACGTAGACAAGAAAATGTGCGGTAAATACGACGGTAGCTGAATAAAGAGCAAGAGAAACTTGGAATATCGAAAAACAAGAGAATATGAAAATTAAGAAACTAGAACAATCGAGAAAAAAAAGGGAAGTCAAAAAGAGTGGAATGAGATATACAGCCGAGATGTACAAGCCTGGATAGAACTGGAGAAGGAAGAAAGGACTCACGTTTGTCGTGTTATGATGGCCGCCCGTGATCCGTAAAGACGTCAAGGGAAGCCAGCCTCGGTAATTTGTTACTTTTATGTGGCCCCTGCGGCTAGCACACTGTAGAACAAGCCGTGGTGTGGACTTTGTTTCGATATTACTTTCTGCACGTCGTTGCCAGAAATTGACTAGTTATGCAGTTATACGCAAGGGTTGTGCACAGCTTCTGCAGGTTTGCCTGGCCAACGCAGCTCGCTTGCCTTCAAAATTAGAAGACGTAAAATGGGATTCTCACATTGTCTATCCAGGGTAGTAACTTGGCGGCAGCAAATTGAAAACAGTGAGGCGATGTATTGGCCCTAAAGGAATTCTCACATGCTAGCCGAGGATCAGATATTCACATTTGTTCATACTACATATGACATATTCCTTGGACCTAAATTCGACCAAAATTTGGAGACTTTAATCAAAGATTGGAGAAATTCCGGGCCGTCATCGAATTCCAGTCAGGCGACCGATCATGCTCTAAGGCTGACGGCACAAAGCCGCGAAACCACAGTTTATTTTAAGAACCCTGGCGTTTCAGTGCGATAACCCTTGCAAAGGCCGGTGTTGTTTATGGTTTAAATGAGGAATAGGTCTGTAGTAAAGTTGGGATGACTTTGTAATGCCAAGCTTGGTGATACCTATAGACACTCAATACAAACCCTATACTATACTTGAGGCACATAAAGATTGATTAGATTTGCAACATTCAAGCATACGGCCGAAATATTCGGAATAGGAAATATCTTTCTAAAGATAGTGGGTAACTGGATTAAAGAGACACAACCTAGCCTAGTTAGCATTTGTGTCCCAAAGCAGTCACTCTGCCGAGAACCAATGTCTCGAGGTTAATCATACGGATGAAATTGTTATTAGATAAAGGTAGTATCGCTATATAAGAACAAGACACTAGATATGTGTATAGCGATATGTAGACACTGGGAATATTGTAAAGACCTAAAAGTTTACTCGAGACTAGCAAAGGGCTCATTGGACTTGAGGTATTCCTCGAATGTAACAAGCTTGTCCTTAACGAAACCAAGCGAAAAATCCAGACTCTCACCACCATAATATCCAAAATCCTGGTAGAAAGCCATATTCTCATACAAACCCTCTGCAGACATACCCACATTGCGAATCATTTCCATGTACACATCCTTAGGCATACTGTGGTACCGAGCCGAAGCGCCAGCCTTAGGAAACACCTTTTTGAAGCGTTCCACCAACTCATCACAGGAGACATAAGCCGAAGCAACTAGAATTCGCTTCCCCAGAAGAGCATCTCTGTTAAGAACGACGGCTTTGGCAAATTTGCCAGTGTCCTCTTTAGTGTCGATAACGGGAATTAGAGTGTTCCCAGAGACAGGCATTGACAGAGTCCAGTTCTTGTCGGGGCCAAGGTTATGGAAGGCACCTTTAGAAAAGTTGGACATGTAGAAACCAAGGAGAACAAAAGTAGCGGCCAGATCAAGAGTTCTGATGTATTCTTCAACTGTAGCCTTGGAGTCAAACCAGGCAACCTTGGTATACTTTCCGTTGGATGTCTTAGTGACATTGGTGAGAGAAGACCAGATGTAGTGTTTGACACCAACTGAAACAGCAACATCAGCCATTCTCTTACCAACTTCAATGTCCTTCTCTTTATTAGAGATCGAAGGGTCTGCATGGTTGGTGACGGCAAAGACTGTATGAGCCCCGGTCATGACCCGGATGAGGGATTCTTTATCGTGGACATCGCCCTATTGTAAATAGTGTTAGTTAAAAGGTATGTCATGAATAACCGAGCTGGAGTTAAAACTTACAGCAACGACCTCAACACCTCTCTCAACCAGAGCTTTGCTAACAGGCTTCAGAGGATCGCGGGTTACGGCACGGATTTTCCACTCGCCAGATAGCTGCGGGTCTTTGAGGAAAGTCTCAACGACCGAGCCACCTTGGTGGCCAGTGGCGCCAAAGACAGTGATGATTTTCTGCGAAGCCATTATGCCTCAAGTATAGGTGAAAAGTGAGTGAGATAGAATACGTTGGAAAGATTTGATGTGATGATAAAGTCGATATCCACAGTGACTTCAAGCCGGCCATGACAGTCTTTATATAAGCCGGGACATATATATCAATGTGGTCCCTCTGCGACGATAGTTCTGCCGACTTACATCAAACTTTTGCTGATGGCATTGAAGGTTATAGTTTAAAAGCCGGTGTTGTTTGAGGCTTATTTCGACCCAATGAGCTACTCCGACGATACCCTCCGACTCGGGGGGAATTAACACCCGGCACTCTGGTATGTCCGCAGCGACGCTTATATCCTTGTTTGTAAGACCGGAAGCTTTTCGGTACATAGAAAACAACGGATACAACACAATTCTTATATATCTTGGCAAGCATGGTCCGTGTTATCCGAGATCAGAACATCATATACGGGCGTGTACAACCTAACTTTATAAAATACAATGACTCCATGATATTGGTTTTGTTGCATGAATCACTTAGTAGTTGCATATTGACACGTGAAAATATATATACAAATGCAATGTCAAGGCTTTGCATCAATTCTGCATAACAGGTACAGTGACATGGAACAAACAATTTAAGCTTGAATCCTGTAGTTTATTACAACTTAAAGTTAGTTGTGCTTTAACCCGATGTACAAACATATAACATAAATGGCAACAACAATGACTAATCTAAGTGAAGGCGAAAATCAACAATCTACTTAAGGCTGGCGAAGGGCTCATTGGCCTTGAGGAAGTCATCCCAAGTGGTGAGCTTGTCCTTGACCAGCTTCAGAGTAGGCTGGAGGCTGTCACCACCATAGTAACCGAAGTCGTTGAGCAGACGCATATTCTCGTACAGCTCCAGAGCGGGCATACCAGCGCTACCCATCATATCAAGGTACTGCTCCTTGGGAACCTGGTAGTAACCAGCCTTGGCACCAGCAACGGGGAAACGCTTTTTGAAACCAGAGAGCATGTCAGAAAGACTAATGTAAGAAGTAGCACCGAGGAACTGTTTGCCGAGAAGAACCTCTCTGTTTTCAACAATAGCCTTGACAAACTTGCCAGTATCTTCCTTGGCATCGAAGATAGGGACAGGGGCACTGTCGGGGACGGGCATAGCCAGCATCCAATTGCCAGAGGGGTTCTTGTTGTTAAACATACCCATGGCGAAGTTAGACATATAGAAGCCGGGAAGGAAGAATGTAGCGGGGAGGGGAAGAGTCTTAATGTACTCCTCAATCTCAGCCTTAGAGTCGAAGTGGTGAACGTTGGGGAGGGCACCGTTGGAGAGCTTGGTGACATGCTTGAGAGAAGACCAGATGTAGTGCTGAACACCCGCGGCCTGAGCAGCATCAGCCATGTCCTTGCCAACAGCGATATCCTTCTCCTTGTTCAAGATAGAGGGGTCCCAGTAGTTGGTGACAGCAAAGACGGTGTGAGAACCAGCCATGACCTTGGCAATAGAAGCTTTGTCGTGAACATCGGCCTGTTGAGCATCATTGTTAGCTACTGTTAAAAATCAATAAATAATCACAAAATGAACTTACAGCGACAACCTCAACGCCCCGGGAGGAAAGAGCCTTGCTAGAATCTTTAGAGGGATCACGAGTGACACCACGGATGTCCCACTCGGCAGCGAGCTTAGGGTCCTTGAGGAAGGTGTTGATAACAGAACCACCCTGGGCACCGGTGGCGCCAAAAACGGTAATAATCTTCTTAGAGGACATTTTGGAGTAGATAAATGATCTTGAAAGTCAAACAAAGAGTGTAAGATAAATGATGAGATGTAGTGATAACTTGAGATGTGATGTGTGTGATGATGAAATTTCAAAATAGATGCCACTTTCAAGTTCGCAAGTGCGATTTTATACCCAAATCTTAACGTGCAGTTTCTCTATGATTGCACCTTTGTGGCTCTTAGCTGATTACAAACCTATCTGTCTCATTATTACAAACAAGTCGGGCTTCCGCATCTCGAGTAATAAGCTAACACGGCATGCTGGCGGAGTTCCATCACACGTTGTCATCCGGATTATGAAGTTTCAAACCATCTCCGCCAGCTCTTGCAGGGGTTCATAACGGTAATTTGTTCTACAACCTATAAATTTGGCTTTAGGATCGCATGTTAAAGAGCGGAACTCCACCGATAACACACAGCAGCGTCGGACTTCTTAGGCTAGATTTGCATTGGGTTCTATAAACATGGCTCTAATTTGGCTATACACACTAATACCCCTCATCCTCCTCATATTCATCACTAGAATCTTCAGTGCGGGCTTTGCCCTTTCCTTTGCCACCTCTAGTATTTCGATTTTTCTTCTTAGGAGGCTCTAAATCCACGTCATCCTCATCATCTGATTCGTCGTCATCCCCGGCGCCCCCGACATTTGTTTGCTTTAACCTTCGCACTGCCTGTGCCATCCGCTTACTACCATTCTGCATCCGTTGTCGCGGAGCAAATGAATCGGTTGCACCGGCTCCGACCCCGCCTTGGAAGAACTTAGTAATGTTGCTTTGCGTCCCTTCCCGCTCTCGCTTATTCATGTCCTTGATGACAGGTACTAGTACCTCGTCGGTACGATCCTGGCCCCAGCCAATGGTGGCCATCAGGAACCGGCGGAGTCCATCTAAGTCAGGGACACCCCATTGGAAATTTTCCGTAGAGGAATCAACGTCCGGACGCACGTAAGCATCATAAACTGCGCGACTTGGAAAATCATCTGGTAGAAACAGTTTTGTTCCTTGCGCCTTGCGGAACTTCTTACGGAAGGGAGACTTGGAGTCAGCATCGATCGGGCGTTGTCTCATCTGTACATCCTCCCACCATTCTTTGAAATCTTTGAGGCTCTCAGGGCCTGGAAATTCGGACAATATCTCCACGGCCGTAACAGGTCCAACACCACGCAGCCCTTCAGTGTAATCCGACCCGAGAAGCTGCGCTAAAGCAATCAATGCATCTCGATCCAGAGACATCTCCTGCTCCAGATCTTCCGCAATATAACACTCAACAAATTTGCTAGTATTGAACATGTTCTTGTAGACCCTGGTGCCACCGAAAAGAAACGTATCGGAATCGTCTGTAATCACTCCATCAACCAAACCAAGCTTAACTAGCTCGGCACATTGTGCTTCTGCTTCCATTGGTGCCGTGATAAAAGGGATTCCAAACAGTCTCAGTAGTGCTTGGCATTCAAGAGCCATGTTTTCTGTGACTTCATCTGCATCACGCTTATCTTTGCGTTGTTGGTTCCGCAGTTGTGCAAGTTCAGCCTGAATCGTAGGCGGGGCAGTGGCCAAGGCAGGCTCTTCTGGCTTGTTGTGTAGTTCGTTAGAAAAACGCGCATGCTCCTCAGCTTCTTGAACAAGCTGGTTGACTAACTCATCATCCTCAAAAGACAGCACGACATCTCGCTCGTCCTCAGAGGAACTTGAATCCGTCTTGAAGAGCTCTTCGTCGTCAATCTCATACACTGGCGGGACCGAAGAGGGGTCGACTGTTGCATCCTGGGTAAGGGCCGAAGGGAGAACATCTGTAAATTCTGGTTCCGGTGATTCGCTTTTTGACTCGGTCAAATGCGACGACGGTGCATTCATGACGACATCCTCAAAGTCGGGCTCCGGTGAATCAGGATCGCCCTTATCATCAGAAGAAAGAGTCAGATCAGGAACAATGCCTGCGACACTGTTAACTTTGGGTGAGTTTGGTGCATCTAATAATTCTGATTTATGAGGCTTAGACTCATCTTCGCTATCGGAGTCCAGATGAATAACTTCTGGTTTAGAGTCCACTAAATGTGACTTCCACATCGCTGCCTCTGCTTCTGCATGGGCACGATCCTGCTCGTTCATTTGCCGGTGGGCTTCTTCCTGCCGACGGAGACCTTCTGATATATCTTCATGCTCAGCTAGCCAAGGGGGAAGCTCATTGTTAGGCGATTTGGCCTCTTCCTTTTCCGCGAGCAAGCTATGTTCAAAGCCACCACCAGATTCAAAAACATCTAAATCATTTGGAGGCACAGTAGATTCATGTTTGGAAGCTAGCTTAGGTTCAGATATCTCACGAGATGCCGACTTCAAGTTCCAATCGAGCTTCGGAAAAGGTAACGGTCCTGTAGCACTCGGGCCAGAAACCTTTGGTGGTCCAGAAGATAAAGGCTGTGTCCCCTGTGACTTTTGCGCATTTCGGGACATCGCCATTGCAGCTTGAAAGTCAACTTCGTCATCACTATCGCTATCTCTTTCTTGGACTGGTGGCGGTTGGACGACTGGGACGGTCTTAGTAACTGGTTGCGAGACTTCCATGTTGGCACGGCGATTGATCATATTGAGGTTGAACTTGGCGGTGGGTTTTGGTAGCGTTTTAGCTGTATCAACAGCGCGTTGTTCCCATGAAGGAGCCGCAGTTGTAAAGTCTTCGTCGATGTCATCATTGTTATCTTCAGCCACCAGAATAGTGTTAGATTCTTGTCGTTGACGCTGTTGGGACTCAAGAGACAACTCAATAGCCTTCTGGATGTCATCTTGCTCGTCGACATGAGCAGTATCAGCCAGATTGCGGAAGAAATCCTCTTCTTCTTTGGATGATGGACCTCCTACAAACATGGCATCCTCATCTTCGTCGTCCAAGAGCGCTGATTGCTGTTGTTGTTGCTGTAACGCCCGATGCTCAAGTGCCTTGGTTCGGGGGAGTCGATTGAGACCTTCAACAGGAACATCTTCAAAATCTTCATCTTCGTCCTCATCCACCGGTCCCCCAATAGTGTCAAACTCAAATGTCATCTCATCAACATCAATTGGCTTATGTCGCTTTCCAAGATCGCGATCCTTACTGACAACACCAAGAGCCCATCCACCTTCAGCCCCATCATTCTTGACAAGAATATACTCCCGACTCTGATCACCAGCAACTCGGTTGGCTCCCCCAGACATCGTTAGATCTAGACCTTGCATGCCCAGCTCCTTCATCAGCCGCTGCGTCAGATTATTGCGCTCTGCTGCACGCTCTACCTGGAAACGGGAAAAGTCCATACGATTAGGAAACATGTGTTCAAGCTGCTCTTTGCTGAGACCCATACGGAGCCTACTGCGAAGTCTGGCAGCATTGATAATCCAATACCTATCAGCTGGCGGTAGACTCTTAAAGAAGTCACTGTCGAAGTCGATATTGCTGAAATCATACAGATCGATATCATCTCGAGTTCCAAATTGGTCGGCATACTCGGCTAGTTGTTCGACACTCATGATACGAGGATCTTGAGGATTAGTCTGAAGACTAAGGTCTTGGTCCATTTCAGGTAGATGGTAAGGGTCCTCCTTGACAAACTTCTTAAATCTGCCTTTGGTGCGCTCATCTTTAGACATCCCAAGTTCATCCACGTAGACTACATCTTCAAAGTTTGGAAGATCTTGCTGCTCCACGGGTGGTCTTTCTTCGTCGGTTTGATTTTTCTTGAGACTCCGCCGCTTTCTTTGTCGTTCAACCTCTTCATTGGCATATTTCTGCATTTGCACTGCCAACAGCTTGCCTGCCGTTTTAGAAGCATCTTCTCTCCGTCCCTCCCTGCGCTGCCGTCTCTTCAAAATAGTTTGTCTCTTTAAGGCTGGCGCTCCTCCATCGAAGACAAACACAGGCAAGATGCCGAACCATAGTAACTTGCATATACGTCGAAAAAATCCGACTACGTGTGAGCTCCGCAATGCATTTCCATCTTTGTCTCGCACGGCCTTGAGGAATTGGTAAATCCAGATCGAAGCATCAACAGCCAGCCGTTTTTTATTGAGTGTGGCAATATTTGTTGGTCTGGCGCAAGGCTGGATTACTTGCCACAGGCCGGTGACACCCATTGTGATGCTGTATAACTAATACAAAAAATATGATGATAGTCTAGGTTGCCGTGTGAGCATGAATGTACAATTGGAGTAAAAAAACATCTGATTTTGTAATACCCCGCATCAAACTTGACAAAATAAAATATGGAAATTAAAAAGAAATCAAGAGCTGTTCAGTTGAGTGACAAATGACAGATGGCGATTCAAGACAATAGCTCCCTTAGCTACCCTGGATCCGAATCAATAAAACATGATTCTCAGGCTACAGCGGGCACTGAGGGACAGTTTTCCCTTTTCTTAGCAACTGACAAAAAAGGTGAGACTTCAAAAAGAGAAAAAGAAATGTGCCATAACCATGAATCGAACATGGATCACCACGGATTTTCGTGTTATTGGGAGGTCCCAAGGCCACAACGTGATATTCTAACCATTAAACTATTATGGCGTTCAACTGTTGATGACTGATTTCTTAGAAGATCTTATGACCTCTGATGTTAGGGTTTGCAGCAATGTAATAAACCCTAGTTGGCTACCTAGCAAAGTGGGCAGTCGGCAACACAATGGTGAATGAACTATCAGTTCGTGTATATTTCCTTCCCATTTTGAACATATCTCGGCACAAAAACCCGAATCTGTCGATACACCTTTCATCACAGATATCTCAATGCCAACGTCACAATCAGAAAACCGGCTCTTCCTAGGGTCACTTCTCAACAAGCCACTTCGGATCACAATCCGGGATGGCCGGTCATATCACGGTACACTGAAGTGTACAGATCCTGTAACTCAATACTCCTCTTTATAGTCGAAAATGAACTGCACTAGCTAACCTGGTAAAAGGATATGAATCTCGTCTTGGCTCATGCCAGTGAATATCGGTCACCCAACGACGCAGAGATCGCCCAAGCCGGAGGCAGGGCTACCGGCGGTATCACCTACCAGTCGCAATCAGCTGCTGGCACGCACCAGCGCACTTTTGGAAATCTGGTTGTGCCCGGGGAACATATTGTTAAGATCGAATTGCAAGAGTATGCCAGTCAGATTAGATACCGGCAGCGTGTGGCAGCATGACTGAATTGGTTTATTTCTGATGGGTCTTATATAATCGCGATCGCCAGTTTGATAATTAAAATCGGATGGGATCAATGGCAGAGGTATTAGAATGACATCATTGAGTAATGAACAGGTAATCAAAAAAGAGTTTCGTATTAAATAGGTGATTTACCGCTCCAAAAAAACAGTGTATTAGAAGACGCTCCCCGTTAATGAACCATGAGTATGCGTATGTATATAGATGTAATGGTATCAATCTTTATGCGACAATAGGCTCCAATGTATGCCCTCGCGTGTCATCCGTGTTCTGGTGTTCATTATGCTCTACTTCAACATGCTCATTGTTCCAAACTCCCCCCGTAGTGTCGCCTTCGTCGTGCGATTGCCACGACTTATCGTGGTGTCCATCAGATACTCCATCTAAAGCCAATGCAATCAACTGCTGGTCTGGTTCAACGTGTGATTGGTGCGTCTCCAGCTGTCCCTGATTGGCCATGAGGGTTCGTCTTCTACGCTGGGAAAGCGACATGGCCTTGGGAGACAGATCAGCGTGAACTGCTGCGTTGGAGGAGACCCAGTTTGTCAAAGCATCCTCGCAGTCCTGAATGATAGCTCGGCTAGCCTCATAGCCGTCATATGGAGCGCAATTCTCACCTGGCGTAACCGGGTGATCGTCTAACAAGTCAAGTAGATGTTTACCATATGAAGATATGAGAGCGACTTTCTCGGAGTGTTCCTTCAGTGCATCGAAATGGTAGTGGAATGCAGACTTGATTTGTTGTCTTGTGGTGTTAGACAACTGAGCTTGGGCAACCAATGAGACAGCCTCAGCGCGAACAAGCTCTTGTTCGAGAATTATCAACTTGCTAGACCCAGGCTCTTTGAACTTCAACACCATGATTTGTTCCTCAAGCTTCTGCCTCTTTTCAAAGCATGGCTGAACTGAAGCTTCGATATCGCGAATTCTTTTCAGAGCAACACGGTACTGATCATGTCTGTCGATATATTGGTCCTCAAGTTCGCCAATCTCATAAAGGAGAACGCCAATCTTGTCGGTGATATCAGACACATCACTGTCGGTATGTTCACCCCAAAGAGATAGTTGTTTCTAATGTCGGTGCTTGTGGTTAGTAATTGGAAATGCGTGGGTGGTTATTTTGGCCAGGGCTTACAGCAACCTCCATGCGGCTCTTAGCCACCGATTCCATGGAGCGCATCGTATTCTTCTCTGATTTCACCAGCTCAGCCAACTTTTTGGAGAGGTCCGGTGCTTTTGCACCGGATTTGCTGCGTTTAAGAGCATTTCCTAGACGTTTAGACATGAGCATGATTGTTTGGTTTAGGCACAATGAAAGAAGATATCTACATACCAATGCTGTTCTTGAATAGATGATTTCCCTTGGTAGAGGCTGTAGGAGGAAGTGGGTTCTGTAAAAGTGGCAGGGCATTAGGAATCTGCAGCGGAAAGGAGGCCAGACCGGGCCATGAGTGGGCGGAATAGAGGCCTACATACCTCCAGTTGCGACGCAGTAGGAGCGCGACTCTTACGCATAGAGAATGTGCGATGCATTGTGTGTAGGATGTGTGATTTGGAATCAAGTAGAACTATGAAGAGGATGAACCAACTTATGAATATATAATATTATATACGTAAGTTTGTTTCTCTTTGCCCAATCAGGGACTCAAAGATGCGGAAATCTAACAAGTTCGCAAAGAGGCTTTGAAGCTCTGATCACCTCTGAGAATCAGTGGGACCGTGACAGCTTTAAAGCCGTTTATAGAACAGCTGAAGTCAAGGTTCCAGGTCTCTTTCAGATCACAGCCTGAAGAGAGCCCCTCCTCTTGTGGGTCTGTCTAACCATTGGCAAAGTGCCATTTGGAAGATCACGGGCAACGTCAATTTGATGCGTTGTCATGAATTAGGCTGGTGGTATAGATTTCTTGTGGTTTACCGAAGGGGTTATGTACATGATTGATTGCCGGATTCCGAGGTTTCATCAGGTATAGAACCCAGTTTTTGATGTTCAACAAGAGGTTTCGAATTAGGACATGGTAAAGAATGACGAGGAGGTTCAATGCTATTCAGAACAATGTGTTTCCAAACTCCAAGCTTGTAAGTATTAAATATGAATTGTTAAATTATAAAGAACCCTTCTTTTTCCATGTATCCATCAACATGAATCCAGGTTCGGGAAAGAATGTCATTGTCCTTGGTAGGAAGGAAGCCCTAACTTTTGAAAGGAGCTGAAGGGCTGATCAGTGGATATCAACTTGCAATAAAACTTGGTAATTATTCACCTTTTTGAAGCTAAACAGTTATAGGGTTGACTACAGAACACGCCATATAACCCTTATGTCATGGGAAATGATTTTATGGGTCCTGGAATCCTTTCCCGTTCATTTCTCATCCTACTGAACGCGCTATAGATTAATCGATTTACGCGGTAGATTCAATAAATTTAGTTGGATTATTATTTGGAGCATACCCATTACGAGTTAGGAGACCACCATCAATTTTCAACGACGTCATTAAATCCACACGATTTACACCTCCGACTAGGATTTAAATCACGACTACCACGTACTTCAGTCACATTCAGCCGGCCCGTACAATCCAGCTATTTTGCAGAATTTCATGAACCGTTATACCGCACAGGTTTCGCCAGTCGAGTTGCGTTGTTTTGGGGGGATCATCTCGCATATTCGATTCCACCCATGACAGCCAATAAAAATATAGAGGGCACTGAGATACCAGATAGTACGGTCAGCAGTAACCCGGAATACATGATCATATCAAGCCAATCTTCACGAACAACTATCCCGAATAGCCGACAACGGCATAATAATAATCGAGATGTGGCAGTCATCGGAAACTCTGGTCGGTCGTCAGCAAAGCATAATCTTGCAGTGAGAGCACGACACTCTACACCCCAAGCCCAACATGCTCTACCTGTAAAGCCAGGCACACGACACCCGGCGACACAGGAAGCAAGTCACCATGAGTCTGTTGTAGTCTGCCCTTCTTCGCCGCAACTTGATATATCACAGGTTTCATTAGCACCGTCAGATATACAAGCGAGGCTTTTAGAGTATCGCAATGATCTCCCCCATCAACACAGTATGAAGGTGTATTCGGCCTTGACGAGCCAAGAACCTATAAATCAACACTGGGTTTCTGATTGTGACATATTCTCGATTCCTTTGAGGAGACCACGACCACACACACCAGCAACTACAAGTTCCATCCGAATGCACGTAACAGTATGTAACATATAGTTCTTGTTACCGCGGATAAACATGAGGCTAATATTTAATAGGTTACCGGCGTCCTCAAGAAGATCAACCTGAAAACCGTGGTTATGGATTCTCATGTCAAGCCTGTCCCGCAGTACAAAGGCCATTTGGTGGAAACACCCTGTAATATTCTCGCTCCATATGTACCATTGACATATATTCCACATGTCGTGGAAATCAGAAACGATGACGATCAAGCCCGTTACGACGGTTTT
Organism: Huntiella bhutanensis; assembly: GCA_002018275.1. Classification (NCBI taxonomy): domain Eukaryota; kingdom Fungi; phylum Ascomycota; class Sordariomycetes; order Microascales; family Ceratocystidaceae; genus Huntiella; species Huntiella bhutanensis. The sequence continues at coordinate 316,363 of MJMS01000010.1, forward strand.
GTGGCGGATTTGAATCAGCGTGCCTGTGAGAGCGGATTTCAGGAGTACATTGGCAAGCCCAGAATAGACAGGATCCGAAGACAAGAAGCAGCCGTAGTGATACGTGGGCTCTTGGACACCTGGATCAAAGGTATCAAACTTCCCGGAGTGACCAAGAGGCGACTGTTATTGAAGCAAATCAAATGCACCAATCCTACTTTGTACGCAAATTGGTCACACGGATTGGGTACCCCGATGGATCAATTGAATCTCTCAGCATTCGAGAGTGCTTTTAACGAAGTATTTGGAGACTCAACTCAAACGAGTCTGTTTATACCAGTCGCGCTTGATGCCGTATTGGAATTGGATACACAGGACCCAATATTATATCCACGCCATGAGACCGGATCTAATGATATTCTCGACAAGACGGCGGAGACACATAGTGCGTTGTCATGCTTGCAGTGTTTAAGTTTCTCCTGTGACCATGGTCATTACGACCAAGATTATAACCACGTCCAAGACTCCGTCATCTCTATGGGCATTACGCTTTCAAACTTGCGCCAGAAGGCATTAGAGCTTCGTCCTACCATGAAGCCCGATCATGGTACTGTTGAGACTACTCCATGTGACAACAATTGCTTCTTAAGGAAGCCAGAAGATGCTAGAGCGGACAAAGTATTACCTCGTGATCGTGAACCGTTCACGCATCGGGATAAAAAAGCGTTGGTCATTCTCAGTGGAAATATTCCAAAAACTGAAGACCGAGAGCCACCATCATGTCTGGCTGCTTTGTTTTTGGAGCGTTCATGCAATTTATTGCATGAATTTGGACTGAAGGCCAACCTTTTCCCCAAGAGACCCCCGACATTAATTGCACCACAGAAAGCTCCTGTTCTTCCGTGGTATGACCGGTTTGCTCACACCCTCATGAGAGATTGGCGTTCTCATATAAATATTCATGAGCCAGAGAAAGTGGTGGCATGCCCCCCTTGCTCTCACGATGGGCCGTGTAATGAAGAAAACTGCTCCTGTGTAGCTAACAAGCTTCTTTGTCGAGCTTCATGCGTTGGATGTACATCAGAAACATGTTCATACTTTTTCACAGGTTGTGCCTGTCATGCGTCAGGAAGGACATGTACTGATGCGCGACAAGAGAGCCACAAATGCATTTGTCGCGTTTTAAGACGAGAATGTGATGCTATGATATGCAAACATTGTGGCGTAGCGGATCTTACAGACTTGGCCAATAAACCACTGGTATCGAGAATGGGATCGATTGAGTCCGGATGCCAGAATTGTGATGTACAACTTGGACGTCAAGCCAAAGTGATGGTTGGAAAAAGTATGATTCCCGGACTGGATTGCTACGGCCTTATTGCCATAGAAGATATCGACGAAGGAGCCTTTGTCATGGAATATGTTGGAGAGAAGATTTCGCAGGATGAGGGTATCCGTCGCGGTGCACGAAGAGGCGAAGGCTTTGGTGATGGCAGGTTCGATGGTTGTTCCTACTTGTTCACCCTTTTAGAAAATGAGGGAATCTGGATTGATGCCGCCAAGTATGGAAACAAGAGTCGCTATATCAACCACGGCGAGCGTTCTGCAAACCTTTTTCCCCAAGTCACATTTGTGCTCGACGGGTATCGTATCAAGTTTGTGGCCAAGAAGAAGATTCGCATAGGTGACGAGTTGCTATTTGATTACGGCGGTCATTTCCCCAACTTGACAGATCTCATGGACCCGAAAGGTTCAAAGAGAAAGAGCACCCAAGATAAACCCGAAGAAGAACCTTCCAATCAGATCCAAAGGAAGCGCAAGAACCAAGGAGGCCATCTTGCTGTTAAGAAGATCAGACTCGTTGGCAAACACGCTGATAAAATCACGCCTGTGAGCGCCGGGAGACCGAGACTCACCGGTAAGTCTATTGCTGTGAAGACCACCAGCAAGAAAGAAGCTCCTCCAAGGAAAGCTCATGGCGATAAGCATGGGAAGAAACCCCACAGACCGCCAGAGAAACCGTCAAAAGCATCAATGCCGGCTCCCCCTCCACAACAGCTCGTCCGAGAAGCTGTGAAAGCGTCCGAGAGACATTCCGCACGAGCACGGTCAACTTCTGTGTTTGCTGAGTTGGATATACCGGAGCTTTTTGACCGACCAGTTCGGACTCCGGCTAGTCAGATACACAGGGGCTCTAGTTTTAATGGTAGAGAAAGAGTCGAAATCAGTGACAGCGGTGATGATCAAGACTCCAACGACAGTAATTCCGTATGAGTGGACATTTTAGAGATAATTATTTCGAAACAGTATAAACACATAGAATTTTTCAAACATTTTGACATAACACACCAGTTGCCGTTTCGGTACATCCACACGTTGCTGGGCCATAAATGTGATGTTAATTGTATCACGTGACGTCATATTCCGATTATGACGTTTTCAGCGGCTGTTCCCAGTTGCCCCACCCATGCATGACGGGCTGAAAATGGAACCCGGTAGGTTGGGGACGGCTTATGTGGCGCCGGGCGAGGCTAGGATCACAAATTCCGGAGTTAGCTTAACCCTCGTAACAGCAGAGAACAGCGTGACAATATAATGGCCACTTTCCACACAAGCAGATGTAGTCGGTGAGATTCGGCGGCCTCGAAAACTCCGCCTTCATTGTTGGCCAGGGGTTACATGAACAAGAAGTACAAGGCGGATATTTGACATGTGCAATTCAGGCACCCGTTACTATCTCCTCTTCCCCTCTCCGCACAATCGGGCATTATTGTAGCTATGAATATGTTTGCGTTGAATCTGGATGCGCTGGACCTTCAACCTTGGATCGAACTCATCGTAGTTTCTGGACCGGTAGTGGGGTAGAGCTAAACCCTGTCCATTCCTTCCCTTTCCGTCCACTGAACTTCGCCACTTACGGGGAGGAAGGAGCTTTCCGTTGCTGGACGTCGACATCTCTTTTCTTGTCTCGTTTAAATTTCACCGTTGTCTTTTCTTATTCTTCCATTCAGACACGATTCTCCGAAGTTTATATTTTATTTCTTCATCTGGCGAGTATCTAAAGTTAAAAAAGATTTTACAAAGTCGCCTTATAAATTACCGTCACAATGACGCTCTACTACTCACTTGTACGAAGATATTCAGGCGACGCACGCGACTGAGATGTGCTAACAAGTCAGGTTTTCTTTCTCCTCATGTTTGAGGTCGCAGTGTTCTTCCTGCTCATTGTGCCTATGCCCTACAACATCAAGAAGAAGCTTTTTTCGTATGTGGCCGATGTCCTTCACGTTGCAAGTTTGCGACACCAACTAACATGATCATTTCTCGGTGATTTAGGTTCATCTCTCGGAGCCCTTTGATCGCCAAGGCCCAGTACTGGCTCAAAATCACATTTGTCTTCGTTCTCATTCTGTTCGCTGACAGCGTCATGCGCGTATATCGGGTACAGCTTGAGCTTGCTATTGCTACCGACAATGGGACTAAAAACATGTGAGTTGACCCCGCACGCACTAATGGCGTATTTTGACATGAGACTAACCCGAGCTAATCGCATCTATAGGGGTGCTGGCATCCTCGGCCACGAACGCACTGAAGTTCAAGCACGCAAGTTCTACGCTCAGCGTAACATGTACCTCTGCGGCTTCACTCTGCTACTCTCCCTGATTCTCAACCGTACCTACTCGATGATCTTGGAACAGATTGTTCTGGAGGAGAAGATCCGCGTGTTCGAGAGCACTAAGAGTGACTCCGCTGAGGTTGCTTCACTGAAGCAGCAGCTGGTTAAAAAGAATCTGGATCTTGAGACTCTCAAGAAGCAGAGCCAGCAGCTCCACGGCGAGTACAACTCACTGAGTGACAAGATCAGTGCGACTGAGAAGGAGGACCTCCCCAAGAAGGACAAATAAGCGCCTCTCGACTTTTCTCGCAACGACTCTCGACTCTGGAGTGAATTTTAAACTCTTTATATTTAGAGAGACAGGAATTCGGTTTCACTAAGCTCCGTTGAAATGGACACATTATATTCGTAGATATTGGGAATACAATTTATCAAGCCATTTGCAACTATGACGTCAGTTTGGATATATCAGATGTGCATGCATATATATGAAAAGCGGAATATTGTGACACCTCCAAATTCCTGCAAGCATTCCTAAGTTGGCCTTAGACGCTTCGAGCGACGTGGTTGCGCCTGCCCATCGTCGGTCGTTTCCTTGTTGCTCAGTTTGCGCTTGGTTAATGACTCGTCGGATGGTTTAGCCGATACCTTCTTAGTTCTTTCCTTGGTAGTTTCCTTGGTGGTCTTTTTGGAGACTACCGGGGCCGTCTTTTCGACTTCCTCTGTTTCATCAGGTTCAAGCCCAGCTTTCATGAGGACATAAGCGACTTTCTCCAAATCTAAAGCCCGCACTTTGAGTCGTTCCATAATCGTGCCTGCCGCCTTTAGAAGCTCGTCATATTCTTTAGACGTATACTTCAGGCTCTTAGAGACGCCCTTGTTGCACAGCCAATAGTACATTTCATCTGAGAAAAACGGCAGATTATCGACATCGTGAACTGATAATAGTAAAGAGGCTGTGGCCGGACCAACACCTTTGAGTCCCGTGAAAGCCTTCAGTGCACTCTGTGTGTCCTTTGATTCATAGAACGCTATGGCGGATGCGACGCTTGATTTGACTAACGATGGTGCGTTCCCGGTAACATAACCAAGAAGGGCAGGGCGAAACTTGCCGTGCCGGCTAATATATAATTGTTAGTTATACCGGCAAAACATAACCACGGATAAACATTTATGCGTACAGTTTCCATTCTACCAGATTCTTGATATGCTCAGGTCCCATCACCTGGCGATCCTCGTTAGAGAGGCTAAACAGGTTTGGGGCTTCATCGTAACGAAAAGTATCAAGTTCTAGAAGCGATTGTGTCCCCGCTTTGCTTGCTGTTGTCATCAAAAAAACGGTTGTGTCAGTATATTTATGGCCATCGACAATTGTATGATCAAGAAAAACTGACGTTTGGTGGCTGAAATGTGGGAGACTACCTGACCATAGCGAGACAAAATCGTTTCAAACACGGGCTTGGTAATGGTATGTGGGCAAGGTAGTGGGGCCATAACAAGAAACACCTTTCGAGGAATCGGCGAAAATGTTTGAATGACAGTGCTGGATTGTTACTTGTATGGGTGTACGTGCGAGTTTCTGGACATCGTCGTGTCTGGGGATTCACGAATGTCTCGCGCAGTCACGTGATTTGTCAGGACCACAGGTACGGATGATCAAACACATAGTCAAGCAAGTAAGCTTAAGTGCATGACAGTCCACGGAAAATAATGAGGAAGTTTCTTTCCCAACGGAAGATATCGACTCTAATGGCCATTCCGGTGTCTCGAATTAACCCGGCATAAATAATGGAAACGTCTTGTCTACCGGTAGACGTTCACCCGGGAGCCCAAATGTGGGGAAATATCAAGATAGCCGAACATCCGTCGTTTTTGTAACCTCGTATAATTCAAGAAACACAGATGGAGTGGAAATTGGCTTGGTATCCGGCCACGGACATTTTGGAAGGCGCATGCTGTAATGGACAGGGGACGCAGTGACCGGAGTTTGGGGCCGGAGTTTCTCTCCGGCAATTCTATCCAACAAGAAACGAAAATTGGCTTGTGCGGGGTCTTCTGGAGTTGTATAAAAGGGTAGAAGGGCCGTCGATATGGAGATACTTTGTGTTTCTGTTCTCTATCTCATCAACCGATCATCTAATCATTCATCCCATTACTCTCTTCTCTTCTTCATATAGCCTGGTGCTACTTTTTTGTGTTACTTTCAATCATCACTTTTAATCCTTCAAAATGCAGTTCTCTTCCGTCATCTTCTGTAAGCCATCTCACTCGATCCGTATCCCGAATCATCACACTAACAGCCCCTCAAAGTCGCCGTCGCCGCCCTGGCCGCCGTCACCCCCAACAACGCCGGTGCCAAGAACGTTGGTTCTGGTAACGGTGCCCAGTTTATCACCGGTGGCTGTGTTTCCAACGCCGACTGCCAGTCTGCCTGCTGTGCCAACAACGGCTCTGGCAAGGGTGTCTGCTCGGCTACCGCTGCTGCTCTTCAGAACGGAAAGACCGGCTGTGGCTTCACCGATCCTAACTCGGCTTCTACCATCCAGGCTGCGCAGGAACAGAGCAAGAGACAGGGTTTCTAAGTGGAAAGTTCGCTTGTGCGTATAGTTTAATCTTTTGAGGGGAGAGTTGGGAAGCATGGTTTGTGTTACTGGTTGACATGAGGGCCTTTGCTTGTTCCTATCGTGGATTTTGCATGTACATTCCTGACCCGGTGTCTTGAATGAGTCGTGGTACACCAACCAGCGGCATTAATAGAACATCATATCCATACACATCAATTATCTGTCCACTATAAGTAGAGTGATACAAAAGATCGACATGAGACGTTATATCAGACTTGCCTGGCATAGGCTAGTGTGCATTGACGTCAGAGGCATTCCTATTTTCGCCAGATGTTTCCACTCTATCACGGACACATGTGTTAGTGGTTGGTTAAGACCCGATCATCAATTATACCCTGTTCGGTGCTACCCTGTAAGGGTTCAAGCCACATTGCGAAGGAATAGAAAAAGTGTCAACAAGCTGACGTCGACAAACCACCTTACTAACTAGTTGGCCACCTGACTCGCCACCTATCTACTCAACGGTATAGACTGTTGTGTTCCTGCTTTACATGCGCCTAAGCAACCAATTTATCCTTTCGCTTGTCCGACTCCCAAGATAATCCTTCTTCCATCGACCTGTCCAGCCATCCGTCACTACCCACCACCACCCACCACTACCACTCAAAATGGCGGCTCCGAAGAAACGCGTATTCCAGACCCCTTCCAAGGACTCCGGTGCCGCACGCGCCCTCGTTCCTCCGAAGCCCTTCCAAAAGCCACCGGCGGCTCTCGAGACCTTCATTGACACCCTCGACCCAGCCCATGTCTACGTCACCCACATCGACGCCCACCCCATCGAGCACAAGCGCAAGATCTTCCTCTTCCCCGTCGGCATTAACATTCTCGTTATTCTTTGCTTCGCCTTGCGCATGCAAGCTATTCTTCCCTTCTACTGGAGTCTTATTTCCGCCGCCCTTGGGTCCGCCCCGGCGGATCTGTTCCGGCCGGAGGGCCATGAGTGGAGTGAGATTCTGTGGGAGGGTGTTAAGCGGGCTATTACTTTCAGTTTAGATATGGCCTTGTTCATATTTGTGTGGCCATGGCCCGTGGAGTTTATCGTTGGTACCAAGCATGGAAGTCCCGTTCACTGGCGTCTCCAGTGTGGCTTCCAGAAGCAAGAGGTTTGTGTCCGTCGGTCCCGTGATTGGGATACCGGCCTGCAAGAAATCATGGAGAAGCGTGATATCCTTAGCAACTTCCTCATTGTTATTCGTGCTGCTATCGCTCCCAGCTGGATCAGTCGTAAGACTGGTTACCTCATGATTAACCGGGAATGGGATCTTGACTGGGACCTCATGATGATTGCTTCTACTCTCGTCAGTACTAGTGAAATCGATGTTGAGAGCTTTGACCGGGTGGTTCTCCTGCACCACAAAGACTTCGGCTGGCTTTCGGCTGTTTTGGAAAAGGAGCAGGAAGAGGTTGCTATGCTGCGTAAGAAACAGGTCCTGTCTTTCAAGCAGGCCTTGACTGCGTTAGGCAAGGAGAACCTGTTCTACAGATGGGTTGAGACAGTTCAGTATGAGGCCACCACTCCTGGTGGTTTTACGGCGGCTAAGCAAGAAGAAGCTGCCAAGAAGATTAGAGATATGTTCAAGGAACAAGATGTTGACTTTGATAAGCTGTGGAAGGAGTCAACAGCGACTGTTTAGAAGTTAGAAGGACTTGGGGAATCACAAAGTGATTCATTATGATGCCGTTATGATATGTAACATTAGACGAAGACAACATAGAATACATTGGTAACAACACAAGAAGAGTATGCATTACTTGAACTTTTAGTTAATTGAACCCAAAATCAGAAACCACATAAGCTGATATCAAGAGCCAGAAACGCCGGGAACTTGAGTTAAACCATTTCCCTGAACAACAAAAATACCGAAACACTAAAACAAGTAAAAACAAAACGACTAAAATAAGAAGTCTATTTGGCCTTCTTGCTCTTCTTGACGGGTCCAAGAGCAGCCTCACGGCGGCGAGCCTCGCGATCGTCAATCTCCTTCTTGCGGTCGGCTTCCTGGGCATCGCGCTCTTCCTTCTCGGCCTGTTTATATGGTTAGATAAGAACAATATAATTTGTGTATGGAAAAAACTTACAGCACGCTGAGCGGCCTCCAGTGCTCTGCGCTCACGAATAATTCTGAGTCTGGCGAGGTCGCTCTGGGCCTCCTCAGTCTTACCCGCCGCGTGCAGCTTCTGGTATCTGGCCTTGGCCTCAGCCGCAGCCGCGGCCTCTCTCTCCTTGCGGTTCAAGCCCATGTTCTCCATATCTTCGGTAACCTTCTTAACAGAAGGCGCAGCCTTCTTGGGGGCAGGAGCGGCCTTCTTGGGAGCGGGGGCGCGCTTAGCGGGCACGTCATCCTCAGACTCCTCTTCCGAGTCGGAAGGGGGAAGGTCGCCGGGCTGAACGACGTGGGACTTCTTCTTGGCAGCAGCAACCTTGGCGGCCTTCTTGGCGGCCTTGCGGGCTTCACGGGAAGCCTCGGCGTCAGCCTCGTCTTCAGACTCGCTCTCAGAGCCGGAGGCTTCCTCCTCAGACTCCTCCTCCTCCTCGGAGTCATCATCCGACTTATCAGCGGGGTCGGCCCACATGTTGGCCTCGGCGGTGGAGGCGTTGCGGGAGAAGTTCTTACCACCTAGAATAGAGAACAACAGGTTAATAAACTGCTTGGGTGTATTGTTTGCAAGAGGGACTTGGGAGACTTACCACCACGGGTGAAGTTTCTGAACTTGCCGCGACCGCGGGAAGAAGCAGCAGCGGAACCACTACGAGCCATTTTTGAAGATGTTTTTTGAGGTTGGAAAGTGGAAATAGATGTGTCGGAAAACTGAGAGTTATTGTAGACAGTTGTTTGTCGGATCGGGTGATGCGGAGCAGATGATTTGGGACGGGGGACAAGGCGGAGATATTTTTAGTGGGGTAGTGTCAAAAAGGTAGGAAAGCACTTGGTGGCACATGAGCATACGTCAAAAGTAAAGTAGAGATAGAAGTAGCTAATGAATTGACGGGAAACTACTGCCTTTATATAGACGGAAATGGATTATTCAGAATATGATTTTGCCTTCAAGAAACACACTTGTACGCAGAATAGCATGCTAGTCTTCAAACAAGATGGTCGAGATAGGAAGCTCTACCTACCATGTGACAGATTATGACGGAGGCACCAGCAAAACGAATGTTGGTGTGTACTAGACATGGCACATAAGCTATAAACCAAGACATGTTTTTTGAAAAGTTTGCAAGATGATTCCAGTCACTTTTTGGACCATAATACTACTATCCCATTGTTCAGGTTCTCTATTTTAACTAAATGGTCTACTGCTCATAATTCTCACGATGAATCATGGCTCAAATAGTCTATGATGTCAAAGAACAGTATGGACTGTGGCTGGTCCCCTCCCACTTCTGCCATTTTCGTACATTCAAGAGTGTGAAAGGCTCCAAATTCCCAAAAAGTTCAAGGTGCTGTACAGGGGGTTAAGTCATTTTTTAGTGGTGTTCTGATTGGATGAAGACGAACGGAAGGATTCCTTCAGAGTCAGCAATCGAATTCGACGCTTTGAGTGGTTGTTGTCATCCATAGGGTTAACACAAACAGCCCCAGTACACATGACAGACCCGCTTGTCCAACCACCGGAAAAACTTCGTGTAATCAGCAAAGACGGTATCCACCGCCCCACTATCGAAAAACATCAAAAGCAGCGCGAGTCCGCCGCATGTTTTCAAACTTTCCTTCTCCTCTTCTTCTTTTCTTCTTTACATAAAACTTAAACACTCCCCCCTATTCACTCCGGCGCACTTTCTTCCGTAATGTGCTGGAGGGGAAATGGGGGGAAAGAAGAAGATTGCCATGGTCTTACCCTCTAGGCTAGCTGGTTGGTCCCCTCGTGGGGGCCGCTGGCTCTGATGTTTAGAGAAATAATAACTGTGGTACATTCCCCTACTTATAAACAATTTTGTTTAACTGTGGGCTCTGTAGTATTGGATTAAGTGTCTGGTTTGGGGTCATTGGAATATTTATGAGTGAAGCTGTTGCTTGTTTGCTTCTGGAATCCTTGTGGATGTGTTTCTCAACGTGTTGTCGATACAGACGTCTCATCACGGAGGGTTACACACATACTGCCTGCTTTTCGCTCCAGTTCTAGTTGCTTTTTATCTTAACCCTTTACCGTATGTTCTTCCATGTGCTGTTGTGGAGGCTCAATATCGCTGTACCTGTGGTTGCAGTGAGGCTCTTGTGATTTCCTAGTTTGGGTAATGTCATCAGGACCTTAACTTCGTGGGGAACAGCATCTGTATGTGTGTATGCATATACAGTATTCGTTAAACTAAAACACACTCTCTGTACATATACACAACACTGCCATGATATCGACATCTCTTGACACCAAGGTTGTCCCTAGTGGGATAGTTCACAATCACGAGTCAGTTAAATCTGCAGTGAAACGACACTTTGATGTTCTATTGAAAGGATCCCTCTAATTACTTTGAGATGCTCTCCCTTCACTACCTATTTCTTCAACAAAAAGAGTATTTGTGTATTACGCACTTTCAACCGAAGAACTGCGGTCTTCCCGTTCGTCCCTGATGCTTTGTCTGTGACCTTCGATGGAGCTAAATTTCCGTCGGTACAGCATGGTCGAAACTGATAGGCGCTTGGGCTCTTGGGCACTACCAGTATGAACAGTGATAAAAGGTCGTGGTGGCAATGACGCCTTAATATCGTCACACATGGTGTATACTGATTCCTTCATAAAACTAAACTCAGGGTGAGCTCGCTTGATATCTTCGTTCATAGTGTTGAGTTCCCCCGATGTTGTGTATGCTATGGCACCCCAGCGAGATTGATAGCCATAGCATTTATGACAGTACTGTTCTTCGTGTATACCACGATAAAGGCCAGGAGTACGTTCTTCCTTTTGAAATTCCTCCCAGGCTCTTATCAGGGTGGGAGTTTCCTCAGTCAGTCCTGAATCATGTGTCGAATGATAAACACGACCGTTTGATGGGTAAACGACACTCGAAAAGGATGAGTCGAGCTTTCTCCAATACGAAGAAAGTTCTATGTCTAAAAATGAGCTGTAACAAACCGAGCCTACAGTGATCGATGCATCTTCTTTATACTCCCACCATGGCTGTGGTGTAATTTGCGGCTTTACGAGACTGCCGCCACCTCGATATGGATTGGTACACGCGCATATGAAGACAAGTGATGGTAACAGTGCTAGATCCTCAAGACATCGATTGGTAACAGACAAATCTCCGGTCAACTTCAAAACGCGTAGCATTGGGAACGGGTTTGGTCTGTTATCAGTCACCTTTCGCCACAACGAGTCTGTGATATCTATCAATGGTGCCATTTCTGGGGGACCACTCCATGCCCTGTGAAATTCGAGAACACCTAAATTAGACATTTTGGATAGAGACATGAAATCTTCTTCGGTCATGTTCGTACCACATGAGATTGATAGGTGTGCAATCCACTCGACTGACGGGGATGTCAACTGTTGTTGGATGATAGAAAATGGGCCCGTGGAACTACACGAATGGAAGTATGGAAGCCAGCCATCCATAGGTATACAGTCAGGTTTCATTAACTGGAGAACAGGTAGCAGGTTCTTCCATGCTTGGAAGGTGAAACCATATCTTATGCGAGAATGTCAGTTGGATTGGTTGGATAAGTTGATATAGAAATCTCTTACTGACTTGCAAGCAGTTCAAACACTTTCTTCATGTACAAGGTCAGAGCTAGATTCCCAGATGGATCAAAACGAGGCAGACTATTGGAATTTTGACAGATGGTTTCCAAACATATAGTAACCAAAGATCGAGTGCCCTTGGATGGACGGGCAGTAACTGGCCATTGCCAAGAGAGGCTTTGCCACTTAGTAGCCCATGTATGGGTAGAATAATTCGTTTGCATATCGCCCATCTTGGCGTATTGTCACTGTTGAATCAATGGCGAGAAGTGAACGTATACACTAGACAATTCTAAATCAAACGACAGGTTTGCTGGCTGACTACTTAATAATATAATATCCTAACGGAACACATGGAATGTTACTGTCTCATGCTGGACACCCCAGCCGGGTGACGGGCGATCTTGACAGGAAAATCAACAAAAGTGCCACGTTTGGGCCCATAAGGGTTGCTATACACAAACAATCGGAGACATAGTACGCGTCCTATGTGCTATTACGGAGAGGTTTTGTGGATTGTGAGCAGGAAGAGACGATGAACAGATGGCTTTGAAAAACTTGATTGATTCAGAAGAGGAAAACCTAACAAGGGATTTCCAATTTCACGAACTATAAACAATACCAGAAAGACAGACCAAGATACCCTAAGGCAACAACCCCAACTATCCATGCTCCTGCAATGCAAAAGCCGTTCGACAGGTTTTTCATAGAAATATTCAGTAAATTTTCGGGTGGCACTAGACTGCAAGCGTCAAAACGGAGCTTGTACTACCAAGCGGCCGATGAGATGGTGGGAGTCTACCGAACTTGCGAAATCAGCCTATATAGTTGTATTTCCTGCGAGGTAATACATGTTATTATAGCGAGTAGTTAAAAATTCCAGTATCTGAAGTGAAAGGTAGTCCTTTGTAGCCCAATATATCAAATACCTGTGGAGACTAGATACGCCCGAGAGTGGAAACATGTGTTCTAACACTATCGGTAGCACTCTGTCGCTAGTTGATATGACTTTTTGCTTTAGGACAGCTGAGTATTCAAAATACCAGAAAACATACCTGCACACATGTTTGGATAATTCACTAATGTAAGCCGTGTCATAAAGCAGCAAGTGAAATATTGACGGTGTACATATTACAGAAGATGCAAGGCTGAACTGATAGACTACAGAACATCTATGAAAACAACAATATCTGTACTTCTTAGTTTCCAAAATCATTGGAAGTCCCGCATCATATCTGCCATGACGTCATCAACTTTAGCCACCTTCCCCTTTTTAGGTTGTAAAGGTCCCAAGGCCGCCTTGCGTTTCCGCTCCGCCAGCTCTATTTCTTTTTGTCCCTTAAGTAGACGACTTGCTCGTTCGTCCTTAATCTTTCGTCGTTGGGCCTCAATCTCAACAAACTTGCGTTGAAAAAGTACGTTGTTATACATTGTAGAGTATTCTTTCTGTTTACCAGTGTGAACAGTCACTACAGGCCGCGGTGGAATTGGAGCCCTGACGCCATCGACCATCGTGTATGAAGACTCGCTAAAGGCGTCAAACTCGGGACATGTCTTTTTGATATCCATATCTAGTGTGTTTGTTTCACCTGAGATTGTGTATGCAATAGCACCCCAACGTGACGGTGGAAGTTGGCAATAGCGACAGAGGCTGAGAGATGCCATGTGAGAAACAAAGTTACGCCTGTGAACATTGATGTTAAGCCGATGGAGAAGATCTGCCATGGTAGGCGTTGTCTCGGTTCCATCATCACCGCTTTGTGAATGATAGATTCGTCCCTTTTGTGAGTAGACAAGTTTGTCAAACATAGAAGAAAGATTCCGATGAGTGTCCATGTCCCCAGTCTCTTTTCCTGAGCCATCTTGAATAAGGGATATAGCGTCCCGTGTTGATGGCTCACTGTTCCAGTATGAAGTGGGCGTGTTCCTATGTCTCATGATGTTGTTTCTAAGCGGCACTCCTTGGACTCTGGGCGGATTAACATACGCATCAACCAAAACAAGAGAAGGGAGCAACGCAAGGTCCTCGAGACACGCAAAGGTAAGTGTCATCATACCACTCAACTTGAGAACACGAAGCATAGGGAACGGATTGGGGTCACTGTCAGTTACCTTCCGCCACAAAGCATCCGTAATATCCATCAACTCGCCGTCGCTTTCAGTAACAGTCCAATTTCTGTGAAGCTCGAGAATGCCCAAATTTGGCATCTTAGACAAGTTTAAAAACTCGTTCGCATCAAATTCAGTACCAGTGGAAATGATGAGATGGGAAATCCACTCCACCGAAAGCGACGTTAAATCCCTTTGGATGACCGCAAACGGCCCAATTGAACGACACGCATGGAAATACGGAAGCCATGCGTTCATAGGGATTTTACCAGATTGCAAAAGTTCTATCACAGGGCGAAAATTCATCCATGATCGAAAAGAAAACCCATACCTTAGATGATGATATTAGTCCCTGTTTTCATACAGCAGTTGTGTCCTGATTTACCTTAATGACACTTCATTGAACGCCTTCTTCATGTAACGAACCAAGGTGATATTACCCGATAATTCTAATTCGGGTAACTCTGTGGCATTTTGGCAAATGGTTTCGAGGCAAATGGACGTCAGTGGCCGTACGCCTTCTGGTGCGGGCCTCACCGGTGGTCGGTAGTGAACCTCCTCCCATTCTTTATCCCAAGTGTATGTAGAACTGTTTTGATCATTTTCATCCATGTTAATGTGTGTCTTCTGAAAGGTAAATGTAAAGTGTTGGGTAATAGATGAAGAAAGTAAAGATGTCAAGTTCGAAGTTTGGTTTGGAGACCTATCACATTTGCAGTCCAATGTGGCCGAGTTAGGGTTACGGCATGTCAGGCAAGGACCGCTTGGCACTGTCACAACTGTCAGCCTCTGCCCTGTCTGATGGCTACTCACTAAGTGTTCGCTTCTCACTGATAACTGTATAGGAATTGCACCCTATATAGACCATGATAGAACGTTCCCCAATAACAAAGTCCAAAGGTACCAATTCTTTTGGCGCAGTGGTATGCTGATGCCTCCCAGTCCGTCAACAACACTGATGGTATAGAATACATGTGATGTTATCTCCGGGATAGTTGGTAAAGCAATTGTAAACTTTTGAATGTTGATGGCCTAGACCCCCAATAATTTCCACGGCGTATTTGCTTCAGTGATTTCAGGTTATGTTAGTCGTGTTTATTTGTGATAATGTTAATATGTCCATTCAAGCCTCTTTGTTTCTGATAGTCCTGTGTCCTGATGTTGAGTAAAAGACAACCCTAGATCGTCTAAGTGATAAACAATCACCTAGGGTCGTTCATTGTTCGAGGTAACGAAGACAAGGTCAGTGCTTGTGGTCGGTGATGTCATGAATGCTTCAAGTCTGTGAAGCGTCTAGAGATAATACGGACCATATGTCGGCTCTATAGAGGCTTCCAGCAGCGACGGTCTTTCCATCGTAGACGGTATCGAGAGTCCACTAAATGTCTTACTATCAACCGAAAGTCAGTATCTCATCGCGAAAGAACGGGGACGATGATGATGTGAAAATTCCACATATGGACCATAACAGCGCCAACGAGGACAGCGAGGGTCGCAAAAAATACTGAATTTTAAAGTCGCGTGATCAAAGAGGAATAGAGAGTTAAAAGAATATAGTGAGTACGAGAAAAACAGTCATACGTTTATACTGTTGCTCTTGGGTTCCAGCAACTTCGTGGCATGCCATAGTTCCTTTCAATCCTGGAACGTAAACTCTGTAATACAGTGGCCGTTTAAGAGATTCTGACTGTTAGTTTTTAGCGTCGACGTTTACTTTATGAATACCTCTCGAGCCATTTTTTTCATATGGCTCGCCAAAAGGGCGTTCGCCGGGTCAAATTTGAGTAGGTCATTGGTATTTTTACCAGCGACTTGAAAACACAAAGCCACCAAAGATCTGGGAGTCTTTGGATTGGGTGTAAGTTGTCAATAATGAATAGACTACCACTATTTCGTGAAGTAGGCCGGCCTTCGACGGTTTACTTTTTTGTTATGCATAATGCCAACTTGGCCGTGAGAAACTTGTGATAGTTGTATCTTGGGCAGGTTTGTAGATGGTGCTGTCAAAATGTATCAAGGGAAGTGTGTTCAACTACTAAAATGGAAACATACAGCACTATTATAGACATTGCAATCAATGATATTTAACATTAAAACGCCAGGTAAATAAACAACAGATAATAAACGACAATGCGAACCCCCATCCTTTTTGTTATGCTCCAAACCTACCCTAGTCGTCAATGACATCAATCTTCTCAATAATCTCTCCACCAATCCGCGCAATCTCCAGCAAGATACCCTTCTTGTTCAACTCAACAAGGTCATCCTCACCCGAAACTCCAACAAAGTTGTAACCCAAACCCACCTTGAAAGGCTGTCTGACATCTCTTGCCTTGGTGGTCCAGATAGCACCAATAACCGAGTCTCTCTCACCACCCCAGAAGAACTCCATAGTCTCGCTATAAGCCTTCCGCAACTCATCAACCAACACGGCCACGGGGAACCGGGCGATAGGAAGTGGGATGGAAGAGCCCGGGGCGGCAACACCAAGGTTCTTGAACTCCCGAGCGGTAGCAGAAGGGAGAGAAGCACCACCAACAGCACCTGGGCCACCAATAGTGGACAGAATGGTGCTAATAGCGTCACCCGAAAGGTGGAAGAGAACATCGTAGTCACCCAATGGGGCCTCGAAAAGAACAGCCAGATCATTTTCCGAGATGTAGTCAAGGGCTTGTCCCTCTTCGTGAGTTCCACGAGCTGCTTTGCAGGCAACCTTGGCAAGTCTGGTCATACGGGCAGCAGCAATCCGCGAAGGGCCGTTGCGGGTGTAGGCATGACCGGAGGTCTCTTGAGGAGTGGCGACAAACAAAACGAGATTCTTCATCTGGGGGTCTCTTGATCTCCAAGCAGCCAATTGATCTCTCAATCCTTGGCGCTCGGCGAGTGTCATAGGACCATTCTCGCCACTCTCGTTATCAACAATGAGTGGCTCGTCACGCCAATCCCAACGGGCAAGCATAGACAAGGTGCGAAGGAACCCGGTGACGGGGGACGCAGGCATAGCCCAAGGAGAGGGCTCGAGGAAGGCCTTAAATACGAACAGCTCGATAAGTTCTTCGGAGAAGAAATCAGAAAGCTTCTGGGTGGCAAACCAGAACTTAGTAAGACGGGTAGCACCAGAGAGAGCAGGGAGACGCTCACACGCGGTGGCGATGGTTTGGGAGTGAAGAGGGAGGAGCTCGTAAGTGTATCTGTTTTCGGAGAGGGCAGCCTCAGCGGCGACACGGACACCGATATCCAAAGTCTTGTTGATGACCTGGCGCTCCAGGAGGACATCTTCCATCTCAGAGTAAATGCGCAGGCGGAAGGCAGCACCAGTGTTGTAGACAACATCCAGGTAAGCAAGGTTAGAGATACCCTGCTCTGCGTTGTCACGGCCAAGATAGGCGGTGATGTTGTCATGAGCCTTGGCTAATCTCTTGTGAATATCAAGCAAGAACTCGATCTTGGCCTCCTGGATGGCGACCAGGTTCTCGGGCCACTTTCCAGAGGCCTCGAAGTACAGAAGGACATCGATAGCCTTAATGGGGCCGGTGAATTTACCACGGAGCTCGGGGAGATCCAATGAAGTGTATCGCGCGGCGGAGCCAACCTTGGCCATACGGCGGATGTGAAGTGGCACTCCCTCAAGAGCACGCACATCCTTCTCGAAGGTCTGGAAAGCGGTTTGAGCCAGGGAAAAGGCCTGCTTGTCGAGGGGGGTCAAGTTAAGGACCCCTGGAATACCAGAATCTTGCAGCTCAATGGATTCTGAGTCAAGCTTGAAATGTCTCTCAAGAATGTGCAAAGCAATCTCTTCGCAAATCTCCGTAGGAATACGCTTCTCCCATGGCACACACTCACGGATGATGCCATTGGGAAAGCGGCGAAGCTCAGCGCGGGGACCCCAGAACCGACGGAAGTCGGCAGCCTCCTCTTCCTCCTCGTTCTCAGGACCATCATCCCTGATACGTGAAGCATTCGCCGCATCAAAGATAATACCAATACTAAAAATCTCCTCATCCGACTTAGCCTGGCGGCCAGTGACAGCCCAAGAGGACTTAGGTACCCAGCTTACGTGCACAAGCTGGGCACGATCACTGTACGCCCGAGACAGAACCCGGTACAGCTCACTCGAGATACCCAGGGCCAAACCTTTCTTGTCGGTGCCAGACTTAATCTTGCTAGTGACAGGGGCAGAGGCATCAACGGCCACATGAAGCACAGCGTCGTAAATCTGCGAGGCGACATCAGCCTTGACGATGAAGGTGGATTCAAACTGAGCGAGGCCGGGGTTTCCGAGGACTTCGTAGGTGGACCTGGCGTAGAGGCGGAGGAGACCAGCAGACCAGGCGGTCATTTTATAGGCGATGTTGAGATGTCTTTCGGGGTCGTACAGAACAGGGCGACCAGTTTCAGTGGCTTCTTCGGCACAACTAGCCTTAGCGGCACCACCGAAAACAAAGGTGGAGCCGGTCAAGTCAGCAGCAGACAGGAACTGCATAGCAGCCTTGAAGAGCTCGGTAGCACTGAGAGATGTAGAAAGACCACTCTTCTTGGACTTCTTTCCTGGGCCACCAGTCTTCAACAGAAGCGCAAGCATAAGGGACCATTCAAAAGCACCGAAACCACCCTTCGCGACCGCTCCCGAGAAACCCCTTTGCTGCAGCCAGATTTTTCCCAACACACAAGCATCGGCGTACGCTGCACACTCCTTCTTAGCGGCCGTGATAACCTTGAGATAAGCAATGTATGTTTCCTCGGCCTTGACCGTGTTGTTGTAGAATGGCGTAGCCGGGAGTGCCGAATCGCGCTTGTCCTCGGCCACACCCTGTTTGTTGCAGCAAGTCCATGGGGCAAGCTTAGTCTTGGGAAAGAGGCTCGCCGGGGCGCAGGGTATTATCCGAATAACGTAGTTCTCGAACCGAGTTTCCTTGTCCTCGCTCTCGGAAGTCTCCTCCTCATCCTCGGTGTCATCCTTCTTCACCACACGCAACAAAACAACCGGCAACAGCTCGTTTCCTTGCAGGTGCTCAAACTCTACTCTAACGTCGTCACCCAGCGTTTCTCTCGCCGCCGCAGCAATGTGCGCCAGGAAATACGCCCTCCGGTAAAAGTAGCGCATGTTCATGTAATCCTTTTCTTGGAACATATCCTTGGGCATTTCTACAACCATGTCGATACCAGGGGCTTGTTGTCCGCGGACCATGGTCCGCATGACATAGGAACCGACGACATTGATCTTGGATGGCGGGAGGAACGAGACGAGATACGGCGAATCGGAGGCGGGTCTAGGGTCGGGGTAAGGAACTACGAGCTTGTGTTTCTTCTCGAAGCGCTTGGTCGCGGGGCCAATCTATCATCAAAACCAGGTTAATACACACTTCTCATTCTAAATCCACCGAAGCCCAAAATCCACATACCTTCTCAGCTTCACCGGCTTCCAATTCCTCTACAGCAGTCTTCAACTTGAAAAGAATGCTATCGGCTCCCGCAAACTCCTTCTTGTAATCCACCTTAACATTCTTCAACAGCTCTTCTGTCTCCAGTACGAAAGTACTCGCCGTCGTCAGGCGCGCCGCAATTTTTAAGTCGGCGTTGAAGCCACCAGCATGGTGCGTCTTCACTCTTTTGGGTTGGGACTCCATTGTTATCGCCTAATTGATTGGGTGTGACTCGGAGAGTAGCGGATAGCGATGCTTGGATAGGATTAGTTGACAGATGTCAACGGCAGGGTGTAAGAGAATGATTTTCAAAATTAGGTCATTAGTGGGAGTCGGTCTATCTCAAGACATCCGCTCATATATCGTCATCGACACAGGCTTCTAGGCTTCGACTTGTCAATTGTAGCACTGTTTCTAGACTAAGAATTTTTGTCGCACCTTGGCCTCTTATCGATACCTAACTTTTTTTCGGGATCCTTATCGATAAAGCTATCAGGGTACATGGGTACAAGCCCAGGCTTGTGTAAATCATGAATGTAACACCAACATAACGACATCGAATACAAGACATGATGAGAAGAAATTTCCATTACGGTCTGACAATGTTCCAAACTACCATCCATAACGCCAGGACAAAACTGAAAAACCCGTCCAAAACAACCAGAAAAAAAAACAACCTGTTGAACCCGCAAAATAGCAAACCCCGTAGTCGTCAACACCAATTTGACCGACAACCACCATGTACAGCAACATCGCCATAAGTCTATATCTTGAAGCCGTCTCTATAGACAGCAGAAAATTACAAAACATCCGCCATGATGCTTATCACTTACAACTTCTTAATCTTCTTATTCTCCTTCATGTTGAGCTGGTGCGTAGAGTACGAGCAGAAGCGGTCCTTGATAGCCACAACTTCATACGTACCCTCCTGCGAAGCCCGAACAATCTTGGTGTTCTCGTGCGAGACCTCGTGGCGAGTCTCCAAGATGGTGCTCTTCTGACCCTTGCGGGCGTTGGTACTGCGAGTGTAGGTGAACTCAAAGGGAGGAGTACCGCCAAACTCGAACATGATCTCTACCTCGGTACCCTCGTGAATGTCAACTTGAACCTGTTTACCCTTGCTGATGCGAACACTGGGCAGAGCGTGAATGTTCTTGGTAATGTTCACAGCAGCCTCGCATTCACTAGCCTTGTCCGAAATACCAGTGATAGTGAAACGACCGGGAGTCTCGGCGACACGACGGAAGTTAGTCGTAGGAGCCTTAGCAACACGCTTTCCATTGAAGTCGTAGACAATCTCAAAGGGAGGTGTACCAGACAAAGTATACGAGATACGCTCACCCACGCAGTAGTCCTCACGGGTCTCCAGAGGCCAAATGGCGGGGGCTTCGTACATGTGAACCGCGACCGAAGGGCTGTCAAGGTCGTATCTGCGCTGGCAACCACGAGCATCACGAACAGTCCGAATCTTGACCTGCTGGCTACCCAGCTGAAGGATCTCGCGGGGAATCTTGACACCATACGAGTTACTCTCAACGGAGGCAACAGTGTATGGCTCAGAGGGGCCACCACTGTGGTGCTTGATTTCGAACTCAACGTAGAAAGGCGCAACACCCTGGAGGGTGATGGGGATCGTTTGGTCATTGGTCTGTTCGGCCTTGCAGTACTTGAAAGAGGAACCGGGCTTGCTGAAGGAAGCAGAAGGTCTGGCGTTAACACGCTGGCGAATCTCCAGGCCCTTGAAGCTGCGGTCACTGTTGTAATAGCTGTCCTCAAGAGAATCGAACATGTAAACGTTGTCACCGGGTCTGCTGGTGTCGAGAGAAATAGATGAACGCTCCATGGGGACATCAAGCTCGTGGCGACTGATTGACTTGCCACCCCGAAGAGCCTGGTGTCTGATCTCGTAGTTAACGTGGTACGGACCATGACCCTTAAGGATAAGCTCAATGCCGTCAACGTCACCCTCACAGACATCAACCTTGCGCCAAGCAGTTCCATCCTCGGTAATAGTTTCCGAAAGTTGAAGACTAAGATCGGGCTTCTCAAACCAGTCAACCTCAAATTGGCGGGCATCGATGTCGACATTACCGTGGCACATTTTATCATAAACATCAACAAGTTCGTAGACACCCTTCTTCGAGACCATAATGCGGTCATTGGCGTCGAAGAGAGTCATCTTCTCCGTCTCACCAGTGAGCGAGTTTCTATACGAGACAGCCCAAGGACCCTCACCCTGCAGACGTACAGGCAGACCAACCTTGCTGTTTTCGACAGCAAGGACCTTGCGACGGCTCTCGATAAGACCAAAGCTGATACGCGGCTTCTGGCGGCGAACATTAACCTTCACCTGATCCTTCAAAAAGGTAGGGCAGCCACGTCTGTCGCTAACACTGTTCAGAGCGACAATGTACTCACCACCGCGAACTAAGGGGTCGGTGACAATAGTGTAATAAGAAGAAGTGATACCAGTGACCTTGTGGGCGCGACGGCGACCCTCGTGGACAATCTCATACTCAAGGTTGTAGGGGGCCTCACCAGTGAACAAGACCTCAACCTCAGCCTTCTCTTCGAGGCAAGAGTGCGCAGAGCTGTGAGTGATCGTAGCGGAGGCAGCAGGTTTGACATCCTGCTCCAAGTTGAACTCAGAGCCAGAGAGGGGACTGTCACCGTAAACGGAATCACTGACACTCTTGAAACGGTAGCTATGAAGGCCGGCATTGATAGGACGCAGCTCCATCTGGTGACGAAGACCATTAACAGTGACGGTCTCCTGACGAACTCCCAGACCGTTACGAACATCGTACTTGACAAGGAAGGGAGGAGTACCCATGAGATCCAGGTCCACACGCAGACCAACAGAGTTACCAGCGCACTTATCAGAGATAGCCTCTGACTTGACCTTGAGAGTGGGCTCAAGAGGATTGATCAACATGCAAGACGAGGGCTCCTCGATCTCACCCTCGCATCCACCGCTAATAACCTTCTTCAGAGTGTAAAGACCAGACTCGGTAATTGAAGGGACATCACGGGAATTCTTGGCCTTGTACTTAAAAGTCGAAACACTTTCGCCATGGTCGCCATTGCTGGTAAGAGTGTCCAGGGGAGAAAACTCCCACTCAAGCTGGTGTCCACCAGAGAGGGCAGGGCCACCAGGCATGTTGACGGAGATTGGCAGAGCCATGGGCTTACCCTTCGCGGCTAGGATGGGCTTGCGAAGGTCGCATTCGGTCAGGTGAGCGCGAGGGCGCTCCGTCACCTTGAACTTCTCGGTGAGCGAACTCTTGATGGGATCGTGGTCCAACTCGTCTTCTGGGGTAGTGTAGTTAACGGTGTTGCCGAAAGCATCGTGGACCTCGTGAACAAAGTATTGCCATTCGCCAGCCGAAGACATGGATTCGTTAACACCAACTGAGATACTGGCAGGGCGAGCCCATGAGTAATCAGCATCGCCGTCGGGAGATACGGAAGAACCACCGAACATAGGCGATACAAAATCCTCAGGTTGCAAACTCTGGAAGTGGAAGCTACGGTCTTTACCGTTGATGGTGCGATCGTACTTGATCTTCAGGGGAGGTGTACCCTCGACATCGAAGAACAAATCAGAAAGATCACGGATACAGCGGTCGGTGCTAGGGGGCGAGCGGATGTTGACTTTGGGGCATTGAACGACGAAGGTATCGCGGGTGAATCTCTGAACCTCAAGCTTATATTCGTCCAGTACCTTGGAAAGGCGGTAGACGCCAGGCTTTTTGGCAGGGTAAAACGCTTCGATCATTTCCTCCTCACCTTCAACCTCTTGTTGGCGAATCTGGCGAACAATGTTGCCAACTTCCTTGCGGTTGAGCTTGATGATTTCGGGGGTGTTTGTGAAAAGGTCGATTCTGGTGAACTCAATCTCGACGGGGATAGTGCCGTTGAACTGAATAGGGATTTGGACAACTTTGCTGCTAGGGCCGATACAGAATGGGATTTGTTCACGGTTCAACATGGCGGTACTATATTACGTAGGTTTGTTAGCAAGGAATTATACGCAACTTGATCTAGGAGGCGTCTAACGTACCCTTCAGGCAAGATGTTGATAATCTGTTTACCCATAATGAGCGAAGAGTTGTGCAAAATGTGGGACACGCGGACATTGTGCTCGGAAATGGCGATTTCACTGTCGAACACGGTCTTCCAGAGAGCGGCAATACCAAAGTGGAAAGGGAACTAAAATATGAACATGGTTAGCATCTATATGACGTAAACCCGCATTAGGTTCGTGTCACAACTTACAGCAACATTAAACATCAACATGTAATCCAAGAGAACATGGATAACATAAACGAACATACGACTTGAACCCGCAAGCTCCAACCATGGGATGCGCAGAGCAGATATACCAAAGATGAAGGCCCAATCAATAAGGGCCCACTTGAGGAACAGCGCGGGCGAAGATTCATCCTCCTCAATGACCTGAACCCAGTTGAAGAAACGCCAGACCATCAGCAAACTCCATATGGCCATAACAATGATGCGCTGCTGAGGTCCATCGAGTAGGTCGACTGGGATGACGGGCGAGCTACCATCCGGTGTAGGGTTGGCTTGTGGTGCGACGGGGAGTGAACTAGGTCGTGAGAATTTGCCGATCGAGTTGCCGCGTTCAAACTTGAACTTTTTCTCGTCTGGTGGTGATGGGACAAGGCCCGAAGGTTGAGGCTTCCATGTGCGTCGGGGACGGACGGCACCTTCTGGCGTCCGAGGGAAGTGTCCCGCCTTGATTTTGGGGGTTTGATCCATTGCGCCGACGGTTTAGGCGGACATGTGATAGAGCGCAAGTAGATGTGTCTAGGGCGACGCTTGTATCGGTGTCGATGAATGCGTAGTTGTATGTAAAGAAAAGCGTGATGACGGGTTTGTCGAAGCGAAAGTTTGAAGAAGCTAGGCTGAACAGCTCCTCACGTGGGGACAACAAACTTGAACGACGTTCCACTTCACTGAAGAACGGAACAAATAACAACTTTTTTTCGTGGAAAAGAAAACGATAATGTGGCGCTTATCGCAGTACCAAAATCTGCCCAGGAGAGAAGATGCTGGTCGCGAACAAGAGCTCAATGTAAATAAGTCAAAGTCAACAAGTTCAAAAAAGCACTCTAGAAAAAATCTAGAACGGATTGTTCTGGTGATACTCTATTGCTAAGCTAGGTCAGTAAAGCTCAGGTGAGAATATAGTGCTCTTTTTTTCTGTCACGTCCTAAAGCTGACGCGACTAGGGTGACAATTTGTGGAGCCTTAATGCCTTTATAGAAGGCCATTGGCCCAAATTGGGAAACAACATGCCTAAAGAAATCCCCTGGTTGCTGCTACAACGATCACACAGAACTGTAACTAGAAGAAAACAACATTTTATGCAGAATTAGGTTTAAAGGATGATCTGTACTACATGCTATGAATTGGGCTGAGATGAGTGTGTGTGTACACATGTCTGAATGTTTGGCGCCATGGATGTATAAAGTCAAGCCTAATATGCACATCTGTAGTGCTGTCATCAATTCTTTTGCCACCTTAGTTTTAGTGAAGTTTTAAGGGTGCACTAAACCGAAGTTGAATGGTTGTTTCTCATCAAACAATCACAGTATGACAAAGAACATATGCATCTTTATGCTAATCAAATACGGCCCTAGTCGCGTTTAGCGCCGTGGTGAACAACACACTCAAAGATAGACATATTGAACATGCATACGTATGTATGTATATGCGCTGACATTCTGAAATAACGGGTTCAGTGTAATCGGAAGTGTGTAATGGATACACAAATATATATTCACATATGTATGTATGTACAAATTCCAACGAATAAACTATAACAACAAGTTTTCTCCATACAACTGACAAAAGGTAAGAATAATATACAAAGAAGAATTGAAGATCTGGTGAATTTTATACAACACTCTGACTTGCCATCACTGATGGCAAGACTCTGAAGAGACGGTTCTTTGTCTAGAGATATGGGTACTCAGTTTCCATATTCGAAATGAATAAGGATCTGTGAACGTCGTAGTTTTTGAAGTATTTGCCACAACGGAGCACCAACTCGTCCGGCAAGTCTATAGGCGAATTAATCACTTCAATGTTTGATTCGACGACAAGCGCCGGCAGAGCGTTACTGCCTCCACTATATAGAAAGTTAGTCACCTAAAACTATAAGACCAACATTGGCTTATGTTCAACTTACAGGCAGTAGTAGTAGAATGATTCGGTCGCGAACTCTCGTTCTATTGGCCTCCATCCCGTAATAACTGCCAATGATCGGTACTTGGCATGGCGAAAGATCTGGCCAACGTGATACAATGGCGGGGGGTTAAAGTCATGGCGGTTGCGGACAATCACACGATCACGCTCCCATTCCAAATCCCGCGGACGATACGGCATCATTGTGGACGATGGCGAGTGGAAAGTCGTATATCCAAGTGGGCTAGCGGTAACGAAGCGCTGGAGAATCCAAGTATCCTCTGGCCAGCTTTTCTTCACTGTCATTTGAAGAGTCTCCATGGAAACCTTCCAGTTAGGATGCCACGATGGAGTATGTGTAACCGCTGCCCATAATGCAGCGTATGCGGCACTTAGAACATTGTTGTATGATCTTCTACCCGGAAGAGCGGAAGCTTCAGATGAAAGGTCTGCATTCATAGATCGGATGCGTTCGCAAGAAACTTGAACATTCCGCGCATGTCTAGCAATGATGATGCTTGGATTTGCTGGTTTCAGCCAATCTGGTTCGTGAAAGTTTAGAGCGCTCAATGCTAGTTGCATAGTGTGCAAGCTAACCTCGCCATCCTTATCGTAAGGGTCGAGTATCACTTGTAGAAGAGATGAATCGGCCTGTAAGAGGTCGATAGTGGCTTCACGTCCGTCGACAGTTAGGCCGCTAGGTGGCCGAACTATAACATGAAGCTTTCCTGGGAATGGACAACAATCGGCACGGAGTCCAAGGCGGCGGGCGAGACCACAATATATAACACACTGTATCAATGGGATAGATATGTGTTCCTCGTCGTCTATAGCCTGTCCCAGGAAGATACTCTTCAGGTAGTAAAACCGGTGTGACACAGCCTTGCATCCGACATACCTCTTAGCACGAAGCCACTGGTTCAAAGTGACAGCTAAGTCGCGGGTAGTCATCGTTGCGATATCCGGAGTGTCTTGTCTGAATTCTTCCGCCCAAGCATCAAGGCGCTGCTTAGACCATGACACCCCGAACGATATATCTACTGGCGCGAACATATCAAAGGCTGCGATGCCGTCTTCCAGATCTTGCGGGTTCCAGTCTGAGTTTGAATACCGCAACTCTCTATAGGAGGACGCCTGGGTGAGCATATCTCTATTTGGACCTTTCCCTATCCATCTAAACACAGCCATGGCCCGGTGCATACTATTCAGGGCAATGTCGGCATGAAACCTATCATTTGTTAGTCCAATAAGCTTATACAAGTTACGTAGTTTAAACACACCTCCGTGTCAATGCCTCTGGGTGCTGCCAATGGTGTAATGCCATTTGTTCCAAAAGAAACTCCTTAGAGTCCTCTCCCAACATGGAAAGTTTCTCGAGGCGTAAAAGTCGGCCAGCACGTTGTTCGATCATGTTGTTAAGTAACTTTTCAGCTTCCATGTTACGCCTCTGCCGAGTGCAATACATCTTCCTCCAATCTACCAGGAATATCGGTTTCGCCAAATTCCCAGCATAATTGTGATGTGGGCTCCAGTACTTGAACGATTTACAATGTTCCTTCCATACCATCCGATTTATTGCAATGTCGCGAAAGCGGCGGCATGTAGCTTGTAAGTTGGCATTCTCTTTGGGCGACAAGAAGTCGACTATCCGATAGATCAGCTCATTAGGAAGGTCTTGTATTTGAAAAGACATGATCAAATAGCGTATTATGAGGTCTGTTATTTGAAGAAGTCGACATGTATGCCTTTTCCGAGGTGTCAGAGGTCCAAAGTCGGATGTAGTTTGGGTCTCCTAGAATCGTAGCACCGCACCGGGTATAAATGCGAGATGCGGTGATACCGTACTTGGATGTTCTAGGTGGCAGTCGAAGAATATCACAAACACCAACACTCAAACAAACAGGCCCTATGGGGCGGCGGTAAAGCCAATGGCCTATAACAGCTGTGTCGAGAAGATACTGAACAATGTTGTGGGAATATGCTAGCCTGATGAAGATCTAATGACGAAACTAGGCGAGAAAAGCCGACTGGCAAAAATTGGGCAGCAAGTGGGCCTATTCGTCGTGGTCCAGCCGACACAGGTAATGCGTTTCAAAGACACCTTGAAGGTATGGACGTCGATGACGTACCGGGATACCGGGTAGTAAATTCTTATCCGCAAGATCAATCGGTAGCCTACGGCATTCGTTACTCGGCAATTGAACCGAATCCGTGGGCGTGGGGGAGGAACGACGGGGGTCGGGATTGGATATTTAACACCCGGTGGCAAGTCCGTAGAATTGTGAAACGCAGAGGTGCATATGGCAACAGCATCAGCAAGCAAAATGGTAAGCCTGCGTTTAATCGTTGTAGCTTCGTTGTGTAAACGGAAGGAATAAGGTACAACAAGATAAGTAACTACCACGTACAAATGCAGTGATTAAAAAAGAATTCGATCATAAAAATGAAGGTTTGTAAGGTTTCTAACTGAAAAGAACCATCTGTGGTTCGTCTAGAGCTCTCCAAAGTTGGCGGCGGATCAAGAATTGCGATAGGTTATAGGTTTTCCCCACTATTTTTGTCAAGAGTGTGCCAATGAGCGAGCATGATTGCGAAATGACGTTGGAAGAAAAATACAAAGTTAACTGGCTTTGTGGACCGGGGTCAAATTGATTACCTAGTTCGCTACTATCAACGGACAAATGGAAGGGTTAACGATGACTACCCAAGGGTCTATACACATAACTATATTTTGAGTGTGCTCCACATTCTTAGACTTGATTGGTTGGCGTGCCATCATGGGATTGCCATGACCTAAATGGGAAAATAGTAAACAAACGCGACGCCGGGTTGGGTGAATTTGCGACAACCCTGTGAAGTAACAACCCAGCGCATTGTCAACTTTGATATCCCGAGTAAAATTATTGATTGTCAGCCCTATTTTTTGTCAATCGTTAATGTCCAACCTACATCACTTATTGTACAATATCATCTGTTCGTTTACTTTCCTCTCAAGCAGACCCTATCGACATTTACTGGAAATTTACCGGCGGTCCTTTCAATTCCCTTTGACGCTCACACGATACACGATATTTACTTACTTTCAAAACACTTGTCCGCCAATATTCAACAAACTACGCATGTCTAGTTATTCTGCTCATGATTCACCAAAATTAATCTTCGATATTCTCTTAACGAACCTATCCACACACAATGGCCTTCGCCGGCTTCGGTAGCGTCCTCGATACACCGAGGACAAATCAGGATGACGCGACCTACCTCAAGCAACCTGAGCTCGATATCTCACAAGAAGCCCCATTCACTTCACCAACAAAGGAAGATGCCCAAGAAAATCTATTCAACCGACTCCGAGGCGGCCGGTCCGCTGCCACACTCAGAACTCCACGGCGAGGCCCCCTTGCTGACCGGAACAACATGCAAGATCCAGGCATGGTCGCCTTCACTCCATTACTCAAGTCGACAACCAAGAACAATGAATTCAGAAGGCGAGGGAAAGAGAACGGGAAAGATGGACCTGGAACACCACCTGGACTTCTCCAGCGCATAGAGGAGGATCTCTCACCACTACCAGCATTTGGGAACTCTCTCCTTGGTCGTTCGATGATGTCTGTTGACTCTCCATTACCAGTTGCCCCAGTCAGCGTGAGCAGCGTTGAGTCCACGCCACTCAAGTTACCACCAAAACGGAATTTCTTAGGGAAAGGACCTCTCGAGAGCGACAACCAGCTTTCCCTACGCGAGCAGGAGAACGTTATCGACAAAATTGAGAAGGAAAACTTTGGGTTAAAGTTGAAGATCCATTTCTTGGAGGAAGCTCTGCGCAAAGCCGGTCCCGGCTATAGTGAAGCCGCTCTGAAGGAAAACACGGAACTCAAAGTCGACAAGGTCCAGATGCAACATGATCTCAAGCGGTACAAGAAGCACCTTACGGTGGCGGAAAAGGATCTCGAAACATATCGCCAGCAGATGATCGAATTACAAGAACGCAGTAAACGAAAGCATGCCGACGAAGGTCTCAAGTCCGAATTCGCAAAGGTTCAGCAACGACTCGAAGACAAGGAGTCTGAGATTCTCCACCTCAACACCCAACTCGAATCGGCTGAATCAGCCAGTCTTACAGCCGAAAAGCTGCGCGAAGAAATTGGTGACTTGGAGGCCGAACTACGCGAGAAGGAGAGAGTTATAGCTACTCATCAAGACGAGCTTGAGGAGTTGCAATCTAGGGTGGTGGATTCGAAGAGTCAATCGCGGGAGTTGGAGCAAAAATATGAAGATATCGAAGACCTGCAGCAGTCATTACGAGAGCAGGAGGAGGCTCTGGCTGCCAAGGAAGACGAACTTGCGGAACTCCAAGCTAATTCACGAGAGCAGGAGCGGGTACTCGATCAGAAAGAGGAGGAGCTGGCTGAGTTGCAATCCAAGGCGAAGAGGTTGGAAGAGAGGGAAGAGGAAATTGCGATGTTGAAGGAGAAGTTGAGGTCTTCACGTGCTAAAGATGACGAGCTCAATGAGATGCAGGAGACGCTACGTCGCTACGAGGACCGGGATACTGAGCGCCAAGCCGAATTTGAGGGTCTCAAGGAAAAGCTTCGCAAATCACGAGAGACTGATGTCAATTTGAGTGATACTCAAGAGCAACTCAGACGGCTGGAGGATCGTGATGCTGACCGGGAGGCTGAGATGGAAGCTATGAGAGAAAAGTTACGGCGAGCGAAGGACCGTGAGGTTGAGGCAGATCAAATGAGAGAGAGACTGAGGACGTTAGAGGGTCATATAGCAGAGGCTGCTTTGATGGAACAGAGGCTCATAGAAGCAGAATCACGATCCAAAAACGATCAACGCATGTTTGCCGAACTTGAGTCACGTTACAAGCTTGAGCAACGGAGACTTATTGAGTTAGAGGAGAAAGCGCAGTTCGGAAACCAGGCCAACGATGACTTGGAAATTGCTCGGGATACAATCGACGACCTGGAACGCAAGATTCGTCAAATGGAAGCCACGGCTTACGATATGCAAAACAAGGTTGACGAGGCGATTCAGGAGAGACAACGTGCTGATGCCGATTTGGAAGAGCTTCAAGAGGTGATGGCCAACAAATCCAATTTCTCACGAAGCTTGTCCCGTCAGATCGACGAGAAGTCGCATCGTCTTCAGACCGAGCTGGAACAAGCTACTCGCGATTTCGCCAGCCTTGAAGTACAGTACCGCCAGACTCTTGCCGAGAATGAGGAGATGCGAACGGTGGGTCGCGAGATCAAGCGGGAGCGTGACAGCTTTGAACGTGATATTCAACTTGTCAAGGGCCGCTACATGAACATGGAGGCAGAGGTTGAGGCTATGCGCGAGCAGAAGGTTCATCTGGAGACACAGTACCAGCATATGATGGCCGAAGGTCAGGGTCTGCAGAAAGAAACTATTAAGTTGCGCAAGCTAGTCGGTGATCTTGAAACCAGTCTTGCCCGTGAGAAGGAGCGGATGATTGATGTCGACAAGGACGCGAGAGATATGTACAGAAATGATCTTGATCGCCTTAACCAGAACATCTTCCAGCTCCAAGCTGCTATCCGCGAGCGGGAAAATCTCTACGATACCGACAGTGAGCAGTGGCTTATTGCTAAGAATGCCCTCGAACAGGCACGCGATCATGCCGAGGCGCGGGCCACGGCTCTTCAGCACACAATCAATCGTCTGCGCCAGACCGGCGATAACTTGACTTCCAAGGAAAGCCAGCTTCAAGAGGCTCTCAAGGATGAGATGGAGCGTCATCAGCGTGAAGAAGCGTCTTTCATCCGCCGCATGGATGATCTTCAGGATGCTCTTGATGCCAAGCACAAAGCCCTTTCTGAGATTCGCAGTGAAATGCTGGGTGTGCGTGAGGAGCTTCGTCGGACGCAGACTGTTCTCAAGTCGGAGACCGAAAAGGCCATGGGCTTGGCCGATGAGGTGGAGGTTCTCCAAGCTGCACTGGAGGAGGATGCCGAAATTGCGGCCGAAGAAAAGCAAGAGCTTCAGGACCAGATTGAGTCTCTACGTGCGACTACCCGCGCCAATGCCTATGGTACATCTGACGAGGTTACTCGCCAAACCGCCAACACTCTGGAGCGTCTTCGCACTCAACTTGCCGAGTCATCCGCCAACATTAGCCGTGTCACTAAAGAGAAGCTTGCCCTTCAAGAACAGGTTGCTACTGTCAACCTCGAGCTCAAGACTCTCCGTGACAACCTTGCCGATGTCACTGCTGAGCGTGATGAGCTTGAAGCCGAGATTCTAGCCGTGTCCGACAAGCAAGGCGAAGAGACCTACCGGGTCGATAAGGAGCGGGTCGAATTACGGGCTGCCAAGTCGAGGCTTGAGTTTGAGGTTCGCCGATTACAGGCCGAGAACCACCGCTTAGAGGATCGTCGTGTGGACCTCCAACTTGAACTTGATCAGGAGGTTGAAAGGGGCCAGAAGGAAGAAGACAAGCTTGCGCAGCAGCTCAAGTCATTGCGCATTGGAACTGGAAATGCTACATCCGAGTCTCAAGAACTTGCTTCTGCTCACCGTACCATTCGTGAGCTTGAAAGCCGTGTTGCGGATCTCGAGGTGCGTCTTGTTACTGCCGAGGCTGCCAACAAGTCGACCGATGGTGACAGCGAGGTCTCTATTATGCGTCGTGACCTCACTATGGCCCGCAAAAAGGAAATCGAATATATTTCCCGCGAGAAGACCACTAAGGAGTCCATCCGTACCCTTAAGTCCCAGATCGCCTCTCTCGAAACACAACTTCACGAGGCCGAAACGAACAAGCTTCTCACCTCGCCTCAGACTACCACTATCGCCACTACCCCCGTTGCTCGTCGTGCTGAACTTGACATTCTGCGCAAGCAGGTTGAGTCTGCTAATCAAGCTCTTCAGACCGCCAAAACACAACTTCGCGAATCAGAGAAGAAGTCCGCTGAAGAGACTGCTGAGTTACATACCCGACTGGCTGATATAGAAGATGAGCGTACGGCACTTGAGGAAGCCTTGGACGAAGCTCGTCGCACTTCTGAGTCCCTGACGGCAAAGCACTCCCTGGAAACCCAACAACTCACTTCCAAACTTGAACGTGCCGAACGCGAAGCCGAATCAGCCCTCGTTGCCGCCGAAGCGGTTGCATCAAAGGACACCCAGCAAACGTCATACGAGTCTAAGGAACTCAAGAAGCAACTGCGCAAGGCCCTTCTCGAATCGGAAGCCCTTGAGCACGACGTCCGCATGCAATTTGAAACCATTGAGCACCTCACCACCACTGAATCTGCTCTCCGTAAGAAACTCGAGCGGACTCGCGGTGAACGGTCGGCCTTCCGCCAAGGTGCAGAGAAGATGGCTCGCTCGCTTAAGGTCCTGGAACAGTCTGCTGCGATGCATGAGGAGTTGGCGGGGACTTTACAAAGAGAGCTGGAGCGTGTTGAAGTTGAAGGACAGGTTGGCCGAGTCGAGGAAGTCAAAGAGTTACTCAAGAAGGAAGAAGAGAAACATAAGAAGGAGGTCAGAGGTGTGGCGTTACAAATGGAGTTTATGCAGGCCCGTTGGGAACGCGAAGCAAGTCTTCGTGCCGATGCCGCATTCGCCAAGAAATTCCTTCAATTGCAACTCGACGTTGCCCACGCATGGTACGTATCTATCTTTCTTGTCTCCCCAACACACGAACTAACAAACCCAAAGCAACAAAGCTCAGCTCTCAGAACTCGAACATATCCGCCGCAACGTCCTCGGCGATACAACCCCCCTTCCTATCCAGTCACAGTCTTCAAAACCAACACTCCGGTCCGTCGCAGTGGCTATCCGGTTCATGGTGCGGGCTACCCGGGCTGCAAGGGAGTGGCGGAAACAGGAGGCCACGCGGGTGCGGATTGTCGAGGCTGTCGAGGAGAAGAAGAGAGGTCAGCGGGTGGAGAATGTTCGGAGGGAGGTCAGAGAAAGAGGAGTCCGGAGGGATCGGGAGAGAGAACGGAGATAGGGGGGTTATGTTTTATGATTTTGGATTTTGGGGTGTTGGATTATGGGTATTGGATTATTTTCACTTTGACTTTGGGACTGGAGTTTGGTGGTTTCGTGTTTAGATTTACTTATTTGGAATTTTATTTATTGTTTATTTCTATTATCCTGCGTGACAGACATATATGTCACCTACCAATCCAACTATACAAAGTGACCAAAACCCCTTCAAACAACTTATAGGCGCCAAAGAAAAGAAGGCCAAAGAAAACAAGAGCCAAACATAACATTAACCCAAACCACGACAAAAGAAAAATCGCTACCGAATCAAGTATGGATAAAACAAAAGAAAAACGACAGAAGAAAAAACAAGAGATCCAAGGAACCACCACCATCTCACCAACAACAGACAGACAGACTTCCTAAAGCTGTCTTCACCTTCGTTTTCAGAGTATTCATATAAGTGGAAATACTCCATCTCGCCTAGTGAATAACGATTTCTACATAACAAACATGAGATTGGTATCTGCAAACTTGTTAGCATCTTTGTTCCAGCGCGAATGAACCGACGACAGTGAATAAGGAAACTCGATGCAGATAGAATAGAAACAAGAAAAAGGAAACGAAAAACAAAAAACAAGCAAGGCCGGCCAAAAAGAAGAACCCCCGAGAACTAATTTGGACTATCCAAAAGTAACAAATAAAAAAGGATACATGAGATTATATATGGTAAATGGAAAAATAAAGGTAAAGAAGGAAAAGCAAAAAGGAAGTTCCAACAAGGTGAAGAAGGGTGATTCTGGACCAACGGGTCATTAAGGAAATAGACGAGGCATGCTCTGTATGGGTCAAAAACGTGAGTAATCTATAGGGACAAGAGAAAAAAGAACATCAAAAACAGACATGACCAAGAAAACGTAAGGGGAATATAACAAAAGGAAAGAAAAAAGAGAAAAAAAAAAGAAAAAAAGAAAAGAAAGCCTCGGGGGATGCTTCAAATGGATGCTTCTGGGCGCGCCTCGTACTGCTTAAACACTAATAGGCCGTCGCCGGCTGGGGATTGCTTACTCAAAGGGTGTGAACTTGAAAGCTGCGGACGCTGGGTATATTCGTTTCCAAGCTCGTCGCGAATGTTATTGAGCAGCTGTACGTAGCTTTGTTGCGGGTTCTTGCTGAGGGCTGTTATGAAAGCCCACGACATGGCGCCGGTGGGTTGGGCCGCGACGGAAATGTCAGCACTACAGAGAGGGAGCAAATTTTGCCTGGTTAGTAGAGACGGGGGATTGGGCGGGAGAGCGAGCACGTACGACTTTTGGTTGTCTTTGCTGCTGGAGAACATTACGACGTCGGCTAGAGAGCCCTTTTCAAAGTTGGACCCCTTGTTGCCGGAAGCTAGCCGCTTGACAAAAGACTGGGCGCTGTTACCGATACTTCCCGATCCGGAGTTCTTGGATTGGGTGGCTCGGTCGGTCAGGCATTGTATGAGTTCCTGACCAGCGGCATGAGCCGAGTCTGGAACTTTCATGAGGCCTTGGGTGGAGTACATGTATGGTAGATCAAGCGCGGTGCCGGAGTGGCAGGAGTCGAAGATTGCTGTAAGTCGGACACCTTGCTGTAATGGCTGAACTAGGATGCGGTGCATTTCGTCGTCAGAAATGTGACCAGTTGTGCGAAAGTCGACAGGGTAGATGACTTCATCGTAGCCTTCATGGTCATCAACTTCGGGGTTTCTAGTTTGACCACCATGACCTGCGGTAGGTGTTAGTATGAGGATATTAAAGTAGACGTGATTTTGACATACCTGAATAGTGAAAAAACAAAGAATCCTGTGGTTTAGCATCCATAGAAAGCCAATGCATGGCACGCAAGATGTTGTGCTTTGTTGGATGCCCAACAGGGTTGTGCTGATCATCAGTGAGAATAACCATATCTTCTCTCTTGTAGCCAAACTGCTGAACAAGATAAGTTGACATGTTACGGACATCATTAATGCAACCACGGAGTTGCCCACGTTGACCAAAGTAGTTGATGCCAATCAAGAGAGCCTTTTTGCGACCGGCAGACTGAGATACTGGGGTGTTCTCATATCCAGTAATGGGAGTGGCCCCGGGAGTAGCACTTGGTTGAGGCATGCTGGGTGATGATGCCCCAACATAGCCATTAGACTGAGCATATGGACTTGACGGGTGAACAGAGTTACTAGGTGTAGGAGAGTATCCCGAAGCAGGAACCGGAGATGGATGCTATATCAAAATGTCAGTATACATAGTTCAAACCCATGTCAATATTTCCAACTTACATTACTGTTGGCGAATTGAATGGGTTGTGGACTCCCGTAATAATGAGCGGTAGCGGCTTGTTGATACTGTGGTTGAACACTACCAGCATTAATGTGAGCTCTGACGACTATATTAGTAACTGCTACAAATGTTTGGTTTGGTTTGATATAAGCGCGCGAGCCATATGCCTGTCCGTCCGCAATATCCCGGGATTCGAGCGAACCACGCCCATGCGAAAGAAGGTGATAAAATGTCAAAGCTTGGAGGAAGCAAGCAAGCCGCACTTCCGTGGTAGTTACGCGGGTAAAATGTGAGCGGGGTTAATATCCCAATCCCAGGCAAATGACTTCCAATGAAGAAGCTTGTGAAAAATAAAATTGGCGATGTGGGACTGCAGACGACGGCGGCGATATGTGGTCGGGGAACTTGATGACGGGTGGACATACTGGAGTTGTTGGGGTTGTTGTTGTTGGGGTTGTTGTAGGTGTTGTGGTTGTAGGTGTTGTTGCGGTGCGTAATAGACTCCAGGCTGAAAGGTCTGGGCCATGGGGGCGGCATTGTATGTCGGGAATTGGTACCCAGACATGTCTCTAGTAGTGATTGCGGGTATGCGGGTACAGAATATTCGGGGTGGCAGATATGTAGGAAGAGGTGCCGAAAAAGAAGGAGTCCGGAAGAGGCGATAACTGGGGCTGGCGGGCGATCTTTAAAGCGCAGTTACAATGGGGAGGCCGGGAATGTATTTGGGTGTGGTACGGGTTTTGGAGGCAAGGCAACTACTGTGTGTAGTGAGGTGGGTAGGATTCAGGCGTTGGGCTGCGTTGGAAATGCAAATGTAGGCGATTTGTGAGGTGTGGTACAGCGAGCGACTCGGACGGAAGAGGCAGGTGTAAGGGGTTGTGAGGTGGCTTTCGGGTTGTCGCTGTGGAGGCGCTGGCGATGTTGTATCGGGTAGAGAAGGAGGAGAAGGGAAAGAAGAAGGAGAAGAAGAAGTGGAAGAAGAAGGAAGGAGGTGGTGATATTGGAGAGTAGTTGTATAATTGGGAGGTTTTATAGGTTGAAGGTAAGACTGGAAAGTGACAGAAGGATTGTCAATATTGGTAGTTGTAAAGATAAACGAAGAGTGGCGAATATGTGGTCGAGATTCCAGATGTTGATGTAGACAACGGGTGTCAAGAGCGAGGCGAAGGACAAGTTATAGCAAATTGACGAATACTAGGTAAGTAGTGGTGCAAGGAGTTGAATTAGAAAGAGACGACAGATCAGTCGTGGAAAGAGGAACGGGGGCGGGTCCGAGTATTTTAGGGATGTGCATGCAAATACAGCAAGTGGAAGCAAGGCAGAAGAAGTAGAAGTAGAAAGAGCTTGATGGGCCAAAATCCTTATGGGCCAAGAACCCCGGTAAGGGCAATAACGACTAGAAAAAAATCCCCGACTAGAAATAAAAGAAGACCTAAAAAAAAAAAAAAAAAAAAAA